>JAABNX020000042.1:9003898-9025102 GCA_015163995.2 Mormyrus lacerda | reverse complement strand
GAAGATGTGTGGCAAGCACTCGCGATTTTAAAAAAATGTCCAAAAAAAGAAAAATTGATCTGGAAGGGCGGATGTTTTAGGTTAAATGCAGTTGTACAGAATATAGTGTATTTGTTGTAATTTGATGCACTATGATTAAAAAAAAAAAAATTCCGCCCGCACATGGTCACATTTCTTCTCATCCGGCCCTCACCCTAAAATGAGTTTGACACCCCTGCTCTAAAGAAAGGGACGGCTCAGAAACCACAACATTTTTTAAAGGAGGAGATATTGCGGCTAAACTAGGTAAAAAAAAAAATTCTCCCTTATTTGGGGTAGGTTTACAAAGTAATAAACCCCTGATTTGGATGTAATGAGTGTGCATACTTGTCTCAGATTCAAGTTCTCGAGCCAGCCAGTTGACTAAAACTTGGCAACTCGTCATTTGAAGTAACCGTAGTTCGTCGAAATTTAATTTTAAGAGCCAGTCATTCTTCTATGGACTCTTGCAAATGAGTCGTTTTAACTCGAGTTTCAGCTGCCTGTCATGGTAACTTAAACGTCTCAAGTATATATAAACTGGGGACTACTAAAGAATTCGCGCATCACGCCAGCTCGAGAAGCGGGCGTGGTTTCCCGCCAAATCAACCAAGTTCATTAGGACTAACTAGGTTTTTGCCAGTTGTGAATTAGACATGGGCGTGTTGTTGCGTTAAAAAATATAGAAGGTAAAAAGTACGCTTTATGCATCTTTGGATTGGATCGTTTGTATATATCTAAAGTTGGTGAGTACGGTTTGATAATTAATTTTATTTTTAAAAACACCATTATGATGTTAATCGAAAACGTAATTCCTCGTGGTTACATTTTACTCTGAATTACTTAACGTCCAGAATAAGTGGGTCTCGAATAAGTGTAAGAAATACGTCAACAACAACAACAGTGTGAGTACACCACATACTGTAGAAAGTATGGCAAAAATAAAAAAATAATCAAAAACAGGCATAACAGCTCCTCTCATTCGGCGATTTTCTAAACGGAAAAACAAACATGTCGGTTAATATTCTATTCATTTAGGCCCCATAGCTATTTATGTAAAATTGATTCCCTTTATATTTACTGAATATTAGCTCTGAATTTCCCACAAACGGGTAATTATACTTGACTTGTAGCAGTGTGGTTCCCAGCACTTCAACGTCAAAAGGATTTCTTTTCTCCTCTCTTTCTTCTCCATCTAACATGGCTGGTAATTAAAGATGGGTAAATTCCTTGAAGATTGCAGGTAGGTTCTTGAGCCTAAGAGTTTCCTCTGCTTTCTGTACATAGATTGTTTTGGGGGGTGAGTAAGTGTGTTATTAAAGCATCTTCTTTTTAGTTTCTTTTTCATAGTTTTAGAATATCTTCATTTGTTGGACGGTCGGTGTTTATTGACATTCCTGCCTGGATGTAGCTGTGTATCAGTCTTTGACCTATGTGCCTGAATGTCAACCTTCTCTTACTAGATTCTGAACACTGAATAATTAAAACGGGCATATCAATTCTACAGTGGTGAGCTTTTGTTTTTTTTTGTGTGTTTTGAATACAACACAATTGTTTCCTTAGAGCACTGTCATTCAAAATGGCTTCACGGAAAAAGGTTGGATAGTGCATTGGATGACTTCTGAAGCAGTACTGCTGAGTGTGTAAGGGGGGTGGGGGTTATGAAACTTCTAAATGAATAACCATGCACTGAGGCTATCCAGCACATACCACTAGAAAGACGAGCAGGGGGAGTGGTGAAGAAGGAAGGCGTCTTGGTGATGAAAGGAGGTGTCTTTGATATTGTGGAAGTGTCACCTCATAACTGCAGCCCAATGAGAATTGGGAGAGGTGGACAGGAGGGGCTAAGCTGGACAGGAGGGAAGAGGAGGGCATGGTGCTTGTTCCTGCCTCAAGAAGGTGGTACAGTATTTTAATAGCAGTAAAAGCGGTTCGGTCCAATCTTCAAATGGCTGGGTCTGAGTATACCAAGGATTCATACCAATACAAACATCTTAAGGTGAAGAGGGAAGAAACAGGGAGAATACACTCTACATTATAATCATAAATCTTTTTCTTCTTAAAGAGGCATTGGAAGATTCTTCTATGTAAGTAACCTTGTGAGTGTATGAGACAGCCTGATTAATATTAAACTAATTCTTATTTGGTGTTTGAAACTGTCCTGCGCTTCTGAAGAAGCTTTAGTCAGAGACAAAAGATGAACCTGTTTTATTCTTTTTTTTTATTTGTTTCATTCTTTAATGGCTGCCTGAGTTCAAACAGCTTTAATGAAGCATTTGGAACTTATTTGGCTCTTATACAGATTCAAGCCAATATCTGTTTTTCCTTGTGTATTCTGTGCTCATAATGGTCCCATTGTTATACCTTGTCACAAGAACTCAACATTCAGATCTATAATAGTGATAACAGTGGAACTATTATGTAGCTATTAAGTAAGAAAGTAAGTGAACTTTGTCATTCACACCATGCAACAGTACAACAAGGAATGCATAGCTGAACGAAATTGTGTATCTCCAGGCTCAATGTGTTGACATAAAAAGACAAGAGCACTTAAACAACATATGGAGATTACAACAAAATTCCACTTTAAGTAACGCTGTGTAAGACAGCATAAGGTAGCACAGGACAGAAACTAAATATACAAAACGATATATACAGACCAGTCAGTGCTGAATCAGTTGAAAAGAAAAATATTGCATATTGTTGCACAGTGATTGTATTATTGTATTATTGATCTTGCAACTTTACTCCCTGGAGATCTTGGCTATTTGGGTCTCTCTTGAAATGAGAATACAAATGAGTTGATGTGCAGAAATTGTTTTTGCCTTTTTTTTTTTTTTTTTTTGCTGTTTCTGATCCTGCTGTTCAATATTCTGTTGCATGCCAAGGTGTAAAGATGCTGGTGACACTGGTGTATACATGCATGTATTAAACACTTGCAGGTGTGTGCTGCAGCTGTGAGATGCCAGCTAACTTACTGAAAGAGAGAATCCTCAGCAGTTTCTCATTGTTTTTACCGGTTAAACAAAAGTGTGTGGCTGTGATGTTCCTGTTAACAAATGTGTAGGGAGCAAGATAATTTTCCTTGTCCTTCCTAGAACATTTCTTATAAGGAAATATGTCAATCATAATGCTAGATTTTTGTAGCTTGTCAGATAGGAATTGGGGTTTGGGGAGCAACTGCTTTAATAAAAGGGGGAGGGAGAGAGCTCATAGTTGCTGAAAATTAAATGGCGTCTACCTGAAATTCAGGCCAAATCCTACTAATTTTGTGTCCTAGATGGAAATGAGGATGTAGCAAGTAAATGGAATGTTGAGTAAAGTTACTTAATCATCAGGAGAGTAGGGAGGAGCTCTACCCCAAAGGTCAAACATTGTCAAAAACATTGGACTTCATCAGTCCCCTTTTATAAACATATTCATGCAATTCCAGTTTCCAAGTCAATACCATTAAGACTCATTTGTTTTCAAGTTTCTGCACAATTTGGATGGAAATTTTTGTTAACATCCTGTCACTAAACTTCCTTCTGTACCAATGTCATTCTCGGCACAGAGATACAGTGTGTCTGGATTTTGTGCAAAGTCATACCAAAAAGTACTTTAACTGTAATTAGTGGTAGTGGGACACGAGTTTAAGGAAGGTCAGCATTGCCTAGACCAGCTGTCGGGGAAACATAAATGTGTTAATTTTTTTTTTTTTTTTTAACAGACTTAAGAAGTTTTACATGGTTATAGATGAGGCACATACCTTACAGGTCCTGCACTTGTTTTCGGAACAAACTTAAATGTATTGATGTTTCACAATAGGAAAATGTGTCGATCCCATGATCTCTGGAATTGCAGGGATTAGTCAAACTACCACTGTAAAATGATAACAAGCTATAGTTTTGATAAAGCAAGTATTATATTCTGTTTAGTTGAGAGAGTGCAGTTTACAAAAGATTTGGATCATATTAAATGAAATAATAAATATATATCGGACTGGATAATTGGGAGAATTCTCGATGAGCTGGCCTGGTTTTGGGTTGGTGATGAGGAAACACAATTTTATGTCAACACTCTAGTTGACTTGGTTTGGTGGTTCTCAAACTATGCGGTGCAAATTCCTGGGAAGGCACACCTGATCCAGACAAGTTGTGGAACTGAAAAGAATACTAATATTTTTCACCCCCTGTTTGAAAAACTTTACTGCCACACTTCACCCCCACAACAAAATTTACCGGCAGCTGGTCTGGAGTGTTGCTCTACTGGGCTGAAATTCAGTCCCACTCCAGGGCTGGAGTGAATCTGTCAATCATTTTTGCAGAATGGAAGCTGCAAAACAGAGAAAATGAGGATTGTTTCACGCTGAAAGAATTTTCAGTCGCTGACTCTGTCCTTACTGTGCACCTAAAAAGAAAGTGTACTTAGCATTACTATGAAGAGGAGGCCACACCCAGAGAGGGAAACTGTGTGTCGGCTAGGTGACATAGTTTCGGCACAAGGAAGTGGCTGGTAGATAGAGAGGGGTGAGGCGGGAATCGGTGGTGTCTTATTACAGGGAAGTTCTTCTCCTTATCGGTGCTGGGGTCAAAGCTAGCCGCTCTCATAGATCTGCAAGATATTTACAAAAGCTTTGGAAGGATGCCTAAGGGGGATATGCATAATGGACAGACTTGAGTCCTCCAGGAGTAACAGGACAGAAGGACAATTAGAGGAAGAAAGGAAAATTGATGTGACTTTTGAGAGCTGAGCCAAGTGTTTTGTGGGATTGCATTAGAAAGGGATTTGTCAGCTTAACTTCATCTTCTGGAGGGCCCACAAGTGAGGAAGAGCCACAATGCCGGTAAGTTTAGCACCCTTGCCCCCAATGTCACTATAAAATGATTCAGTGTTGGGGGAGCAGACTAGACTGGTGGAGAGAGAAGTTAACAACGCAGATTGATGTGACATGGTTTCAACTTGTCACAATTGTTCATGATTGGAATGTGTGTGTGTGTATCTACAACAGGTTTTGCATACATTGTTGTGCTTTTTAAACTTTTGTGACTACTGTGGCAGCACAGGTGAACCTGGGTGGTCTGGCCCCATCCCCCAGTGTTCTCAGTGAGCGATACATTAATACAAAATGGGGGATCAATCAGAGGAAAAGTGCTGTTAAGAGGTATATTTTTCTTTCTTTTTAATTTGGTCTTCGTAATACCAAGTGTTATTTTTAAAAACTGATTAAAAATGTTTTTGTATTGTAATTTTAATTTTGTCACCAAGTGAATTGTTATGGGACTGGCTCACCTGATTTTTATGCTGACTCCACCATGTAAAGATACCTGGCTCTGCTACAGTATGCATGTTTTTTCTTCTTCTTTTCACTGAGAGTTTAAGAAACGTTTCACATAATGGTCAAAGCTGGTTTGTCACTCCCCGAGCTTGCACTGTTTCATGACACTGGTTTCTGAAAACATGACTGCTCATTCAATTGAGAACAATTCAACAGGAAAAACCAGTAGCTGTGGATTGTTTAGGCACAGGTGAGAGATGAATGTGCGTTTAGATAAGGTTGCTCCTTTCCAGAGTGGCTAGTCAGCTTTGCCTCTGCAGTTCACATATTTGACTTCACTTTTGCATATAATATAAAACTGCTGGCACTATACAGTAGGTTACTGGAGAACTATAATACTGTAGATAAGTATGATAAAGGTGCAAAAACTACAGATTTTTTTTTTCTTCATTCCTTTGCATTAATACTATTTCCAGTTTACCCAGGTTGACTGTATATTCAACAATTTGTCATTAGATATTTACTGAATGAGGTACAGAAAAATTAGTCATTTGACCTTTGCTGGGGTTGTTGGCATGACGACAATAAATGGTTTTGCTACACACTGTTAGCTGTCTACATCGGGGATGGAGCTCATCGAAAAGCAGATATTCAGGTTATGCAAACAAGCTTGTCTGTACCTGCTCCACCCTGCCTCCATCTTGGTCACATATATCTGTCACCTTTTTTAGTGCTCACACTGCTTATTTTCTTTTGATTCACTTCTTATTTTTACTACTAGTACCCCCCCCCCCCCCCACACACACACACACACACACCTCAAACTCATTTTCCATCTAGGTCTGGCTCGTGCCTGCTTTTTCTGTGACGCATGGATTTGCTTTGCATTTGCCTGATTGAGGATGTTTCACTTCACATTTTTTGTGATTTTTGTCACAACATTAATTCATCCCTTGTCCCTCCTCCTGCTGTAGGCAGTTTAGTTGGGGAATGATATCGCATTTTGAAGATCCCCCCAGTAATGAACTGCAAGTGGAGAAGCAGCAAGTTTGCACAGAAATTTGTGGGGCACTGAATACTGTCATTGTCTCCATTCTTCGAGTTCAAATCACATTCTGGTTATGTGCCCTACTTCCATTTCTGTGATTCCTCTGAGTTCTTATACTTCCTTCTATAGTCCAAAAACATGCTGTGGCCCTTAATTAACTTCGTTTTCTGTCTGCATGTTCTATAATTCTAGCTACCTCTATATGGGTATTTTTACTGAATGTTCTGCAATGAAATGTATAGTTTAGCTTCAAGAGCATATTACATTTGTGCTTGCAACATGTTCCATATTGAATAATTTGTCTGTCCTGAATTTTATTTGATGTAGAGATTGCATATGCACATTGTCCATGATCCTGTGGGTGTTTGGCTGTGAATTTATGGCACTGATTTGGGTGCTACCTTAACCTGTGAACCATTGTCTCATTATTTTAAACTATATTGTTTGTGATAATGAGCAGCTGTTTGCACTGTTGCATGGGATCTAGTGTTTCGGTCTTGTATGTTACTCAGACATCCCACCCCCTTACAGTCAACAAATTGTTCAATATGGGCAGGTCTGATTTATCCCTCCATTTAAAAAGGGTTTGCGATGGCCTGTAAGGATGGTGAGTTTTACCAGGGCTGTCCAGTAAGCCTTCAGGTAATAGCTGTTTGTCTAGGGAGCTACAGTTTAGTTCAGCAGTTAACAATACTTTGGACTAGGGCTGTCACTGTGTAATCATGATTGTATGGTACCTGCACAATCATCAGCTGGGCTTTAGATGACAAGTGAAACATTTGTCCAGATGCCGGCTTTTTGATACTTTTATGGGCGTTTGAGCTGATTTGTGGCTGGGTTTAAATCTCAAAAGGCTAAGCCTTTACGAAATCCTGCAAAATACTTAGAATGAAAGTAAAATTAAAAAGTTTCCTTTTAACACCAAAGTTGGGGAAAACTCTTAAAGCTAGGTGCTTTGGTTAATCATACTAGTGCCATTTCCTTTTGATGCTGATTATCTCTGACTGTGTGTTTCAGATTGAAAAAGCTGTGCCTGTTGAGAGTGCCACACCCCTCAACCCTGAGAATACACAAAGTAAGAGAGAATCTTGGCTAAATGTGAAGGGGCACACTTTGTATCATGCCATAGCTTTGTATGAATTACCTAACAATACTTGGAGACAACAGTATCGATATCAGTGCTGTATTTCACAATTGCACATTTGTCTATGTCTATGAATTAGCATTTAACCCAGATTTATATAGCTTTTTTTATATTCATCCATTCGTCCGTCCATCTGTCTGCCTCCTGGACAGGGTGTTGGGGTGTCCTGGAGTCTATTACAGGCAGCACAGGGAGCAAGGCAGGGAATTGACCTGAATGGGATGCGAGTTGGGTGCACAGATGCCCACACATTATGGGCAATTTAGAAACACCATCTAGCTGCTAAAGAGAACCTGTACAATTTTGGGGAGCACATGCAGAACTAAACATTCAAAACATTGGGGATCAGAACCCCTTAACCCTCAAGAGGGGAGGGGGCTGGCCATGTATAAATACAACATGTCTGAATGTCCAAACCTGTGCTTCAGCTTCAAGTTATTTGTTACATACACAGTCATACACTCTACTACTGTGTAATGAAATGCTTTTCCACCCGGTTCCTGGATTTTGCTTGTCAAAACATGCAGGGTGAAAAGGGCAAGAAAAAAGTGGTGTGGTAGGAAAATAATAGTGTGAAATAGTACAGTAAAATACATTTAAATGTATAATTTAAATCTGTAAAATAAGCAGCACTAAAAAAAAGAGCGGCATATCAGCTTTTGAAAAGGGCAAAGACAGTTTATCAAGTGCGTGAAGTGACTTGTTAGCTATGGTTATCTTCTTAAACACTGCAGCTCTTTGATATCGCTTAAACATGTCACTGATTTCTCAATTCCTTCCTTTCTTCCTTTACGCCTTTGACAGGACCTCAGCCTGGAAAGCGCAGAAAGGCGATGACGGCTCCGAGACCACAAGCACAGAAGGCAGTTGCATGGAGGAGAGCCATCATTATTGTGTTGGTGGTGCTGGTCGTACTGGCCCTGTTAGCAGTAACCATATATTTTGGTGAGTCCTTCTGCATTTCCCCATTCTGGTCCCTTTTTAAAGGGTCGATTTGCTCATTTCAATCACTCTATTGGGGGGGGGGGGGCTGTGACTAGAAGGTTGGCAGTTTCAGTGAAATTAGCAGAGTAGCGTTACATGTTTGTTTTCTGTTAAAAGCAAAAGATTGATTATCTGACCCAGAATTTAATTCAGATGTATTTGTGCAAATGGCCAATAAAGGTTACCTGGATTAACCTGGGATAAAAATCAGCATTGTGGTCCTGTCTTCTCAACTGGTCTCATAATGAAATCCATTGGTCTCTTCTTCCCCACCCCACTTCATCTCATCTCACCAGTCAAAGTGCTGATCGACAGCAAGTATTTCTTCTGTACAAAGTCAGTGAAGTTCATTCCTCTGGCACTGACTTGCAACGGGAAGGCAGATTGCATTGATGCTGAAGATGAACAGCAATGTGTGACCAATCAGACTGTTCGCACCCTCTTCCCTGGTATGGCAATGGGGGTAACTCCATCTTGAAGTCTTCTATGTAGCTCGTCTAGAAAGAGTATTTTACTGTATTAGACTCTAACTTTAAGCCCCACACACAAGGTAGTAACAAGTTAATTGAGAAAACAAAAATCCTTAAAGGCACTTTCAGGATGTAAAAGATTCAGCATCTTGAACTTTTTGTTAGCTGGTGCATTAAAATACCGAATATGTCTGCTGGTTTATTTAGAAGGAATGGGATTATCCAATACCAAAGGCCAAATAACCTGACTGTCATGTGAATGCTTATAAGGAACACCTATTAGTCAAAGCACAGGACGTACTGCCTGTTCTGGGGAAACCCTTGCAAGCACTGACCCTGATTCTTTCCTTCCTTTACTCCTCCCTACAGTTCGCCTGGTGTCAAATAGTAGTGTTCTGCAGGTGCACGTCACTGGGACAGGCTGGACGACAGTGTGTGCTGACGGCTGGAGTGCAGCGCACACCCAGTTGGCCTGCAAGAAGCTGGGTTACACATCGTAAGTCCTGTTTGTCCCAGCAGTCATGCTTAGTTGGAGCTACCATGTGCACTTAGCTAGCTGCTAAGCTACAATGACTGCCAAAACTTCATCAGTGTAAAGTCTGTTGGATTTGATGTTTTATATACAATCCCAGTAACAAAGACACTCCCGCTTTTAATGCAGTTTACTGTTTCAGCTAGACTATTCACCTTGTACTAAAAGATGTCAAGTCAATGAAATAATACATATCAAATATTACAACAACCAAGAGAATTGTTCAGCATCTCAAAATTTTAAACTGTAAGAGCCCCCTTTTGCTTCAAAGACACCATTGCAGATTCTTTCAAACAGCTTCCAGATGTAGCCACCTGGAATGGTTTTTCAACAGTCCTGAAGGAGTTTCTACAAATTCTGGGCACAAGTTGGCTACTTTTGATTTTGCTCTTAGATCCACCTCATCCCAAACCAGGGTTCAGGCCGGAGGATTGTGCATAAACACAATGAGGCTATCTTGTTGAAAAACAAACGATTTTCGGGAGGTTTGCCCAGACTTTTGACTGGTACTGTATTTATGAAAAACAAAAACGATGATTGGTAATCTGTAAATTCTACCCTATTTTGACTGTTCCAGCTACATTTTCCCATTTGATAATGTATACTTTTTTGCTTCTTTTCTGCCAGCAATCCAAGCAGCACCAGTGTACCCGTCCCAGACTTGCAGTCCTATTTAATTTCCACTTTCAGTGCAATCACATCCAGCAGTCCTCAAACCTTGTCTGCCAATCTAACAGTCATTAAGCGGTGAGCGTATGAGAATCCTTGTGCAATTGTCATTTATGGTTGTCTTACTGAGGCATTTTCACCTCATAGTTTTGTATTTGATTTTGCTCTGACATCTTTTCCATACTTCCTTGATCATTTAACCATGGAAATTGGTTATTACAGCTGAAGTCCAATTTTTTTTAATATTGTATAGCAATATGATCTAACCACAACAGCATTTTAATGATAGTCTAAGGTCAGGAATAGATATTTCTCCCTGCTTTTTCTCCCAGGCACATTTTTCCTTCCATCTGTACTAAATCTCACATTAATCAGCTGTGCATAATTCCTCAAGTTTCACATTGTATTTTAAAATGACACATGAATAGACAGCGAAAAAAAAATGCTTGGATCTAATTGAAAAATTAGACCATTGGAAATGGTTTTTCTCTCTTTAAAAAGCATATATTTATGCCAGGTGTCATGTATGAATCTTTAACTCCTGATTTGGTTTTTTAGCCAGACCTGTTCTACCAATGCCGTGGTATCGCTGTCCTGTTCAGGTGAGTTTTCACTACAGATGTTACATTTCACTTCCCTTTTAAAATGAGCTTAGATGGCGTGGCAGATGTCATGTTGTGTTGCCCCACCACAGGAATGCAAACCAACAACATGCATGCCTAGACTCGTTGCCAGAAACCATATAGCAATGGGGCCCTGCTTCTGATTCACTGTGCTGGCAGTCAGCTTGAGTGCTTTGACCTCTGTGGCTTCCTGTACCAATGTCTCTTGCTTTATGGCAATAATAACACACAATCAGTAGTCACCTTTGAATCTTTTTCTGTTCTCGGGCAAGCAATAAGCTATATACTTTCTGCTGATGCTGGGGAATGGAAGCCTTATTGTATGGATGTTTCCAGCCTCTGTAGCTATTGAGTGTAAACATATGCAGTACGTATCATACAGTTTATTTATTTTTTTATTTTTTCCTCCTCCGTTTAATCAATAAAACTTGTATTCATTTACTTTTTCAAGTATTATAATACAAACATTCCAAAAAAGAAATGTATTATTGGGGGGGGGATAATAAATATTGCAAACTCCACAGCCCTGGAGGGTGGAGAATGTTTTCGATGCAGCAAACCCACATGCAGAGGGCAAAAAAAACTAGTGTTTTATTTAGTTGTAGTAATTATTTAGATATTCGGTGAGAGTAGTTATTTTACTAATTTTATCATATGCATTACACTTAGGATGTTTTTCACTTTTGATGGGTTAATCAGAATGTAATCCTATCATAAGTCAAGGAGTACCTGTAATATACAGCATGTGTGTAGGAGCTAATCGTGCCTGTGTGTGTGCACGCGCATGTCTGTCAGACTGTGGGAACCCAGCAGTGAAGGACCGCATCGTGGGTGGTGTGGACGCCATCATCGATGAATGGCCCTGGCAAGTCAGCCTGCAGTACAACGGACAGCACACCTGCGGGGGCTCGCTGCTGTCCGAGAGCTGGGTCGTCACGGCGGCGCACTGTTTCTCTAGGTAAAGGTACACGGATGTACTGTCCTCGTTGGAGCACTATATGCAGAAATGGGGGCAGTGTGTAGCTCAGCGGGGTAGGATGCTGTGCCTGTGATCAGAAGGCTGCTAGTTCAAATCCAGGGGTCAGTCACTGTTGTACCCTTGAGCTGCTCCAGGAGTTACAGTATCTCACTGTGCTTCTAAAATGTACATCACTTTAAAAAGAAAACTTCAGCTAAATAAATGAATTGTAAATGAAAAAAGCAATATTGCGGTTTTGTTGTTGTTGGACTTGGCTGTACACAGCACTATACATTTAGAAGCACAACTGCTGAGTTCTTTGGTAGAAAAGTGATACAACACACAACCCACCCCCTTCCAAATTAACTTGTACTGCTTTGCTAAATGTTCTTGGTGTTTGGGGTAATCTAAGTTATGCAGGAAGTTTACTGTATCTCTTTGAATAACTGACCCTATTCAACAGTTGTTCCCAGTCTCCCCTACATTCAACCGTCTACCCCTTGATTGTATTGAAGTTTGCTGCATGTATGCGTAATGTGTACAGTATGCGTAATGCCTTCACTGTCACAAGAAAACACATGACACCTCATGGTGTCGGGAAGCAGGGGGCTAAAACTGGATCAAAAGATCGAAAGAACTCTGTTTCCTGGGCTCTGGCTCCCATGTAACTCTCCTTGTCCCCCTCCTCTTTCTGGCAGTGACAGACTGCTGACGCGGTGGCGGGTTGTTTCAGGCCAGACTTCCGTGGTGTCTTTGGGAGGCTCCTACGTGGACAAGATCATTGTCAACGGGCAGTATAACCCCACCACTAGCGACTATGATATTACCCTAATACACCTCACTAACCCCATCACTGTGGGAGGTAAGTCATGTCCCTTTGTTCTGTCCAGTCCTGGTACTGTGGTGACACTAGATATTGTTTTCTACCAGTTACACTATTAGGATTAGTTTGGATTGGGTTGTGAACATGTTTGTAATCTTATTAAATATTACAAGCTAGTAGCTTGTATTTATGAGTAGTAAAGCTGTTTACTTAATTTGCTTGCATATAGAGTGAAATTCTTTGACTAAACAGCAAATAGATTGCTTGTGGTGTAATATGATTAAATGAGACCAGCAGCTACAATCGTGTTTTACAGTAGTTAGTGATCTTATGCTTATGTTTTTGAGTACTTATTTTAAATATATGCTTATTCACCGTGACATCACCGTATGTAGTAGGTAATAGTGGGCTTTCAGTTGTCTGGACTGTGGTACCAAATGTCTCCTTTTTATTACCTGACCTCTAGTGGCCGTAATAAAAATTACATCTTCTATAAAGTTCTACATTAAGGTTTTATTTCTAGAGAGACATGTTCATGCATGTTTTATTTTGCTGCAGTCTCTTGTTGTAATTAAATATTTGAAGTCATCCAGCTGTTTTTATTTCAATCCATTCCAAATCTAAAATTCCCCCAGAAACTTTAAATAAACCAATTTATTTAAATGAATCCAGAATCCATATCTTTTGATTATAGAATGACCAAGTGAAACTGGTGGTTCTGTCTTTGTTTCACCAGTTTCTCAACGCCCTATCTGCCTGCCCCCCTATAACTTGAACCTGCCAAACGGAGCCCCCCTGGTAGTTACAGGCTGGGGATATACAAAAGAAGACGGTAAGACAGACCTTCCAGTGATCATTTTAACCCCTCTCAGTAAACTGACGTCTTGCATTTTAAGGAGACTTTGTTTTAAACCTTTGCAATAATCGCTATGCAATTTTACACCCTAACCCACTTTACTCATGCGTTTCTCCACTTACCTCTTCTCATTCCCCTTCCGCAGGTCACGTGTCCAACACGCTTCAGAAGGCCGATATTACTCTCATAGACAGTGACACATGTTCATCGGCCATGGTCTATAACACAATGATCACTCCCAGAATGCTTTGTGCAGGATTCCTTACAGGGAACGTAGATGCATGCCAGGTACAGACAATGGGGAAAATTTAGACTAGGTTCTAGTTTAGAAATTAAACATTTAAGGACTTTTATTAATACTGGAAAATTAGGTATGGATAACAGGGACCCAGAGGAACAAATGCATGGTATAATACATTGTTGTACAGCAGTAAGACAGAATTGCTTTATGATGGCAGTATAATTTTGTTGATTTTCATAGTAATATATCAATCTATTTCTCTTAAATATATGTATTTTAGTGTTATGGTTTATGGAGAGAGAAATGACCCTGACAGTGCTTCAGTGCTCCTAATATTGTTTAATTATATTCAAACAATCAGTTAGGGGTCAACATGTATTGTGTTTGTACCTGATTGTAGAATATCCCAGTATTGATTACCTGGGCTCTTTTTCCTTTCCCATCCTAGGGTGATAGTGGAGGTCCTTTGGCATACCTGACAGCATATTGGCAGCTGGCAGGTGTGGTAAGCTGGGGTGTTGGCTGTGCTCGCCCAGACCACCCCGGAGTCTACTCCAACGTCACATCGATGCTCAACTGGATCTACACGACCATGGAGGTCAGTGTTTAGAAACCGTGTGTGGTGGCAAGACTGCCTGTGCATGGGGGATGGTGGTTGTTGTCGAAGTTAATTCCTTTTTATAATAAAGAGCCTGTCTTTTTCTCCTCAGAAAAACTCATAAGGACCAAAAGTACTTAAATTCGATTATTGCACTCAGGAGACAATCTGGGAAAATTCTGACTACTGGATTCAACTTTTGTTGCCAAAACAGTCCTGCTGTCTCACAAGTGGGAAGAAATATGTTCAGTCTTCTGTGTGTGTGTGTGTGTGTGTCTTGTTTTTCCAGTGTGTTTATTTTAGGTCTACGTTATGATTAGTGTGAAATTTAATGCTCAGGGCAACTCATGTTTTTGGGTTTTTTTTTAGTCATGGAAAGCCTAACACTTCAAGAATTCTCAGGGTTCCTCTGAAACCTGTGGACTGTGGACACCAACCTAAAATGTTTACACCCAAAATGTATATTTAAAAAGTGACCTTGCACTTGAAATTCATCATAATTCATTTAGCTGATATATTTTTTTTTTTAATCGGGGTGTATGTGTGTATATATATAATATAGAGGGTGAATGGGTTTTGGTTTTTGTTAATTTTTATTTATTTTTTTAATGCCCCATCCCAGCTCTGGTGTACTCTGGACTACCTCAGCTGTTTACATTCCTTTCTAAATCTGGGTATTTAGACCCTGTGATGTAATGGTTGGAAAGGATTTTTTTTGTTTTATAGACATTTTAGTCAATCCATTTCCATGTAAGTAGTGTAAACTTGAAAGATATATACAGTATGTGGTATGGTTCCTTGTCTTTGTGAATATAATGTGCAATAAAGATATGTTGTGAATTTTATGGAGCTTCTGTTTTATGTTTGGGGAAAAATAACATTTTAATTTAACATGGTTTGTATTTCAAGGCTTATCGATGTTGATTCCTACCTTGACTGTTTGTGTGTGGTTTATGTATATTTAACATTATGGAGACCAGAGGGGAACCTCAAATTTATAGAAATCTGACTGCAATCAAAAATCTAAAAATGCCGAGGTATTGTTTTGTTTGGTTACTGTTAAGGTTTGGGCTGGGTAGGGGTGAAAGTTGATATGAAAATGGATGTGTGGAGTCCCTGTCTTCTTCCATGTTCATGTCAGTTGGCATCTCTAAAATTGCCCCATTTTGGTGTTTGTTCCTGGGGAGGATCTTTATATTTTGCTGATCACAATTAACCAATTGGCTGTGCGATATATGGCTACATATAGACTATATTATGGCAGAGATAGGGAAGAAAGACCGGCCCTTACAAGATCAGCCCACCGGGAACATTCTCAGTTCCCGATGGCCGGTTTTCACCAATGGTATCCATCCCAAGTGTTCCATACCTATTGCCATGTGCTTGCTGGGATAGGCATCAACGCAGTGCTTGATCAAAAATAGATTGGGGAGATTTTGAATAAGAACATAAGAACTATACAAACGAGAGGAGGCCATTCGGCCCATCAAGTTCCCTTGGGGAGAACTTAACTAATAGCTCAGAGTTGTTAAAATCTTATCTAGCTCTGATTTAAAGCCCCAAGGGTTCAGCTTGCACTACGTTATCAGGAAGACTATTCCATACTCTGACTACACGCTGTGTAAAGAAGTGCTTCCTTAAATCCAGTTTGAAATGTTCTCCTGCTAATTTCCACCTATGGCCACGAGTTCTTGTATTTGAACTAATGCTGAAGTAACCATTTGGTTGAACAGCATCTAAACTTGTTAGAATCTTATAGACCTGGATCATGTCCCCCCTCAGTCTTCTTTGCTTGAGGCTGAACAGATTTAGCTCAACTAGCCTTTCCTCGTATGACATTCCTCTAAGACCAGGAATCATTTTTGTGGCCCTACACTGCACCATTTCTAAGGCCGCAATGTCCTTTTTAAGATATGGTGACCAAACCTGCACACAATATTCTAGGTGAGGTTTCACCAAGGAATTTTATAATCTTAGCATCACCTCCCTTGACTTAAACTCCACACACCTGGAGATATACCCCAACATCCTATTGGCCTTTTTTATTGCTTCCCCACACTGGCGAGAATAGGACGTAGAAGCATCAACAATTGACTTGTTTTTGCATGTGGCTTTCAGTGAAATAGTTGCAGCAGATGTGATATTAAGGGGTCATGGTATGGACACAAGTTACATACAGATCAGCCCAACAAGTAGCTTTTATCCAAAGTTTTATTCTTAATAGATACTTTTTTACAATCCAGATAAACTACTTTAGTGCATAGTCATGAGCAGATAGATGAAGGATATTGTAAAGAGGACAAGGTGGAATCGGTTGCACATTCGCTTTTTTATTTTTGTTCTGAAACAAGCTGCGAGGACCAAGGAACTGAGTGGGGTGACAAAGTCCCACGGAGAATTATAGCAGAGTCTGGGGTAAGGGGGGGCAGGGTCTCTGTCAAGGACTGTACAGAGCCAGAGCTAGCTTTCCCTATTTTTTTGACCCACAAAGTGCAGTAGCATTTCAAAATGGGGGGGGGGTGGGGGTGAACGTCTGATGAAAACGGCTCAACCTCTAATGAAATGTGGATGTGCAGTAGAGGTCAAAGTGAAGACTTCTATGTAGTTGTTCCCGCTCCATGTGGCTGAACATAGCTGTGTGGATCTCTTTTACTATCCTGCCCACCATTTTGCCGCCATTGTGTGGCATGCCGTCAAACCGTCCCGAAAGCTCCTACGAAAGCTGGTGCAGGTTTGCCGTCAACGAGAAACTTTAGTCTCTCTTACAGCGTCAGCCACGAGGGTCAGATCTCAACTGGATTATAGATGGGCTATGGTTTGTCCGTCATTGGGGTACAGGAGGAACAGCTGGGTGAACGAGGGGCAGCCTGTGAGGAGACTCGACGGCCATCTCTGCGCTGGAATGTGTTGAGCAGAGAGCAGACTTCACAAACTCATGGCAGGCAGTGAGAGCAGGAGCCGCTCAGGCAGTGAGCCATGGGCAGTCATACAAAATTCAGGTAAAAACTGCAGTATTATCAGGATTTGAGAATCACTTTTTTTTTTAAATCACATGTCTGAAATTGAAAAAATATCCATTGTTTTCCAAAGAGAACAACATAAATTTTAGTATTTGCTAGTCATTTTTTGTAAGTGAAAAACAGGCCTGGAAATTTAGACCCCCATTGGTCCCCTGCATAAGATGTGTTTAAGCCCAGCTTTTTAATATAAATTATTAAGTTTATTATTAAGTTTCATGCTGCCTGAGCACGTGTCTTTGTAGGGGCCCAGCTGCCATCGTGGAATCCTGGTTAGGTGAGAGCCGTATGTATTTTACTGTAGTGCAGGTTTGGGGGAGAGGGAGGGGAAGAGGCATGCAATGAGCCTTTTGCGACACTATGACATGGTCCTCCCAGCCCTGTTACAGCCAGACCTAAGCAGTTGAGCCCAGAGACAGAGAATTCTTTAACTACACTTGACACAGTAATCTGAGATTGGAACGTTTCTGGAAGAAATAAGTCAGGTTTTAGCATTTGCTTGTGCTAAAGGTCTCAGTGACTCTCCCGGAGCAAAACCAAACAGGATGATTAAACAGAAAAACACAACAGGAGATACAGATTGTTTTTCCCCCCACCCGTTAGTCTGCATTTATGCTTGCATTCCTTTGACAAAAAGCTTCTAGCCTTGCTGGTTGTTCATCCTGTGTGTTTTTCCGTGTATACATGTGTCGGAGATCCACCACAAACATGGTATGTGTGTCGCCATAGGTCTCTCCCAAGGCAGAGGCCAGCAGCTGACAGGAAATTAAAAAGGACACATTTCTTAGTGCCATTTTCTTACAATAGAATGAGAATGAAAAGTTAGCATGCCCTGACCAATAGGAACAGCTAAAAAAAATAGTGCATTCGATAGACAAAGCAACTCCAGGCTTTAATTCCATGTCAAGATCAAGGATTGATGGCTGTCGGGGATGTACTGGGCACATGCATCATTAATGCTGCCTATTGCATTGCCTGATTTCTTAAAATAAGCACGATTACGTTTATTATTGCTAGCGATATTATTATTGTCTAAGAATGAAAACTAAATTCCAAAAACAAGCACAGTGTGATAAAGTGTTGAGTCATTAATGCAGGTCCTGTGGGAAGTGGAGAAGCAAACGTTCAGCCTGTAGGTGACTGAGTCGCGAACTATGCCATCCAGCGCTTTGACTCCCCAAGTCTCAGCACGGCCCCTGACGGCTTCCTCAAATGTACTTACACACTCTGCCCAGAAAATATTATCCTACTCACTCAGGCTGTAGCGGCTCCCCAATTCCTGCAGGAAAATTAAGTGTTTTCTTCTTAAAAACACTTGCTGGTATGAATGTGCTCGTCAAGGTGGAAGGTGGCAATACTCATCTTCATATTCTTTCAAAATATTGTTAACACTGCACATATTCCATTCCTGGCCCATGATGCATTGCATGTGTATCGTTCTTTTAAAATGGTAACGATATTCTGCACGCTCAGACATTGGTGAAAGTGCCAGAAAATGCTTTCCCTGCCACCGCCCCACCCTCTCTACCATGCAGTGGTGGGAGCAGGCATATGCATTTACAATTCCAGCAAGTGAATGATTCAAAGTGACATTCAGTGACAGTTGTTCTGCAGTTAATGCACAAAAGCAATGTGAAGAGGTATATTAGCAACGTTAAATGGCAACATTAGATTAAAGAGGTATTGATGCATCATTCGTTGATATATTTTCTTTAGAATTAAAATATACTTGGGAAAGCTTTAGGGTAAAGGATCTCAGAATATACTATAATAATACTGATATTTAGTCACTGTTTGGCAATATAACTGGTTACATTTATCTCTAAAATGTATCGTCGTTGCACTTGAGCCAGACTCTAGTGCCCACCATTGCGCTTTAGCAACACCTCACAGTGCCCTCTGCTGGTGACCTTTAGTTGACCAATGCACTTTGGATTCTCTAGTAGAATAATGCTACACTTAAGGTTCTAAAGACCTTGGCACTGAACTAAAGAACTAGATGAAACAATTCTATATATCTCTGAAGTGTGCCTGTCGCCTAACAATATTACTGTGTGTTATCTCATTTATGGTATTGACCTTGTGGCCTATGTTGCTTAGAGTAAGATTCGGACCCTACACCCACCTGAGAAGGCAAGTGGTTGGAGGATGGATGGATGGATGGATAGACAGATACTTTAATGATGTTATCTGGGTTACACTGTGCACAAACTAGTTACACTGAGTTCCCATGAACTTGTCCTCATACATCTGAGATACAAGTTCATGCATTCGAAAGTTGCTGTCGAATGAATTCCCTGCCATTGTTTTCAACCTTCCTTCTTTGTAAACAAAATTTCTATGACATCCGGAGTGTGACCCAACATGTACTTTCTAACTTTGTAAGAGAATTCGCCTGACTTACCAGAGGTCTTACAACACTTTGTAATGAGCAAGATGGACTTCTATTCTGGAGTAAGATTATGGTAACAGAACATGTCACATAAGCAGTATATGGATCGCAGTGCTTATTTTAGTCACTCATTAGCAAGGGCCAAGGACACAGAGGAAGGTGAGGTAGGGCTTTGGTGGACACCAAAGTGGGCTTTTGGCAATGGTGCTTAGCAGAAGATTTCTGACCCATGGAAACTCTGGCTTTGCCATGTTCTCCATCGCCCAGATTTTCAGCTGACCTTACACACATGGAGTTTGAACCATGTTCAAATTGGTAACACAAGGGGAAAAAAAGCAAAGAATATTGAAAAATAAACAAGCAGTATTTCCTGTGTTGCGCATTATGTATATAAAATATTTTCACATGCTAAAAAATGCATCAGCTAATTGTTAGAAGCAGCATCGTAATAGTTCATTCATTTTCTACAAGGGATAGGTTTTTAGGGATTGTCTTTTTTATAATTTTGTTTATTTTGATTTTTAAAGGTGTTTTATTATTTTTTGTTGGTGTTTTTATATTTCTTGTTTTTTGTAGCAGGTTATGTCCTCGCTTAAAGCAGAGGAGGCTACTAGCTTTAACAGGCACCTGTGTTTCATCTAAAGCAAAGTGAATTGAACCAGAACTAGAATGGATCCAGACTCACACTCCAATGACTGCTCAGCATCCCACATTCATTCTGTGAATCGGTTTACCTCAGTGCTAACAAGCTACTCTTCCGAATCAACCTGTCAGCAGAACTTCAGTTTTAGAATATTTTATATACTTGTATACAGTCAAGTACTGCATTGAATTATCCACAGTGTGTCGATTCATCGGCGTGTCTAAAATTAAATGTCTAAGAAATTTCTTCTGTTCTTCTGTCTTGGATTAACATCTGAACCATGTATATGGTTTCAGAATTTAAAATCCCCTTCACAAAAAAAGTATTGATCAGGGTGTGAAGCTTACGGCAGAATCTTAAAACAGTAAAACCAGGAAACCAAGCCTGGAATTTGATTTTTGTGCTGTAAAACTTATATGGCACTTAACAGTGTGGCAGTGTGTGATTTACTGTTAATTTCAATGCAAAGCCAGACTGAACACAACTATATTGGGCAACAGATCATCAGTTACTCTCTGAATGTGGATACCATTTTACTGAGGGTATCCAGTTTGCTGTCTTACAGGCAGTGAGTTGACTTTCGTGAAAGTGTTCTTTTGTATTCACACTGGGACAATCTGGATTAACTTCGGTTTTGAGCCTTTACCCTTCACCTTGGGTAGTCATGGGGGTGTGCAGATCCAGCCCAGAGAGATCACAGGGTACATCTCATGTTCCCCATTCTAAAGCAAAATTTAAAATATATATGTATATATTTGTCATATACTTATATATAATAAGTTTTCAGTAGTTAAAGAAAAACAGTCCTTTTTTGTAATATTCTTTCTATGTACCTATTTAACACACACATACACACACACACACACATATATATATATATATATATATATATATATATATATATACAAATAGATACAAACAGACATTTTAT
>JAABNX020000042.1:8980429-9002529 GCA_015163995.2 Mormyrus lacerda | reverse complement strand
TGAGGAGGAATCCGGGCTCGAACCTGCAACCCTCTGGTTGCCGGACGATAGCACTACCTCCTGCACCACCATCTTCCTGAATAACTGGTTGGGCTCTCTCACCTCGCAGCCCCTGGGAGAAAAGCCTAGAATCTCCTTTGAGGGTTACCGTTATAAAATGTCTGTTGCGTAAGTCGAATTATTTCATCCTTCAAGTAAAGTTGCTTATTGAAATGATAATTTTTATATATTAAAATTTAGAGGGATATAAAAAAATTCCTTTTACTTGTCCTTATAGGAAATGTGCAGCACTGACAGTCTCACCAATGTATTTATGTATATCCTACTGACTGTTCTCCCCAATACAGATTTTTGCTTAAAGTTGCTATATTACAGTACTACCTGTGACCTTGCTGTACATTTCTACATTGATTAGATGTACCGTGGTATCTACTGTATTTCCTTTCTGTGTAGTCCTCTTTGTACCCCCCCCCCCAACCCTCCATTGATGTCACTCACTTCTTCTCTTGGACCTTGCGCATGATGAGTTGAATGAGGGCCCTCATCACCATTACGAGAATGATCAAGCCAATAATACCTCCTATTATGGACAAAATGATGACTGTCACGGTGTTGTCAATCACCTTCACTGCAAAAGAAAAGAAACCATTGGTTGATATCAAAAGATATTCAGAACTGTATCCCATTGCATGAACACCTAGGCTCCCAGTGTTTTGTTACATGGTGACCCAAGTAGCAGACTTACGCTCGTCCACCACAATAAGCGTGAAGATGGCACTGTGGTTGCGATTCTTTTCCTTAGGGTTGCGAGCAAAACATGTGTACTCTCCTTCATCGCTGAAGGTGATGTTCCACAGTAGGATGGAGATGTTGTTGTGTTTGCTGGATCCCACGTACTCTACCCGCTCATGATAGACCCGCACATGTGGGTCCACACCTTCGATGGGGATGACTGCCTCACACAGCTAGAAGTTTTGGATGGGATGGGAATTGAGGAACAGCAATGAATGAATTCAGGTACAAAGTAGTATACTTCAGTACAAAATTGAACACGATCTATATGGCAGAGAAGGTAAGTAAAGCACAATCAAAACTAATGACCTTATCTTAATACATAGTCTCCATGTATCTTAATACAGTACATAGTCTTGCCAATTACGCCTGTCCATAAGTGTGCCATTACGGGCTCTGACCATCCATGCCATTTGCCTTCCCACATGTCCGGATGGTGCCCGGGGTGGGGAAGTGAGCTGGAGTCTTAGTCCAGTCCCAAGAAGGGGGTGACATCGTGCATATGGAATACCTTGAGCATCATCGGGGCGACCTTCAAGGGCCCGGCATGGAGGACTGATGGATTCATTGTTGGACTTTGGCTTGCTACCAAGTCCTCATTCTGAGCAAGCATGCTCACTCTTAATTTCTTGGAATGTTAGCATGCCTAGGGGGGTTGGGCAGCCAGTTGACTTTGGACCCCCAGAGGTTTTTTTTCTCCCTGCGTGGGAGTTTTTGGTTCCTCTCCTCCGTTGTCAATTGTTTTTTTCTTTTTTCTTTCTTTTCTATTCTGTCTTTCTTTTGTCCTATGTATCTCATTTTATATGTATATCAATGTGTTCGAACGCACCCATGTAAAGTGCCCTGGGACAACTCTGTTGTGAAGGGCGCTATATAAAAATAAACTGAATTGAATTTCAGATCCATAGATTTTGAACGGCATGAGCTGGACAGATGGGAGACCAAGGAGATGGGACATTTCTAGTATTTGTTAAGTAAAGTTTTGAAGGCAAATTGTGGCATTTCTGAGGAATTCAAGATTCCTCAGGTATGTTCTCAGACGTGTTAAAATCCATCCATCCATCCATCCATCCATTATCTATACTGCTTTATCCATTTTGGGTGGCGGGGAAGCTGGAGCCAATCCCAACATCTTCAGGCGATAGGCAGGGTATACCCTGAGCAGGTCGCCAGTCCACCACAGGGCCAACACAGACAAATATAGACAAGCACACTCACATTCACACCTATGGACAATTTAGAGTAGCCAGTTAACCTAATCTGTTAATGTGTTAAAATAGTAACAATAAAAAGTTCTTACTCAGACTCAAAATATAGTCTGTGCAGTTTATTCTCTGCCAGAATTGAAGCTCACTTTAGATCTAGTGAAAATCTCCCTGAACATTTATCATAATACTTGACATCTGTTAGTCATTATGAAGTCAGACAGTATTGGTCACCTTCTCCATGGTGCCGTTGTCGTTGTATTGCCAGTTGAAGTAAAGGTTCTTGATGCCAATGCAGCTGCTGTAGGTGCAGGGTAGAAGGACAGTGCTGCCATTCACAGCCTCGACATAATGTACCTTACCCACAGATACCTCCAGTGCCTGTGAATACCACACCCCTGGAAGAGCAGAGGGAAAGAAGTCATAAAGGTCAAACAGGACACTCGGATTAAGGTAGGAAATGGAAGGAAGGGGCATGAATGATCATGATGAAGAGCTGGAGCCATGCCTGGATAGGGTGCCTGAATTATAATAATGCTCTTATGTTAAGTGTTGCGATGGTCAAATTAAGCTTCATGAACCATTTGCTGTATTTTCTGACACCACTAGATGGTATTCTCTGTACAAAAATGGGATCAAAGTATCCCCCAAAGCAAACCAAGAGAACCATCTAGTGGAGTCAGAATATACTGCAAATGGTTCATGAAGCTTCACTTGGCCATCACTAGTTAAGTTGCCTAATACTTCTTAGCCATGCCCCTGCGATTGGTTGTTTCAATGCTGAGTTATTCTGAAAGACTTGCATTCTGCTTCCGTGGCAGGACAGTCTGTTCTGTGAGAGAGACACAAATGCGCTGATACCAGAGCCCCTTGAGCATGGAAATGTGGCCATTCGTGGCTCTACTCAAAACGGGAGAGCATGACAGCAGGTAAGATCAAAATGGAGTGTTTTTTCCCCATCCGTGCCACTCCTGGGCCACTGGTATTTCTTGCCATTACACAGGCATCATCTCTATTTTTAGACCCTCTGGTTCCTCATCAGTAATTCATGCCTTGGACTGCTGCTTTATGAGGAATAAACAGGAACTAAGCAGTGCCATCTTTACAGCCATCAGGGTCAGAATCAGATTGGATGCCCTTCCCTCAATGCTCAATGATGCAGTTCAACTGTAGTTCATCCACAAGTGGCTAGAGGAGAGCAGCTCATATCCTCTAGCAGTTGCGCATCCTTTAAGAAACAAACAGCTAAGTTTCTCTGCTAATGTAATAGACATATACCAAAAATAACTTAATCCCAACTGTTGAGCTCTTAAGGGAGAATGCAGGGTTTTGTGGCATTTGGATATGACAAATGCTGACATGCGTTAGGAGTGCAGATGTATTAGTGCAAATCAGTTCCACCAAAAATGGGGAGGCCAGCCAGAATAGTCCCCATGAGGCCAAAACGTAGTAATGGGAATGACCAAATTTTACCAACCAGTCTCATTCATAGATGTTCAGATTTATTCAGTTCGCTACTGGCCATTATATATTAAGGTTAGTTTGAACTTTATTGATCCCAGGTGGAAATGTGCATACAGCCATGAGAGAACAGATGAACATGTGTACAATGCAAATCAGACATATATACATGCATGTATGAGTATGTGTATGCATAGTGTGTGTATGTGTGCATTTGTTTTTCTTCTTTGATGTTTTTTCTGCAGAAATAAATACAGCTGGAAACATACGGTCAATTTGGAAGCCAGTCGCAAAGAGTCAGTGATTCCTCACCACAAGGTTTTAGATTCAGCTCCCACAATCCAGAGACCCCACCACTGGCCAAATCGCTGTTTACATAAATAGATGAAGGATATGCAGAACAGAATGACTTTGAGATATTTTTTGCAGATAAATACAGTATCGTGAAATTAACCGCTGCTCTTTTCACAGCAGGTTTTCCCAGGCTTTGATTTTCACTTTTAAGCCATTTGTCCACATACAGTAGGGAAGATCTCTTGTCTAACAATTAATTTTTATTCAATGCAAATGCAAATTAAAATTCCCATAAGAATATTTTTTATTGCTATTTAGTTGTTTTAGTGTATGAGATTTAAATGAGGTTAAAAGATGTACTCACTGATGTATTGGATAGGTCTTAACTACTTAAAGAATTCATAATTCTTATAATTTGCAAGGCCATTGCCCCCCTCCATTTAAATATATATGTTCAATGTAATTAATAAGCAGGCACATTTTTATTAACGTTTTTTTGTGTAGCATAGGATAGTTGTTTCACTTACACTTCAATTTATACAAGCTTATATTTTACCCCACTAACAAATTTTTGTTTTAGGAATGTTTACAGAATTTTACGATTAAGGTATGGAAACATTCAAAGTGTCGAGTTAACCTGATGTTCCCAGAATGTTATCCCACAACTAAACTACTTATACAGCATACAGCTAAGCATAATAATATAAAAATAAAGGAAGGACATAGTAGGGCAGTGAGTAACACAAAGGGTCCAGGCTGGGTAGCATGCTCACAGTACAGTTATTGTGCTGAGATTGACAGGACCTTTATTAAAATGTAAAATGTGGAAATAACATTCCATTCATGTTAGAGTAAAAACGTTCTCTGTCGACTTTGTGAAGACCTTCACATAACATTGGCTAAAGTTCTGGAAATTTTCCGTTAGCTGGGTATTACTTTTGAAATCCCTTCTGTTTCAAATGTCAAATTTATTTTAAATATCGGTTACCTCATCATGTATTAAAATATTTGTCCAGTCGTTCAAGTCTCAGGAACAGAGTGATATAAGAGCTTAAACCACTAGAATTTGGTCAGGTAAATATTATTATTATTTTTTTTAATTTTTTTTGTAATCGAATGCCTTGACAAGATGAAATTTACCTCCAGATGTTTCTCTATATACTGTAGGGTATGCACATGATGTCATAGTAGACGGAAGTCACTGTGGTTACACCTGTCACTACAGGATCTGAGGATTTGAGTTGCCAATAATATAATACTTTATCCATTCTTGATGTAATACAAGCCAATAATAAATTACTAATAATACAATTTGTGAATGAAAAACATATTACATTATTGACAAGTTCTTACATGATCGATACTGAAGCCCTGGATAGCATTTCCTCATGGACTCAGACTACTAGTGTTAAGGTCAACTATACTGGATAGATGATTAATCGGGAGACAATGTAATCTTTGCTGACTGATTGAGCCAATGAAAAAGTACATCCTATAGCTAAATAACTATATTCATATACTATAACTCATAAAACATTTGGCAATTTAGGCCTGCAAATTCACATAGCCACGTGTGTTTTTTTATTATGGCAAGAACACAGACTCCCTGGGGGAAATGTACACAAAACAGGAGCAATGTCCACACTCCACACATACACACACACACACACACACACACATACACACACAGTCATGTAATTATATCTTTATGGGGAACCCTCTTTCATTTCTATGGGAAAAATGCTAATGCTAACTATGACAACCTTAAGCACTATCCTGCCCTAACCTTAACCATAAGTAACCAAACAACAACCAAAGAGTTTTTGCAATTTTAGTTTTTTCATTGTAGTCATGGATTTTTATTAACTGAAAAGTGGTCCCCATAAGGTAAAAAAATGGGTATTCATCATGTTCTGGGGACATTTGGTCCCCTCAAGTGGTTCAGGTATACCTGCGCATCTCTGCAGTATATTCAGGTATACCTGAACCACTGAATTTTAGGAATAAAATTTAAAAAATTTCATTGTAGCTATAGTAATCTATGAATGACTAGCAGAATTCACACATGAATAAAACCTGCAGATGGAAAGGCTATTCACAATTCTGAGCACTGCAGATAATCAATTAATCAGATAATCACACCCTGCTCCTAATAGTTGGTTTTAAAATGTCCCTCCCGTGATGGCTGGTTTGGACGAGTCTGCTTACAACATACACTCACTGCAGTAAGTCATTGGCTGGGGCGGGGGGGTATGGAAGAATTGCATGCTCCTTACTATTCCATAATCATAAAGTGCTGAGCTCCACATGGTAGCAAACAGAATGGGCGTGCATAAGATGGAGTGTTAATTAATCTTCATAGACCCGTGTCGCTGTGAAGCTGTCGGCGTGCAGCACCCATGCATGTCAGTGCAAGTTCCTGCGCATCTCTGCAGTCAGAGCTGCCATTGAGACTCTAAGGGGGAGTATTCCCTTCTCCACAGCAGCGCTCTGCTCTATCCTACGAAATCGCAATAGAAACTGCTGCACCTTCGGTTTTCGACTAATCGCATTAACAACAGAACTGGGTGACGCCGGCTATGGAAATAAAGATGCCGTCGGTGGGGTGCCATATCAGTCTTCACATTTTCTGCATTTCAGAAGCGAAATTCAAATGCAACATGAACAATTTGGCAATTACGGCATGTGTCTAAAAGCACACATTAAAGTGTGGTGAACAGCAAATCAATTTGCAGCTCAGAGATAGCAACGGCTTATTAACAGGGGCAATTAGCAAATTAGGACTGGTCCAGCCTCCCTCATTAAAAAAAAACTCAAGTAAGCACAGACTGAATTGGCCTGAATTTTAAGCTCAGCCACGGCACATTTTGGCTCCTTCTTCCCTCCCTTTTCCCCCCCATCTCCTACTTTTTGTTCTCTTCCAATCCCTCTCCCTTAATATTTTTGTTTCTCTCTCTCATTTTTCCTCCTGCAATGCTCCCCTTGCGTAGGAACCCGTGAACAATTTAGTCAAGGTTATCCCCAGATAAATCTCTCCTGTACAGTGTATCTTTTCAGTTTTTAATTTTAATCTAGACAAGGTGGAATAGGGAGATACTTAGTCGCATGCTGGGGGTGGCACAGTGGTTAGCACTATTTCCTTGCACTGCTACGACTGGGGCTGGAGTCTCCGCCCTCGGCTTTGCATGAGTGGTGATTGTGTGTTTTCCCTCTGTTCTCTAGGTACTCTGGTCCCCCCCAGTCTAAAAAAAATACTAAGGTGAGTTATTTATTACATGACTTGTGTGTGTCCTGTGATGGGTTGGCACCCAATTTTGTAGCTTACCAGGATAGAATCCAGATTGCTGTGACCCTGAATAGGACAAGCAGATGTAGAAAATGGATGGAGATGGAGGGATAATCACATGACCACTTAGGACCAAAAGGTAAGATGAGATGGGGGGGGGGTGATTCATGCATCCATCTCCAACTGTTTATCCTGATCAGGGTGGCTGGGGGTGCAACAGCCTGGGTGTATACTGAATACACATACATGCAAACCCTCACTACAGAGACATCAGTTCATCAAACTGCATGCTTTTGGACTGCGAGAGGAACTCAAAAATCCCTGAACAACAAACAGAACTTCAAACTCAGTGAGCGGGATTCAAACACTCAACCCTGGATTCTAGGAGTTGCCAGCAGTGTTCAAAGTTACCCCAAGTTACCCCAAGAGGGTAGTAGTGACAACAAAAACATTAAGAAACACAAAGGTTATTCATGAAGTTTTTAATTTGGAGTGAGTATGATAATGAATTCTTAAGTAGGGACACACCCCACAACAGCAATGTTCTGTTAGCATGTGTGCTAAAGGGTTACCGCAGTGTTTGTGAGAAGGGTCTAGCTGCAGATGCCTGTAGAGTGGAGCTCCACTGGAAATACGTCACCTCCACTGGAAATACGTGACCTCAACTCTGTTACAACAGAATTTCAATTATAAAATTCTGGCGAAGAAACCCTACCACGGGTCTCCTGTGGAATTCCACTTTATGTCCTTAAAGATCATGTGTTTCCTGGATTTATAGAATGTGGCCTCAGTGAGGTCTGAAATTTCTGCTGATCCAATCATCTCCATCTAAAAAGGAGGCGCTAAATGAATGCAGACCCCTGGAGAACAACTGCTAAAGCAAGATAAAAAATCTGAAGTTCCAGAGAGTAGGAAGTGTAGCGTGTCATAATAATCACCAGCATTAATCATGCCCACAAATAATGCTGACCACATAAAGCCTCTGTATTTTTTCAATTCTGATACTTAAGTCGCAATGGTGACTTTATTAGGTACAGAATGATCCTCAAAAAATCATGTGGGTATAACTAAATACACCCAGCACCCAAATAAGACCAAGGGATCCAGTTACTGTTTGGTTAAGCATTAGAACAGATGCAAGAACTAAGTGATTTAAAATGTGGTACAATTTTTGGTGCCAGAAGTGGTGGCGCTCAGCATCTGAGAATCAGCCACCCTTCTGGGATTCTCACACACTGCAATGCCTGGAATTTTCAGAGAAGGACAAACAAATTAGTTGTGTGTTTAAAAAACCCAGTCAATGGCCGGACTATGGGTTTGGTAATGATAGAACTCAGAGGTAAACGCCAGACTCCTTAAAACTAACAAGAACTTAAAAGGAAGTGCAAAAATAACAGTTCAGTACAACAGTGGTGTGCAGAGTGGATTCCATGAATACAGAAGTTGTCCACCTTTGGAGGCAAAAGTTGGTCCTACCTGGTACTACCTGGTGGCTTTTAAAGAGTACTACTGAGTGTATCTTTCTAAGAAATAATGTAATTTTCTTTATGTTACTTTAACGGGACATAATTTATTAAAAGCAGCCTTTTTTTATGCATTCAGGGGCAATTTACAACTTTAAATATATATACTGAATACTTTGTTTCAAATCTTGATTAAATTTGCCTGTTATTTTTTGTTATAATTTCATAACTTATGTAAGTTGGTTAATATAAATATTGTTAACCAATCAGAATGTCCCAAGCATGGTGACTCACTGGATTGAATCCTCTCTCCACCGTGTGTGTGTGTGTGTGTGTGTGTGTGTGTGCATGATCTCTTTCTGTCATTTGAGTTTACTCTGCGTGCTCCAGTTTTTCTCCAGCAGATCAAAAACATGCATTCCAAAAAAGTAGAATCTGCAAACTGCTAGTGGAGCAGTTACAGGGTGTGCCTCTGCCTTATGCCTTAAGCAGGCTCTGAGGCTCCCCACCCAGGATAAGTGAATATGTGACGGATAGATGAAATCAGCTAAAGTAATAATGGATGATAATGATATTTCTAAAAAGGCCAGTACTGATAAATAGTGAGACATCTATATGATTCAAGCCATTTCCACCACTTTATATTATCCATACCACTTAGTCCTCACTGGGGTCACAGAGCCTATCCCAAGAGCATCAGGTACAGGTGGAAACCAACAGGGTTTACACACTCACAGGGCGAATTTAGACACACCAATCAACCTGCTCTGTACTGTACACTTTTGGACTGTGGGAGGAAATCAGAGCCCCCGGCAAAAACCCACACACACAGCATGCAAACTCCACACAGAAAGGTTCCGGGATTGAACCCAGGACCTTCTTGCTGTGAGGCAGTAGTGCTAATCACCACACCACCATATCCTGCTTTGCCCTGCCCCACTTTATATTAATATTGTGGTAATATTGTGGTTTTATACTATTACTTAGGTATTAATTAACCACTAACTAAGCCATAGTTACATGCTGATCTCATGTTAATTCACCATTAATGAATCATGATGCATATTTTATCTCAAGCAGTTACTATATTTGTTAGTGCATCTGTTACTTCTGTAAAACTTTGTGAACTACTGAAGGAACAACTAAGAAACTACTGGAGGAATAAGTAAGGCGTCACACAAGAAATATTGATGTCATGTTTGTTCAATAATGAATCTAGATATCTTTTTTCTCTCAAGTAGCAACTCTATTGCTTTTTTTGCTTTATACTTCAGTAGTAACTGTGTTACTACTAAATATTTGTGCCCCATCAAGGGTTACCAATTTTGCTTTAAATACTTAAACAAAATCTCCATGCTATTAACAGTTACCAATAATCAAGTAATGAAAATTGCTTTCTGTGTAGGTGTCTGTTTATCAGGAAATCCAGAAATCCAAATATGTTTCAAAGTATGGCATTATAATGCATGTTATGAACTTCATAATATACAGATTATACTGTGGAAATGCTCTACAAAATATTCTAAATTGAATGTAAACAAATTTGAAAAGGTTTTCAAATTGAAATCTGGAATTAAAAATACAATATTTTCAACAAAAATACTGGCAAACGTTTCCTCTATTCAACAGTATGTCAACAGTTAGGAAATTATAACTATTTTTGCTTAAAAAAAAGCTTTAGCTGGCAGCGACTTCTAATGCACTGAACACACTGTAACAGAAACTCTAGACCTCCTATCTGAAAAAAACGGTAGTGAACTAAAAGCCCTCAAGCCTCACATTAAACTGACATAGCTTTAGTAAAGTAGTGGTAGTATATAATGCAGTGTATGTCATCACTGACAGGCAGACTTCACACTACAGTAGCTACAGACAGGAAACAGAAAGTAATATAGAGGGGCCGCCTCTTAAGTTGGAGCTTCACATATTACAACATTCAATAGCCACAAAAAAAGGATGAGTATTACTAGATAGGCAACACATTTCCGATATTTGTTAGCTGTGCTTTTTGTTGCTGTGGCTTGCTCACTGTCATTATAATGTCAGAATCTTGCTGGTTTGCTCCAGCCGCTTCTAGAGGACAGTAATGTCACCATTCCCCGCTCTCCCCGGGAGGTGTACGTACACAGCCCCCCACAGACATGGCCTCCCTCCCTGCCCACAACCAGGAGCTCTGCAGTGCTCTGCTTTTCCTTTTTTCTCTTTCACCTCCTCCCTCTCTCTTCCCATTCACAATGCGGCATGAAGATGCGGCAGGAACATGCCGGCAGTCACTCCCTCACACACACACCAAAATCTCTGTGCCACCTCCACCTCCCCACTGCTACCAGATTAGGGACTGATCCTTACATCCCTGAGTGGGGGGGAAGGAAGGGGAGGGAAGGACATTCTTTTTATTTATTTTTTTGTTTGTTTTTACTATTTTAGTTGCTTCCTCTTTTTTTTCTAGCTGCCCCACAATCTGCTCCGTTCAGTGGTTTGTCCCCCCACCATGGATCTTGCCCCCCCCCCGAATCTCGCTGAACAGGGTGTGCTAAACTGCAGATGAAACGGTTTACCGCTCGCGAGGTCCTTGTTCGTCCAAGGGCATCCGAGAGCAGCTAAACCCATCACTACTAAGAGCGAGCCTAGCTTCCCCGGGGGGGGATGTTAAGCTTTTTTCAGTCTTAATTAAAGACCCCACGCAATTTCAAAAGCCAGGGCTCATTTAAAGTATGGCCTCATCCTCTCAGTCTCTTCTTTTCTAGTGCGGATAAGATGGAATGCCATCTCAGACCTCTAAATTATTTTGCGATATAACTATTTATTGCCTGTCTCTGGATTTGGTTGAAGCCTTTTAGAATTAGTTTTTTTTCCCGAAGCACTGTGACTTTGTGTTCCTTGGCCCTGCTCTGTGAGGAAATATATATACAAAATTTATACTTTAAATGCTCTCATTGCTAGCTACGAGTTATACGGGCTGAACAGTATGGCTAATGGACTTGCAATTTCAGAAGTCAAGTTTAGTTTCACAGCCACAGCACGTATCACACTGAAAATGGTCTGTAGATTTTGCTTTACTTCTTCTGTACCCCTTCACCCCTTCTACACCATCTCTTTTTCCATATCCCTTTCTCCTGCTGCCATTATTCCCCAGTTTCTCCTCCGTCGTCTGTTTATGTCTTTCGCTCGCTCTTGAATGTGCTTCCCAAGGCCCGCCCACTTTGTACCAGCTGCCAGTCAAGCTCTGCCTTTTCCTTCTCCAAGCCATCAGAAAACCTATAGATAGTGAATCATTTACCCCCCCCCCCCAATTGGACAGAAGTGCTGACAGCAGGACTTCCTGTCCAGCTCATGCATCTCTTCAGAGCCTCCGCAGACAGACTGAGACCTTGAGGAAGTGATTTCACTGGGTGGAGCCATTTGACGGTGTGTGTAAAAACAACAAGACACCGCAGTGGTCCGTCAACCTGCATCTATGTCCTTGGGTTGTTCCACAATGCATCTCACCTATGACTAGAAGGTTGCAACCCCAGATCTCCTTATTCCGAAAAGCATAGTATTACTTACAGTAACACCGCAAATGACCAAAATGCACTAGAGTGTTCCAGCACATGCCCATCTGAGTCAGACTAAGTGTGTGTCGCACCAAACCCAGAATAAACAACCATGATTCCATTACAGGACAACTAATAAAATGTATGAGAATGCTTTATTTGCATTTAGATATCAGTTCTGTACATTGTATACTATCAGAAAAAAGTAAAATTTGTATCTTTGAGGGTACCATTACTTGTCACTGGGGCTGTACCCTCAAGGATCTACAAATTGTACCTCCAGCTGTAGGTAAATGTACTATTCAGTCTAATTTAAGGTACAGAATTGGACAAAATGAACATTTCTATACCATAGGGGGTACAATAATATTGCTTGTACCTTGAAGAACAAAACTGTACAAGGGAAATGTACCATTTTACCTGACAGCATACTGGACTGAATCCATCATACTGTAGCAAAGGTCTGGCTTAGGTGGGTACTGGCAAGGGCAAGATGTGTAATCGCCCAAATGCACTTTCAATAAGATAACGAGAACCTATTAATTCTGTCCCCCATTAATATACAGTACAGGCATGCTGGATTATGATATTTGCAAAAGTACAATAGGTAGGGAAAATTTTAGTGAAATAAAATCATTTATTAAGATAGTTGTAACAGTTTATATTTACCATAGTTTTTTTTCTAGGCTTATGTTTATTTTATTCAATAAATAATGAGATAACAATGCCACCCTGGGAGCCAGGATTACTGTATTATTCAGTTAATAGTATGGAAATTATATTGTATAGTCTAAATGGCTGTGTAAATTAAAGAATAGATATTGAAACAACTAGCTACATTTCAATGCAGTGTTTCCCAATCCAGTCCTCTGAGAGCCGTAAACGGTCCACATTTTTGCTCCCTCCCAGTTCCCTGCCAGAGTGTCCACATTTTTGCTCTCTCCCGGGATCTTATCTCTCTGAATCAGTCATTTTTCATTCTGCCCTCAGAACATATTTGTTTAAGTAAAACTCCCACAAGAAAAGTAAGCAATCAACAAATGAACCCCTGGATTGTATAACCGTCACCTCTCCTAGACTACACTCGTACATTGCAGGAACGGGCACATCATCCAGTACCAAAAAGTTTACAACTCCCCACCAACATGCTGTGTTGCTGCAGTGCTGCTAAATAATTTATACAGAATCACTGGCATAATAAATTACAAAATTGAGTATGACGATTCCAACTCCAACATCCGAATTATACCCCTAAAATGCACCTCAACTGGCTGAAGCTGGGGATATGCTGTAGTCCAGACAAACACACTACGGTGAGTGTACACATCAACAGCGATGATATAGTCTTTCCAAACCGTCTTCAAATCCCATGGTACTTTTTCTGTGCTTTTATTTCATTTGCCAGCGGCCTGGAGAGGACTCTGCCATCTGACCAGGAATAAACAGTTCTACCATGAAATCCCACACTACCCATAATCATCCTGCCTTTGGTTTTTTAATAGGAGGTCACCAGGGCTGCCTCCACAATACCTGTCTGACACAAAAGTTCATGATGTTCAGGTATCACTGTTTATTGCTGTTGTTGAGTTGACGTAGCCTTTACCAGATCGTTCAGTATACAGTAGGATTCTATAACATCTCACGAGTTTGCACTCGGTTCTATTGTTTCATCATTTAATTGCTCCGAAGGACCCCAAAGTTGTACACCATTGATACAATCAGGGGATGCTTCAAAGCTGCAATATGGATCTGTAGGCCTGAATGTTGGACTGATAATCATAGAGCCATGCATATTAGTCTATCATTTGCATCTGTGCCTATTTAATTCACAGACCCATTTCCAGGCAGGTATCTTATGCATGTGTGTTACCAAGGCTCTCAAGTTTCATCAAAAGTTTGGCGTGAGATTACATGGGTTGGGGGCGGAGCGTGTGTCCCACGGTCAATGCCAATGAGAGTTGATGGGTGTTAAAATAGTAAAATTTGCCAGTCAGGGGCTTGCTGTTGGCCAGATTTAATAAGTTTAACTATTCCCAAGATGGGGTTGGACTGTAACCTGCAGAACAACCTAAGCGTTAAGGAGCTCTTGGTTAGGGAGAGTGCCTCCGATGATAAGGAAGTTACCACAATGTATGAGTGGGGACTGGGAGGTTGCACACTTCGAGGTTGCAGAATTAAAGAATGAGGTTTGTATATGGCTCGAGTGGAGGTTTGTTCACCGAGTTCAGAATTCACTGGGTGTGAGGTATGACCACAGTCGCTTTCATTTAAGTGGTTTTTCATTCAATCGACCGCTTGGGCAGTACAATAATATATGAACTTTCTTCCTCTAAGGCTGATTATGTTCATTTTTTTCTTTTTCTCTCATTAAGATAGATGGGGGGTGGAGGGGGTTAGGGGGTTGTGAGGAGATTCAGATGAGTGTAACCTGAGTGTCTTTCACCAGTGCTAGCAGCTTGGAAATAATCTTGAGTTAAGCTCTGCGCTACAGACACAAGGGGACACAGAGTAGCCTACAGACGCAGCAGTGGACAAGTTGGTGATCAAGGAGCCACACAGGCTGGGAAAACTCTGGAAACAGAGAATGTAGGAAAGCATAAAGGGTAAACATTTTTACCCTATACAAGAAGCCATTGCTATATCGCTATCTGACTGATGGATGGTAATGTGGCTTTATTTTCAGAGACGTAATATACTGCATCAGAGATGAATAATCATTCACACGGATGATACAGTGAACAGGAAATGGTAAGAGTGTCACACTTGCACAGATTAGCATCTTTGCCTGAATCACACAACACGGTGGCAATGCCTCTGTGACCCCATATTTTGAATATATTATCGTCTAGCATATCAGACCGCTAAAATATTCCGTTTGACGCCATCACTGCACCATAACGCCGCAGATGCGCTGTGATGAGTGGGCTTAAGGGCAAGCCTCGTGGCCAAGCAGACAAAGGGTAGCATTTCTGAATGTACCCCTGCCCCAACGGATAACTTAGCAAAGAGCTGGAGCTTGAGATCAGACCCACCATGGATGTTAAGCCAGGAATTGACCCAACCGTACATCCCAGCCCCGTGCTTCAGCATTTAGCCGCAGGTTTCTGCTTTTCTGATTGGCCGTTCCCAGCAATGACTCGAGGGTATGGGAGATGTCCTCCTCTGATGACTGCGCTAGTCTGCTGGGCTTTGGAGATGCCTTAGAACCAAAATTAATAAAAAAGGGGTCACTGGAAAACTGAGCAGTGTATCCATGGGTACTCTTACGCTCCTTGGATCATTTTGTCCCAGGTAGGTTATGCTGAGAAATAGCAACAACCAGTCTCATTAACAATTATTACACATTTATTACATACATAATATTTCAACTGGAATTGGCTCAGAGGTGTCTGTTCCATTGCAGAGGTTCTGGTAGGAGCACTGACGACCAACATCACTTTTTAATAAGCTAGATCAGGTCTTTGGTCTGTAGTGGTTAATAATCATCCTGTTTACTCAGCACCATAAAGATTCAAGTGCCCTCTTCTGAAGGGCATGAAAAATTAAATGCACATTACTGGTACGAGGTCTCTAGCTCTGGTTTGTGTCTGTATGAGGTTCACAAATTTGAGAAACATTGGGACCTCCCCCCAAAAATTCACTCCACAAACCTTATTGTGAATGTGCCCTCAGTATCATGCCTTTGTTGATAATCAGAGCCTATTGCTCTCAGTATTCATACTTTACATTTGATGTATACATAATTACGTATATACACGTGTTTCTTGTGTATACATAACTATTTATATGTTCTGCAATAGATTAGGTGTCCTTGCCTTAAACCCGGTGCTTCCTGGGATCGGCTCTAGGCTCTCTGTACTCGATGTGCAGTTATAGAACAGGGATGGACAGATAACTATTCATGCTGATGTTTATTATGTATAGTGAAAGATGTGGAAAGCTTACTTATATAGCTCGTTTCTCAAAGGAGCAGCCTAACTCTGATTATGAGGCGAGCAGCCTGGAATAAATTTTGGCACAAACTGCATAATGAACTAAAGCCAATCATCTTAAAGTTTACATATCACAGTTTTATTTGTCCGGGGTTTCCTCAAAATAGTCCCTTCAAAAATGCAATTCAGTTTTATGTCTTTGTTTACTAGTAATGATTTTTTAGTCCAGCCACACTTTGCCTTGACAGTTGCGTCACCAAGCTGCCATTTCCTCACTAATCAGATGTTTATGCAACAATACCTCTATTCATCCATTGGCCTGCTAGGGGGGGTGACAGTCTTTGCGGGTCATGGGCTCCATTTTTGTTTTACACAGACTGCAGAAACAAATGCATCATGCAGTTCTTTCCAGAGGGAGCATTTCCCTCTACCTTTTTAGAAAGTATATTCATACAACCATTTTGGACACAGCAGGATGTTCACCGTACGCTTTGGGAGCGTCATGGGCTGACTTAACGATGACATTCATAGCACACCTCTGCAGCACTCAGGCTCAGGCAAAGACTCCCTCTCCCTCTCCCCACGGACAGGGTTGCAAAATGTCCCAATCCGGTTATGGGACTGTTCTGTGTTCATCAAAGCGGAAAGTCCTACATTGCCCCTTTAACCTTCTGGCCTGCTGAAATGAGGAATTAAAAACTTCTCTCCTGCACTGCATTAGACATTTCATCATTAGTGCTTGGTCTAATGTGGGTGATTATTATGTAAAATATCTAGTTATTTATTACTAATTAATGCTGCTATGTAAATATATGTATTGCATAATTAATTGTATTGTTATTTTGATATGTAACATATCAACCAGTTGTTTCTGTTGAAGGCTGGGATTAAAACCCTCTTGTTAAAACGCTTGGTTTAGCAAGTGAGGTTTTGAAAAAAAAATAACGCCACTGCAGCATGGAACACTAATAAAGTAATCTATTTAACTTTACTAACCAAATGCAAACGCAGCCCACCATCTTGCAAATATCATCAGAATCCCAACTACATGCAGCATTGTGTCAGAAAACTGTTCCACCCAAAATGATCAGCTCAGTATCTGTATTCTGAGATGTTAGGCTGGAATGTGAACGCCTCTAAGCCATACCATTTTTTTTTTGTTGCCTGTTTCAAAAGACAAACCTCTCTGTACATTTGCTACATCATGCCCCACTGACATGCGATAAAACAAGCATAGAAACAAATGGACCAGAATCTTCACTGGTGCTGCATGATACGGGTCTGGTTATTGCCATTCTAGTTGTGAGTAACTTTCTACACAGTAGAATTCTCCTGGCTGGCAGAAAGTGCCAGGAGACAAAGTGTCACATCGGCCTCCCTCTCATCACACCCTCTGAGATATACAACACTTGACTGCGTCCTCAACACCTTTCCTATATATAAATGTCCAATGGCAGCCACTATAATAAAATGAACAATGAACTCCAGAGGCAGATAAATGCCTAGTTCCCCATCAGGAGGACAGTCTCAATGTACCTTATAGCTTATGTTTATTTTGATTTTTATTTTGTATAATGTCCTTTCCAGCAATGTTGGAAAGAACATTACATGCAAGTGCAAAATCTCTCCTGCATCTACCCGGGCCGTGCACTGCGAAATAGGCATGAAGCCATCAGAAAAACAGCAGAGGGACTGCATCAGGGCTTCCCTGTCTACCGAGCTGCCAAAAAAACATCCCCATGCAACAAGTAGTTAAAGGTGCGACCCAGCCCAGCTCTCTCGCCAGTTTGTGCAAGGTTCGCAAAAAGCCGGCGTGACTTTGGCTGCCGCCCCAGAGACAATCAAGTGAGGCACCGAACGGTAGCAGAGGGAGGAAGGCGAAGGCCACCGGGAGTCTCCTGCGTACTCACCGACAAAGAGAGCGAGCAGCAGGCTGGCATGAAACGTGCCACCGAGCCGAGCATACCGGCACAGGGCTGAAGCACTGCTCTTCCAGGAATCCATATTGGCACGTGTAGGGTTTTCGGTCTGGCCCACCAGCTCTCAAACTCTTTCCGGAGATGTTTGGTGGATCGGGCAGGGTTAAGACTTGGAGTTAGCGTGTGGGATGAAAAAAGAAACCAAACAAACGCTCCCTTGTGGGTTCTTCTTGCCGCTGCTGGACACTTGGAGGAACAGGGAGAAGAAAAGGAGGAGTGAGGAGCAGACTATGCAGGTAGCAGAGGAGTTTTGTGAAGACCTCAGCCAAAAGTGAATAGTTAAAAAAAATGCAGGTGAAGGAGAGCAGGGAACCTGTTCGAGGGGCTCTGGATGCTGAGTCGCTCCTGACGCTCGCCCTTGTGTGCCGCTTACAGAACTGGCAGCTCCCAGACCACGTGAGGAGAAGAGCAAATATATCGCTGGCGTCCGGAAAGGTGAGGCTGGGGCGAGGGATCCGGTCTGGGGGGGAGAATCGTTCAGGCAGGCCCCCCGCGTGAGTTTACAGCAGGGGGGGTGGGAGGGGGCGACGGGCAGGGGAGGGGGGGAGCGGATGGAAGAGGAGCCCAAGGAGGGAGGTGACGGGCAGGGTGCAGCCGGCGCTGGCGAGGTGCTGCAGCGGAGGCAGGGAGGACAGGCGGAGAGGAGAGGGGCAGGAGGAGGGGCTGCGTGGCTGTGCTTGCATCTGGGTGTGCGCTCGCTCGGGCTCCGGAGGCTCAGTGTGGTGCGGTGGGCTGCGATCTGGCTTTCCTCCTGTGCCAGAACCAGCTCCTGTCTCTGCCTCTCCGGTGCGCCTTTCTGCCTCAAACCCTTCCCAGCAACGGCTGGCCCTCGCTCAACTTTCCCTCGCTCTCTTTCCTGGCTCAATGCCACAATCTCTCTCTCTCTCTCTCTCTCTCTCTCTCTCTCTCTCCGTAGCTCTGATCCCCCACCCCCTTTCCCATTCGAGTTCAGGGCGATTGCAAACGCAGGCACTTTTTGTGCTAAGAAGGTTTTAAATCAGAGGGTTTCTGCAATGCAGGTCGGAGTTGGCAAGGTTGGTGAACCGTCAGTCTGGAGCTGTCGGCAAGGTCTGACATGTATCGCTATGCACGTCAAAGGACAGGGAAAGTTCACATATTTGCGATCATATGTTTGCATACAGTCCTCTGGCTGCTTTTTAATACCTCCTCTGTTAATATATAGATGCCTAAATTTACAGACAAGCATGCTTTGGGTGCACAGTTTGAGTGTCTACATGTGTTTGTTCTTGTGTGAGGGGGAGGGAATGTTATACCGCGAATATCTCCCTCTGTCGCTCAAATTTGCCCTGTTTCAAGTGGCAAAGCCAAGTATCACCTGACTTGGTAATTCGAATGCCTTCCGTCTTCTCGAGATTAAATGTCTGGGCTGGGTTTCCTGACCCTGCGCCACCCCCTGCAGCTGGGCAAGTGTCCGGTTCTTCGTTCTCAAGGATGCAGGCATTTGGAGCCCAAGAAAGAACCATCTCGATTTACTTGAGATGGTACGGGGGGTGTGATGGGGGGCTGAGAGGAGGTAGTAAACATATGTACTTTTTAAAGGTCATCGTAACTAAGCCACGGGGGTCCTGTTACAGGCATATACAGAAAATAAAACCAGTCAACAAAACTGGACCTTGGATCTCAGTGGATTACGATACAAAACACTGTCCCCCTACATTCTTAAGGAATAAATGCTGATTTATGTTACTGACATATATATCCCAGTCTTATATAACAATATGTCAGTGTTACTCTTACCACTGTGTGCCTGTCAGTATCTCTATGTGCATATCTAGAGCACGTGCCTTTTCTAGCGTATATGTGTGTTTTATAATATATATGTACATATACATATAGGTGTGACACCGTGTGCTTGGGAATGGTACAGTCCACCGTACGCTATCCGCACACATACAGTAACAGTGGCACACTAACAAGGCCATCAGTCCTGTCAGACTCCTACCTGCAGAGCAGCGCGCATCACCTACAATAACCTTTGCACACACGTTCAGGCACACACGCCCCTGTTAACAAGAGACAGGAAAGCCAGTTATCCATGGTGGTTTTATTTAGTTCCTGGTCTCCCCCAGTTTCAGTGAAGTAGTGGGGACGGCATGACACCCCCCCCCCTCCCGCAGAGTGGAGTGATTTATGATGTCGCCCCTCCAGAGGGCCGGGCCGAATCTGCATCCATTGCGCTTACCACAGACCTCCATGTACCACGCGCAGATTGACCTTGAGAAATACCATCTTTGTTGGAGAGGGGCCTGTGTATGTAAATTACCAGCCAGGATTTGCTGTAATGTAATCTACTGTATGTGGTGAGAGGTAGCGGATGGGTGCAAAGGGAGAGAGATGTTAGAGATGGTGATCCAGAAAGACCTCGGGGAACAACGGACATGGGGGTGGATTATTATAGGCCACGGTTCTCAGGAAAGCTTATATGAGACAGAGGCAAGGAGGGAGTGCTGTAGGTTTTTGGGACAAAGAAAGATGCAGGCAACACTAAGGACAAGGGAGGGTTGTGAGCATCCCGTGAGGCTGCAGTCGGAGTGGGGGAGGAGATAATGATGCAAAAGTCTTTGCAGGAGGGGGGAAGGCAGGAGATTGAGTTGAGAGGGCAGTTGAGGGAAGCAGTGAGAGCCTTCTGAGGGGTGCTGAATGTCCAAACTCCCCCTTAGCTTCTTCACTGTCATTCCTACCTCTCTCCATCCCACTCTCTCTCTCTCTCTCTCGCACTCATCCACTTCTCAGTTTGCAGTTGACACAATGCAGAACATTGTCTTTAAAAAAATTACCGACACTGCTTCTTGCCGAAGTTGGAAATCTCAGGCCGTCCCACAAACGACTCAGCATCAGCAGAAAAAAAAGCTGAGTGCCCCCTCCCCCCAGCCTCATCCGTCCCTCCCTCATCAGTCTCCATTCCCCCAGCGAAACGTAACTGCAAGAGGACCAGTAAAGGTGGAGGAAAGAGACGATGCTTTTATGTGTGTTTTACTCACTGCAATGGAGAATAAGAGAGAGGTGCTTCATCCACTGGCCCACCAGATCCACAGAGAAGGTAAGAAGAAGTTCATCGTACTCAGAATTATCTCAATTTCTCATTTTGCGTGAAAATAATGTGCTCTGGGTAGCGGCAGTATTTGCATACAGTATAATTAAAATGAATTTGTTTCTGTGAATTTGTTTTAATGCAAAACTGATGCAATTTTGTCTCATGGCTGAACGAAGTTCAGGAACTGGTGCTAAATTAGTTTCTGTGTCTATTTCAGTGAGATTGTATGAAATTGCAAGTAGCAGTAAAGTTGTGAGTAGAATTGATGGTAATAAGCCCAGTGACTGTTTTGTCAGGGTAGGAAAAAAAAAACTCTTCGAATGTCCTTGCTTTTAATTAATGCGGCATTTGCAACAATTGCATTTAACACTAGCTATAAATAGTTCCACTTACTAAATCTTCCATTTTGAGGTATGTTGAAGCTTTAATTTTTCAGGCCCTGTTATCTTTAACTTAAAATATTATTGCTTATAAATATTCATAAGTAGCTTTGCAGGTACATATGTCACATTTCATCTCTAGTCAAGCCATATATGGAGTAACCTACAGACTATATGAGGTCAAAGAACAGCTAATATTAACTACAGAGCAGAATGATAGCCCAGGTTATTTTGTCAACATCCTTTGATGCTGAGAAAATATATGAAATCAATAAAACCCTGCATTAGCTGGTAACTAATAATGACATTGAAATAAGAGGCTCTGTGGCAGACAGGTATGGATACTAAGAATGCAGCTAGCTATTTATCTGTTTGCTTAATTTTTTCATTTCCTCTGGGATTTCATTTCTGACAGAATTAGAAATGGCAATAGATCAATTCACAGAATAATAAGGTGACAGTTTTCTGAACAAGCTCCTGCTACTAAGTGTCAGATCTTCCATTTTAACTTGTGCTTTCTGAATTATTTCTCTGAAATATTTCTGGAAAAAGCTTCTTTTTTTTCTTTCCCGTAAGTCATAAGAACATAAGAACTATACAAACGAGAGGAGGCCATTTGGCCCATCAAGCTCGCTAGGGGAGAACTTAACTAATAGCTCAGAGTTGTTAAAATCTTATCTAGCTCTGATTTAAAGGAACCCAAGGATTCAGCTTGCA
>JAABNX020000042.1:8967686-8980329 GCA_015163995.2 Mormyrus lacerda | reverse complement strand
AGTTATCAATCCAGGTCACTACAGTTCCTAAAATACCTGTCGCTTTGAGTTTAAGTAGGAGCCTCTTGTGGGGGACAGCATCAAAATCAAACATGTTATTGACGTGAAATTTTAGACTCAGACGTATAATCAATGTTGGTCAATAGAAAAAGAAATTCTAATGTTCACATATTCTTTAGCGTCATGGAGTCGATCCCAGATTGCTCAAAGGGTTTACCGTGCCCTACTCTGTCATCCTTTTCATCTCAAAGATGATTTGTCAGAAATTCGAGTCAACAATAGTTTGCTTACATATTCTATTGTAATTAGAAGAATCTAAACATATCAGAACAATATTTTCCAACCTTTTCTACATTTCACTCCAAAATTCATAATTATCATAGCAAAACCTTATACTTGCTCATTACAAACATTCCAAGAACCATTGTCAAGGGCTTTATGAATCTCGTCCTAATCTATTTTTATCCTGTTCAGAGCAAATGCTTTCCCAGTACAAATGTCAATCTTTGACTCCTTATATGTGGTTCTTCTACAAATACTAGAGGGACTTGTTGTTAGTTCCTAACAGCTTAGTGGAGATAACTAAGTAGCTTGCTAAACGTTTTAGCCTGTTGCTTAACAGGAAGGTGATGCAATGTATGGGAAGATGATTAACAGCCTGCCTGGATGGATAAGCGAAATCCCAGCCAAAGAGCAGTGTGTGCACCACTACTCACTGTTCTGAATATGTTAGTGAGAAAACATACAGTTTATGTAAACTGCCACAGTTTTGCATGCATTTACATTCATTTAATTGATGACTGACATGAGTATAATTGTAGTTGCAGCTGGTGTACTGTTTACATGTTGTTTTAGCATTAGCGGCTAATTTGCTTGTGGTGTAGTATGGTGTTATTTTTGAATAAATTCATGTTTATGAAGGATTTGAAGAATTTGCAATTATACTTTGAGGAAGAATACAAGGCCATATCATTTTTAGTCCAAAACACTGAGAAGTCATTCATGCGCTTTTCCTCAGTTTTACTGGTCGAGTGCACTTTTTTTATTTAATCACAGGCTATTTTCATCAAGCCTGGATTTGAGATATTTTCTTCATCAGGGCTTTCCCTCATAGAAATCCTTCCGCAAAGCAGGGGAGGACAATATTAAACAGAATGGGAAAGATGTTGAAATGCAAATACAGTGTCCTCGCTACATGTATCACTAAGGAGAAAAATCCAGGGTGAGAAAATAAATTAATCACTACCTGTCAGTTCTTTTGAAGATCGGCTTTTACTATTAATTAGGTATGTTTGTCCATCTTCCAAAGTATTTTCGCTTAACTTTTTAACAGCAAGGTTCACCAACAGTTTTGATTAACAGACAGATTCTCTGCACAGTCAGAAGTGTGAACGGTGGCATATATTTTACTGCAGCCACTGCATTTTATGATTCCAGTGTATCTCAGTAATATTGTACCATTACTATTTTTGTAATAACCGTGTGTGACCCAAAAGAGAGGCTGAAGTCACAACAAGGATGCCTTTGACAGGGCTGTCATCTTGGGGGGGATCACTGGGGAAATTGTCCTGGGACCTGGCAGGGGGTGTTGGTATCAGGAGCAGGAGATGGCCTAGGTAGGAGGGGTTGCGCATTATGGAGTCACGCACATGGTAATGCAAATGAAAACTATACATAATTTATATGTTGCAGGGGTGAGGAATTGTTCTTAGTGCTGGGCAATGTGTGATATCGACAGCTTGGATGGCATAGAATTTTTCATACCATCAAACTATTGGTACATTATACCGGCAGTATATGGTATTTTGAAAAGCAACATTATATTACAATACAGCTCCGATATTTTGTAATCTTGATGCTAAAATTTGCCGAGTGGGTGGGTGGGACTTCCTCATGATAAGATTCGCTGAACGGAGACCATCAATAAATTTCGCTAAAACATTTTTACTCTGTCATAGGAAACAAAACGATCAAGATTATCTATTATATGTTAAAAAAAAAAACAATCATTAAAAAATAACCGCTTCTCCGTGAACTCTGCAAGTGCTCTCAGAGCCAACCATGATCATTTTCATCCTTGATGTCAAACTCACTCTTAGACAGTGTGGTGTTTTTGTGCAAAATTGAACAAAAATGAGTGAGGAGCAGAAAAATAAAGATGAAATGGTAGCTAAAAGACAGCCTTCAGCTGCATGGAAATATTTTTGAGAGCCAATATTGAGCAATAGCGAGTAATATTTGAGCACAACAGCAACAATGTTTGGCTATAGTCTATTTTGGTACATTTTCAACTACTTTTCTGTTTTATAAATTTAGTTTATATTTTTTTGCAAAAAACAACTCTCCAACCTCAACAAATGCCACGCAGTTAAAGCACTACTTTTACACGTTAATGGAATTAATTGTTTTGCTCCCATAATATATACTATTTCTCAAAGCCACAAAATACTTAAAGCAGAGTATTAATTGAGTTTATCGCTGCAAAAGCCTCACGCTACTGAGCGCTCCAAAGAGTTGGCTGCAATTCACAATTCTAGTAGCACAAAACCCAAATATCATTGTTAGGTTTCCAAGACCTACATGGGTATCAGTACCATCAGTTACATAACATCTCATTTAACATGTCATTTAAGCATTTGACATTAAACATTTCAGCCAGCCTATTTTTTCTCTGCCCCCCAGACAAATTATTTTTCAAAATCCATTTAGCAATTTTTGCCCATATTTTCGTAAACATTTCATGCAAATTTTATTGCCTAAAAATTTTATTCCCTTTTCGGGATTGCAGGGTATTTGATATTTTTTCAGACTGAAAGCCCCCCAAAAAAAGTCCAATGAATCATCCCTGGTCGACATCATCGCCTAACTCACACAGACTAGTGAAAACAATCTATTTTTGTGCTAAGTTACCCTGCAGCAAGTTAACCTTTTATTCTATTAACTGTCACCATCACCCAGATTTGTACCAAAGTCATGTATAAAGACTTTCTTACAATTGTAAAAATTTATTATTTAGTAGTTTGACGTCACTTTTAGTTTCAGGAATCTTCCTTTTGATGTTTTGCTTATATGCAGCAAGAAAAGTAGTCAGCTCACGAGAAAATCACATTTAAAAATTTGACATGTTACAGACAACTAAATACAATCAGTTTAGAACTAAGAACTAGACCGCAATGACTCTTTCAATTAATGTCTGACATGCAACTATATATTTTTGTGCAATGGTTTAGCTTATAGGTAATGTCATAAAGCAGCATATTACACAGTACTAAATCTAAGTACTGATGGTGTTACTTACTGATGGGTTATCGATAAAAGACCAAGAAATAAAGTTTATTTTTAATCAAGTTTATTTCAAAATATGTGTGATTACAGTGCATTTTTAGTTATACAGGATGCAGCGCGAGCATTTTGGTGTTTTTTTCCATAAGGGGATTGATTATTCCACTTAGGATAACAGTGCAAAAGTAGCATGCATGGTTATACACAGACAAGCAGACACAGGATCCACGTTTCTAACTGGCTCAGCATTCACTGCAGTACTAAAGCCATCAGCTTGGTTTGGTGCCACTGTTTTTATTCCCCAAATCAAAATCCAGTATCCTTCACTATCCTGATATCACTGTACATGTAGATCAATAAAATCATGGCAGGCAGATCTTTGATATGTGCCAGACAAAGCTTATACATCATTATTCTTTTGTGTCCCGTACAACCTAAAGAAGATCCAATTTAAGAAGCACAGTTACTAAACTGGATCACAATATATTTAATTTCAAGATTCTCATTATTACAGTTTACTTCACTATATAAATGTGGTGAGAAATGCTTCTGACTTTCATTCAATTTTCAGTTGGCTCCCAGTACAAAAACTAAGAACAGTTGCACAACTAAGAAACTCAGCATATCCTATAAAAAGAAAATATTTAAACATATAATTTAAAAATATGCTTGGAAATATAACTGGCTTTTCAGACACGGTAAGCGAGCTACATGTACGCATGTATGCTTTTCCTTTTTAAGTACCCATTGACCAAGTTCAAATAGGCAACAATAGTTACCCCAATGATCATATCCATGTTACAGAGTATAGCATCCCAACAGGGGGGACACAGGAACCCAGAAGCCATCGGACAGAACACAGCTCACTGCCCACTGGACACAACCAGAGAGAATCTACATGGTGATGTGATCTTACTTGGCCTAGCAGCTGAATAATGGGTTCAGTGGTGGTGGATCTCTGCTTACTACAGACTGGCACAATTCCCATCTTTAACATCAGATCCATGCCCGTGTCTTGGCTTTGTTTATGACAAATACTATGGGGATGTTCATGAGAATCAACATCGTTCCGAAGATGCATTTATGGGTCTCTCAGGGTATATACATTTTGTCACATACTGCAGGGTTAATCGGTTAAACAGTTCATATCAGAATTGATGTGAAGTGTGTAGGCAAAGTGTACTCAACTGACAGTGTGGGATGGTTTGCAAATATAGTAAAAAGAACACAGCCAATTTCTGGAACGAATAAGCTGCACCGTGATATTTCAGCAGTAAACAAAAGACTGACATATCGTTAAAATGCAGGCTTGTAAATCTGTAGTTATAAATGATTCCAACTCCACCTCCTACAGTAAATTCAATAAAAGTTACATCTCTAATTAAATACCATAATCCTCTGATTAGTGGCCCCCCAGAATTGTAAACAGGCTTGAGTTAAATTTAATTACTCAAGAAACAGTAGAGTGATCATCCACAGACAGAACTCCTGTCCTGCAATGTGCACAAATACACAAATACTACAAAAGCAGCATTGGTGATATTAACATCAAAACAAACATGAAAGAGAATGAAAAGACAACAACAAAAGCAGGTAATACTTCACATATAACAATAAAAACAGCTCAAGTGAAAACTGGGTCTGGAAGTACAGTTTTGGCAAAGATATTATAGTATGTGAAAGCAACCTGTTTCAAAGGAAAGAACGGTGCATGAGAAGCAGAAAGTTTAGAGACAGGTGTCCGTCAGGGAATTAGCAATGCATCCCTAATTTCAACTCCTGCACAAAGATGACCTATAGATCCCTTCATGTAGCTTTATACATGTAACCAGATGGTAAAATTCTGTTTACTTTAAGTTATTTTCCCAAAAGCCTCCCAAAAACACAGAACTAACAGCATACTGTTTTTGTTTTCTCCAGGTAATACAGGATACTCACCTGCGAGTGTGCTTTTCTTCTGGCATTATAAAAACATACACTAACAACCTTGTCATTGACCTGTGGCTATTCTGAGTATTGCCTTTTCATTGTTGTTTTCAGAGCAGAGAATACTCAACTAAAGCAGTGTTTGGTTGTTGGTCCTGCCATAAAAGGTTCAACAGCAATTCTTAAGTAATCGCATTTCTTAAAAAACTAAAAGTTCTGACTGTAATGGCAGAAAACCAGTCGGCATAATCCAAATATATGAGATGGTGTCAGGTCACCACAGACTGGCAGTTCTCTCTAAAAACAAACTGAGAGTGCAGATCATTACATAACAAAAAACACAGTTTTGCTTAGTGCAAGGTCAGAATTGGTCACTTAACACTGTACAATTCGACCTGATTGAACTCCTTCATAGTCAGTTGCTATTTACAGGCCAAAGTCATGGCTTGGTTCAGATGTGTCCAGTATCACACCTCTCAGGCACTCCTGCAACCCTGGATTCTCTGCAGTCGCTGTATAAAAGTACCACAGACATGTACAGCAGACAAAAGTCCCAGACATTTGAAAAACTGCAGTTAAGACAGAGAGTGCAGTAATAAATGGCAGTAACTCTGATAATCTGTATAATATTCATTTTATTTTTGGTTAAAAAGTAAAAATATAGATTTATAAATTGTACTTCTAAATTTATAGTTGAACTTGTTACAATGTACTTTTCCCTGAATGTATTGGAATTAAGAATTTGTCTTTATATATTTAAGTTTTTATTGTACTCAGTTAAGACTTTGAGGGGCAGTGCTAGGAGTATGTGTGTATACATGTGTGTAAGTGTCTGTGTGTGTGTATATATGTGTGTGTGTGTATGTGTGCATTAGGTTTATATTATATTGTGGGGACCAAATGTTCCCCACAATGGAATAAAAACTTGCTATTTTGATGTTGTGGGGACCATTTTTCAGGGTTCCACAAAGATCTGTGAATGCAATCAAAAAAATTTAAAATGCAATGCGTATTTCGTTGTGGTTAAGGTTGGGGCTGGTTAGGGGTTAAGGTCATCATGTTGGGATTAGGGTTTTCCCCATAGAAATGGATGAAGAGTCCCCATAACGTATATTTACAAATGTTTCTGTGTCTATGTAGTGTGTGTGCATGTATATGTATGTGTGCGTGTGTCTGTGGGTTATGACAAGTGGGGGTATCTGAGCAGGTGTCTAGGGAGAAGGTTTAGCAAGGAGTTTTTGCTTCGGCTGTGGGCCTGACCTCAATCTGAGCTGCTTAAACCTTGAGAGCTGTACAGGAATGATGGAAGCCACCACAGCCAAGACAGCAATGAGTTCCTGCAGACCTGGCCAGGGCCACGATATGCAGAAAAGAAGGGCTCTCTGGGAAATCGATTACTGTATGTTGCCTATTTTCATGTACAGCTCTACAGGTAATATGATGAACCAAACTAGAGAGCACCATGCATTTTACTAGATGCATCAAAAAAAAATTCCACATGCTAATGTCTGAAGGAGGTTACAGTGACTATAAAGCTAATGTACAAATATATGTGAGAGCAAGCAATAGAGATAACACAGGATATCCCTGGGTTTGGAATGAAGGGGATCCACCCCTGTTATTTTCATTCAGGGTAATATGCTTCACACATTCAGAGAAGATCACAGACACACTACGATGTTACAATCTTCAGTGGTCAGATCGACACACATCCTGCAGACACAGCCCACTGCCCTGTTCAACCACAGGACTTCATGCTTGTGCACATTACTGCCTTTAGACTGAATTATATTTCTGCATAGAATCAACACTGTAGGTAGCTGCGTAGCTCTACACAGTAGCCCAGAGATTTTTCAACCGGCATTGGTAGAAAGACGCTGCCTTTTGGCAGGTATGCTGTTACAGGAGAAATAATAGAAAAACTGCCTTTGTTTATGCCATAGCCCAATGTTTCCCAATCCAGTGCTGGGGATGTGGACTGTCTGGCAGGGAGCTCAGAGGGTGCAAAATCATGGAGCGACTGTAGGTCCCAGGAGACCAAATTGGGAGACCCTGCTGTAGCCTGATGCCTGTAGTTACATTTTTGGGGAGGTGTGGTGAGGCTACAGTGTAGATTCTATGCTGAAGTATAAATCAGCCTTTACTCAGAAGTGCAAATGGATCCAAACTCACATCAACACACATCCTGTCAAACGACGGTTGGACCAGGGTCTGCACTCAAGGCATGCTGCTGTCGTGAAATGCGCCGTGTCATGAGGTATGTGGACACGCATAATCAGGCAGTCGGCAAAATATATTTCCTTAGTTACATTTTGACATGGTCAGTAGATAAAACAAGTTTAAACAGATGACTAGAATGAAGGGGGAGAGTTTTGCTTTAAAAAGCACCCCTGTTCATTTGGCCTTCCACTGTTCAGTGTCCATTTACTTGGTGGCCGCAGAACACAAGCATAGAGTTTACTTAAGCTTTGCGAGGAATATCGCTCTGAGACATACATGTAAGTAACTTCTAAGGTGAAGCAAAGAGCTAAGGGGAACAGCAACATAAAGAAGCTAGGACAGATAGTGAGAGGAACAAATCTCAAAAAGGTGGGTAGAGAAAAGAACAGCCCAGAAAAAGCAAGGGTCAAACAAATTAATAATGAATAAGTAGTGACCTGACTATGCTAAAATCCCCAGTAGAAGAAGGAACAGGAGGGCAACTTAGGGAGATGGGTTTGCTAATTGGTCATCTTCTATTGTCCGTGGCCTCCAAGCGAGACAGGAAAGTGAGGATGGTGGAAGATGGTGATGAATGGGGATGGGGGGCAGCTGGAAAGGTAGGGCATGAGGGTCGCGCAATGGCTGTTTGAGCAAAATTCAGTAGACGTCTTCAGGCAGGGAGTAGGCATGTCTGGAAGATGGGGAAGAGAATAGAGAGCAGTTAAGTGCCAAAATCAGAACTGAAGACATATGTCCTCAGTCCTCAGAAAGAATGGAATAGAAAGAGTACAAAATGCATGCTGAGGAGGGGCATCGCGAAACAGAAAAACACACACAACACCGACAGAGATGTCTCCATGCTGCCAGTAGAAAATTAGGCAAGATACTACATACAGAATTATATCATCTCCTTGGACAGAAAAAAACATTAAGATTAAAACAGAAATAATACTGACGAACATTCACAGGGTAGAAGGTGAACAATGGAAACCATATGTACCTGCTGGGACAATTTTGCCAGAGTACTACTTCTAGTACTGTTTTGATATTTTGAAATAAGATAATCAGATGAAATCTTTGTAGTGGTCTGACCCCGTCTTGGCATGAATCTGTTAATATTGAATCCAGTAGCTTTTTCTCAAAGCTTTTCTGCTATGGTCAGTGCTTTGCTCTAAAGCAAGGTGCCACATCAATCATTTTCACCTGTATTCCCTTGTTACAAGTGTGTAGAGTAACAAGCACATCCTAAGCTTTTGGCAATGTTTTGGGGCCACCTGTCAGGATAACGGCTCCAATGTCCATGGTAGCTAGAGGGAAGAAGGACTTGACACTCACAAAAGGTGAAGTTGTCATTCTCAGACAACGCCCAAGGGTCTTTAGGAAGGGGGGCTGAGGAATGGCTCATCACACAAACAAACTACACAATCACACAAAAACAAGCCCTGACAGTGACAAAATGCTACCCAACAGCCAGGCCAGCAGCACTGCCCCCTCCACTCACGACCACAAGCACTGCACGAACATTGTCCTGAGGATGGGCAGAACCTGTGATAAGGTCCACTGATGAGGCACAATGCAGAGATTAAGAGGTATAATGCCTCTTTTGTTAGGTTTACACACTTCAAATTATGGCATAGTGAGTTTCAGCTCTACATGTCACACTTTCATCCAAAATCACTTACAGCAGAGGGAAGGATCCCAATTCCAGCCCACTCCCTGTGAACCCATGTCCTTCGCATTGTTAGCACAATGCTTTACTTGTTGAGTTACAAGAGTAGCACACAGCTACTCTTGTTTGAAATGTCATGGCCTATGGTTCATTTGCCTACTCCATGACATTCTCTCAGGAATTCACTGCTCCCCCACAGGGGATCAGAACAAGAAGCAGAAAAACTAACTATCAGAGAGCACAGGAGATAGACAACCGAGCTGGTTATATTGATATTTTGTGTCGGAGGAGGGGTGGGGTTAGATAGTCACATGACTACAAAAGAAATCACCAGGCATAGATCTCTTTACCAGCAAGGGGGGGAAGAGGGCCTTCACCAAACTTTCGGCCTTCCCAGGACGGAGCTGACCGGTTATAGTTGCCTGGTAAAGTTACAGCACAGACAAATACGGAAAAGAAGAAAAAGAAGGAGAAAGGAAAAACGTATTGGTGACAAGTTATGGGGCCATCAGGTAGAGAGCAGCTTCCCATGGCAAAAGGTGCAGAGGGGGGATGAGTACAATCAACCCACTGGAGGCCCAAACAGTTCCCAGAATTCCTCCTGGCTAATACTTGAAATGAAATCCAGTTGGTCCATCAGCCCATGAGGACTGGTTCTGCCCAATCTCTTGGTGTCTTCTGGGACGTTTATTTCAGGAATCCCTCTGTCTGTGTAATGCTATTTTTGATGTGAAAGGCAAGAGGGCTTGCACAGAATGATATAAAAATAATTTCTGCACAGGACTCTTTTCTGCAGAAGGCCGCACTAGAGCATTACCCCCCCCCCCAACTAGTAAATCTCTGCTCGTCGCCACTTCATTCCTTGGAGGTGATGGATTTCCATTCGATTATTTTTTGGCGTTATCGAAGCGTGTGTGCAGGGGTGTAGCTGGAAATTCTGGACCCCCTGACAAAACATCACCCTGGGTCACGTGTGCCCCCTTACATTATATATTTTTATCATTTAACTCAAGGGATCCTGTAAAGTGCAGGGCCTCCTGAATCTGCCAGGGTATCCAAGGAAGCTACTGGAAATACAAGGACAAGAGTAAGGACACTATACGGAGATGTAGATCATGAGAGGGGAGGAGAAAGAGGGAGAGAGAAAAATGCTCACTTGGTGCCCTCCTCCGTGCCTCCCTCCGCATCCGTCTTCCCTTCCTCTTCCATCTTCTGCTCGTCGGAGATGAGTTCTTGTTTCCTCCGGCGACGGACGCACTTGATGATCACCATGGACAGGATGAGCACCGCCAGAATCCCCCCCACTGAGGCCCCCACGACTACTGCGATGGTGGAGTCCCGAGGTGGGGGCACTACGGACCCAAAAGGGGGGCCCAGTAAAAGACCAGGGGGGGGAAGGTGAGGTAGAACAGGGAGTGAGTGACGGAGTGGGGCGGGGCTTATTTTAGTGCACTATTTTCCAGGGGCGCCATAATCATCTTTCAGTGCAACAATTAAACCATTTGCCAGGGGATTAAGCTGTCATTTAATAAGGCCCTTTATTAATTCAGAAAGTCTGATTGTAGGAGATGGCAAGGAGAAGGGAGGGCCAGACAGCAGGCATACATCGCTTACACCAGCGCAGGGACGTAAACAGCCAGAGCGGGCGGAGGTGCCGTTGCATCAATAAATAAAAATGCACCTCTGCTGAGTCATCATGCCTGGGTGGGCTAGACCTCCACTGCAGTTTAATCAGGCAACAAAGGCCATAATTCATAATAATGTGGAATGTCCTTTATAATATAGCATTTTTGACAACTTCAGAAATTAATTTCAGATCATATACTCGCCATATATATGCCACCCATACTTGTAGTCAATTGTACCCCAAATGCTTTGTTTACCAAATTTGTCTACCTGTTATTGCATTACATAATGCACTGCCCCCCCTCCCCCAATATCCTGTACATCCATCTTTCTAGACCAGTTTCCCGACACAATACTAGAGGACCCCCAGACAATCCACATTTTTGCTGCCTTCCAGCTCTCAGCCAATCAAGAACACCAGATACTTGGTATGAGTGTGTTGGGAACTGAGAGGTCCCCAAGGACTGGGCAGGGAAATACTGGTCTAGATTGCTGGCCCCCTCCCATAACTTCCCAAAAGCATCAGACAGGATCAAATGAATCCATTTCAACATTTAAATTTAAGTTAACTTTTAAATTATCTGTATCCCGCCCCTTTACACCCCCCCACCCCCACCCCAGTATCACAAACCCAGTATCCTTACACTCTTTGACGACGTTCAGTGAAATCGAGGCATTGCCCAGCTGCCGGTCTGGGGGGTTTCGCACATAACACTTGTAGATCCCACTGTCGGACAGCTGGACGTCAGAGATGGTGATGGACAGGTCATTTTTCTCCAGGTTCCCAGCAAACACCACCCTGTCGTCGAACCGCTCCGTCCGTATGACAGTCATCCGATGTTTAAATGTCATAAACTGAGACAAAAAAAGGAAAAAAAGTGTTAAAAAGTAAAAAAGAAAATGATGTCATTTCAAAACGTCTCTTAAAGTCACCCCAGTATTTGTAGCAACCATCCAATTCAACCCATGTATTTGTTGACTGGTGCATACCACGTTCAGATAATCCATACTCACTTAACTAATTAAGGTCATTAATTAATTGTGGTGATGACATGTAATGAATACATAGAATACAGGGAGGTGCCCCTAAGGAGGGGATTTTAAACCTAATCAGTGACCATCTAGCCATCCAACAAGTTATCAACAACTTTTTAGAGAACAGAAGAAATCTTACATGACTCTTATTTTGCTTATGTTCTAATGTTAAAATGTGCTTTTTGTTGTGAGAAAATGTACGCTTACTACCCAAATAAATAGCTTTAAACAATTTCATTAACTACTTAAGATTTTAGCACAATTAGGTGTGCTCTTCATTTTATGATGGTTTGATTTATAATAACTCAACTTTACTGTGGCGCAATAGCGATGAACATTTAGTAGTCATCCAACTTTGAATTCGGTTCGGCTCCTGGGCTAGCGATACACCGTATGATACTCTCTATTGATGCTAGGTGATGGCAGCATCAACTCGCTTCCAGTCACTGTAGTGAACACTAGCTTAAGAATCTCATTCAGTGTTTAACACCGTATTGTATGTTTTTTTTCTGCATTTAATGAAATATTTACTTATTCACTGACAGGAGTTATTTATTCTTGCTTATTTATTTAAGAGTTTGTTTATAATATCATATCCATATTATGGTATTTTCAGTTTTGGATCATAGGAATGTAACATCACAGTAACTTGAGAACAGCGTCCTGCACCGGGTCGGGTACCCACATATAGTTGATGAAACAGGCAGATTTTAATGTTCTGGAATTTTACAGGCGGGTATGCGGGCGGGTAATTCATTACACATGCGAGTAGCAGGTCAATCAAAACAGTATTGTCACCTGCAAAAATAACATATTTTTAACATATGTTTAACTTGTATAACTGGTAAAGTTATGGAGGCTATAATCAAAGAGAAAATGGTAGATTACCTGGACTCAAATAAC
>JAABNX020000042.1:8906811-8916894 GCA_015163995.2 Mormyrus lacerda | reverse complement strand
GATTTGCTCCAAGGAGAAGAAAAACGGTCGGCGCTCACTTGGCGCCACGAACGCCAGAAAAACGCCAGGTACAGACGTTCGTGTGAATGAGGCTTTAAATGCATGTACATTTATTTATGAAGTTTGAAAGGTGGTGAACGACAGCTCAAACAGACAGGGAATCTACAGGCGCTCTTGATGGCCACTCTGTCCCTGACACCAGAGAGAACTAATGTGCGAGAGTCTTGTTTACAATAGAGCTTCTCTGTGCCATGTGTTTCAGTAGGTTTTTAATTAAATTCATACCAACCACAACAATGGAAATGTAACAAGGTGAGAATTAAGCTTTATCAATTTGAAACCTCCTACCCAGTTAAAACAAAGCAATCTTAACAATATATGTATGAATGTAAATTGGCCTTATGTGATATCTTATTGCTTTCCAAAACCAAACATTCAGTGCAAGATCATGGTGAGCATGACAATGACCGGATCATAGTCATGGAGCCTGCAAGTCACACTAAGCAATCCATCTGAAATTAAGCATGTTTGGGCCTAGACTAGGAAAGCTGGGTTGCTGCTTGAAGAGCTGTTGGCATTGCCAACAGGTTAGCCTGTCCTGTGGTCTGTGGGCATCCCAATGCCGCAGTATAGTTATGAGGGCATGGTGCCATCCTTTGGCTTAGAGGTACAACAAAGGTACTGACTCTCTGAGGTCATAAAAGATCCATGGGGATCCTTTGAAAGAGAAGGGGTGGTACCCCAACATCCCAGCTAAAATTGCCCACTATGACTCTCTCAAATCTGGCCTCCTAACCATCCCCTATACAGTATCTAACTTATGAATTCTGTTCTGCCCCTTCACCATCTTAGCTACTGTGTGGTGTGTGTATTGGGGCAGAATGACTGCAGTCGCATCATCCAGGTGGGGGCTACACAGTGCTGGTGGTGGAAGTAGCTCCCCACTGCCTCTGTAAAGTACTCTGAGTGTCTTAAAAAGTGCTATATAAATTTACCTCATTCCTTAGGCACAATGTAGGGCACAGTATTAATAAAGTTACAATTTCAGTTGAAGCTCAATGTTTTCAGTTTTTCAGCATGTAAAATCTTTCACATTTTTGTTCATATCATACCATACCAGCTTACATACCAGCTTCATATGTTAAGTGAAAAGCAAATCTTTTTTCTTTTAATAATGTGTTTGTAACACTTGATTTTCAGCTTCAGTTCATTATGTGTGTTCCCATGAAAACGGCTTATAAAAAATATTAGCTTGACCCAGATCCAACAGGTCCTGAGGAGTTTGGATCATTTATGACGGCCTGTATTGCTCCAGTAATGCGATGGCTGTGCTCTGCAGCCACGTTTCGGGTCTCCGAAGGGGTGGTGACTTCTTAGAGTCAGACCTCATGGAGTAAAAAACATACTCACTGACTTGTTTACCACTTGACGGAAAAGATGGCCTCTGTATCCAGTCCAAATAAACCTACGGCCAGATGGGCCTGGAGGATTAGGGAGCGAAAGGTTGCCTGTTCTCAGCTTCGCTCTCACCTCCTTCTCGCTTTGCCATTTCTTGGAGCTCACAGAGTGTAAAAATCACAGTCAGCCACCAAGAGAGGAAGAAAGGAGATGAGGACGGGGATCCCAAATGCAGGGAGGGACTCTGCACTCGCAGCTGGATGGTGCACAAGCTATGTGTACAACTGTGGGAAGCTTATTTATGATTAGAGCTTTCACCTTTTAGGGGTCGGAACTCATAATCAGGTGGTTTGCAAACAGCTCTGCACAGCTGTGCTGCTCATTGTGTCAAATGGGGCCTCTATATTTTAATACATCTCAGGGTCGTATTTAAATGCAAGACAATTCAGATCCCACACACGATTTATACACTTACCGCCAGTTTTCACTAGCACTCGAAAAAGTTAATTTACTATGGGTTTCTAGATATAAAACAATGTTACCTATTGTTGATTTATCTATGTTATTTCAAAAAAACTTAATGTTAATATTTTCAACTTTTTGTGTTTTTCTTGTCAGATGGCGAGAGTAACAAAGTCATGCAGAGTCTGAAGAAGAGAATTGGCAGAGTTCAGTGGAAAAAGCCAGCCTGGCATTTTAATTGACTGTAGAAATTGAACCAACTCTGATGGTAGAAGAATGACATAAAATATTGCCGCAGAAGCTTCTGTAACAGGCCCTCATCAGACGATGCATCCTGAACGTTAGAGACAATGTATCTGAAAGTTAGTGAACTTCCACAACACTTCTGCAACACTGATACCACGTAGCAAAAAAAAAATACATACAGATTCAGATTTTCACTGAAGCAGAATTTCTTATGCTTTTATTTCATGTAAAACAATATGTACAATACAGGTTTATAACTATTGCTTTTAATGATATCCAAACAATTTCTGTCTGTACCTAAAGATGTAGACTTTTCTAAGTTTACAGAGATATATACGTGTGCTGTGAGACCCTCGCTGTAAGTGTAACTAGTGAGAAGACGTATTGTTGCTGGTTTCTTTCTTATAGGCTTGTGAAAAGACCCCTTAACACATATGTGATGGAAGACTCAATCTCTTGATGATGTAAAGGCCAGACACTTCGATGCTCTTACTTCCTGCCTTAACAGAGACACAGGCAGCGCTGAGGCAAAGGACAAAAGACGGTCTGAGGTTCCGCGCTGAAGGGTTATTTTAGTAGCTCCTCTTCCACCATGCCGCTGCTCCCACATGAAGTTCTGACCTGTTTCGAGATCTGGGCAGCCTTTGGGTTGATGATGACCAAACAGACAGAGAGAGAATCAAAGTGCAAGCGAGCTGTGTTCATCTTCCTCAGCCCGACGGTCCGGGTGGTCAGAGGTGAGGAGACAAACTTGTAGCATTTAATTACAGATCCACAGGTTTTTATGAAAAACTTCTGTTCAATAAAAAAACAAGTTGGTCATAAAATTTTGACTTGCACTGTAATTCCTTATTATTGTTGAGAGAAACTGAATTGCAGTTTTAACATATTTTCATATTATATTATCTTAGTTCTCTTTTTCTGTTATTAATGTTGATGTTTTATGAAGTGAATATAAAAAGTATAAGTATTTGTCGACTCCTAACTTTTCTTAAATCTTAAATAATAAATATATTTTAAAAGGCAGAGAAGTATCATAAAGCTGATTATTGTAGAGTATAGTAGCTGCTGTAAATTACTAACTTGCATTTTCATTATATCTTTTTAGTCAGTAAAGTCTTTCAGTCAACTGATGTTAAACTAAGATATTGAAACATAATGTTTAGGTAAAATTAGTCAAAATTATGTCAGGTACATTAAATATGAATGATTTTATTAATGCGAATTCAAAGATCAACAAAACATTGTAAAAAAGTTTACATTTTAATTTTTGGGCCCTTTTTTTCCTGTTGTTTGTCTGCATGCACTGTTAGATTTCCTCAAATTTATACAAAGGAAACAACCAAGGGACAGGAATTAAGTAAGGTAGATATGACTGTGACCTCATAATTACATTTCTAATGGCATGAAACAGAATAGCAGTTTTCAGCCCTCTGCGATGTGAAATTCAGCCCTCTGAAGCATAAATGTTTAACTCCTCCCTTGGTTTGAAGTTCGTTATTATTTATGTACTTATATTATTCAATAATTTGACCCACATTAATGGTAAAGCCCCTGATCTGTGCCTCCCCAAGGAAGGATCACATCCCCCGAAATATAGCATAGTTGTGATTCTAGAGTCTTGCATATTAGGATTTGTCTGTAACACAATGACTTTGTCAAAAAGCTTCCCTACAATGACTGGAAATGCACCCATTCTGTTTAATGAACAAATATACACCAAGCACAAACTGTAAATCATAGCTGCGGGGCTCAAAAGTAGCTTAAAAACATTTTATTAAGAGTATTCCATGTTATAAATCATAAAATTCAGAATAGTCTCTCAATTTAATGAGCGCTGAATGTAGCTGGCTACCTCCTACCATCTTCTAAAACGTCTTATCCTGTACAAGCACAGGCTAAACTCTGAATCAATGCTAAGAAGCATCGTGTAGCAGGTACCCTGGGCAGCTCGTTAGTCCATCACAGGAAACACAGCTGCACACTATGAACAAAGTCGCCTAACTGCATGTTTTCGAAACGCAAGCGGAAATCCATGCTAACGCAAAGTATCAAATCCGCAGCCCTGGGGGCATGCAGCTACGGTGCTAACCGCTAGCTATCTTTCCATTGCTACTATCTAGTACTTTAATTATTTTGATACTAAAAAGTTTGATTAACTGTGCCCATTCCCTCGTTTAAAAGCGCTACACCTTAAAACCGGAAACTAAGGCAACCTCAGAATGACCCCAGGTCAACCAGGCCCAAATCATCTCCAGCAGTCGTGGGATTCCCATCAGATCAGGTAACGGGAAAAATGTACAGCATGTTCTCTTTATTGACAGGTATTACACAATACCTTTAACTTTAACACTACTTGAGGGGACACAAAAAAATGTAATAGTACACAATTAATGTATTAATTAATCAGAAACTAAGTGTTATTTATGTACTGATCCTACTGTATTTTCATTGATCATAAATTGATCCTAATGCATCATGTACTTCATCCAGTTAGTATATTTGCTCATAATTTATACTTGAGTAATAAATGAGTTACTAATTTACTTGTGCCACCTCATGTAACCTTAAACTTTTATTTTTAATTTGAGTGGAATGAAATGGTCAAGAAATACATTACAGTATTAAACATATTGAAATAATTGATTTGTAAAAGTAAAATGTGGAAGACACAACATATAAATGAATTGTTGTTCTGTGTATATGTTCTTGGGTTTATTTTTTAAACAATCCACGCAGAAGTTGTGTATGACTGTGTCCTTTGAAAGGAAAAGATCTTTTTATAATACAAATTCTTTTTCTCTTACAAATCCTGCATCTATTAATGACTTTAATTTACATACAAGAGTAACTGCATGGATGTTGAGTATTATAAACGTTTTATTACTGTAGCTGGAAACAAGGAGCAGTGTGAGATTTAGGATAACTTGGATTTTTGGCATCTAAATTACCAAGGGAATCTTTATCATAGCCTTTACTCTACCAGAGGAAAAAGTCAGTCCTCATAACATTTAAACATTTTCTTTTATATTTATGCATTTAAATTAAATAATAATGACACTGTATTAGTATCCGTACTATGGATGTTATCACATCAGAATAGGGCTACAAGAAGCCATGAAAGATTGTGGTGCAGATTTTCAAAGGCCACAAGGGGGAATGAGTGAGCTTGTCAATGTTTGAAAATGTGCAATATTGGCCTACATAGAAACAAAAATTGTATCTTGCAGTGTGTGTGTGTGCCAGGTGATGCACTGCTCTTCTGCCTTAGGATCTCACATTCCTTGTGCTCTGTGTTCACTAGGATCAGCTCCACATTCGCTCCCACCTTATACTGGATTCAGTGGCATGGATGGAATGGTATTTCATGTCTAAATGAAGCTGCATTACCTGCAATAAAGCATTGCTGGTGAACAGGTGAAGTTCAGGTGGCCTAAATCTCGGGCTGAGAGTGAGGATGCATTGGATCTCCTGCCCCATGACTCACTCACCCCATCCAGACCCTGATGAATACCAACCTTAAACAGATGGGTATTTGTTGAAAATGTACAATAAAATTCAGTAAGTTGTATTTTTTTTATCAGAGATGCATCCTTCTCTGTATTAAAAAGAAGGATTTTGGCTTATAAGACATAAAAAGTTATAAGACAGCATATTACTCAGTGTACAGAGGCGCTGGGCCTATGAAGCACAACCTAAACTGCTGCTGCTTCCTGCCAATGCAGAGAGAGAGATATAAAAAAGAAAGAGAAAGAGCGCGAGAGTCAACGCAAGGGGAAAAGTCGCTTTAGAGGCTGGAGCTCCATAATACTCACAAAATTAGTTATTTTTCTCCATTTGTGTCCATCTGTGTTCCAGTTCTAACGTAACTCAAAATCAGCCCAGTGACATTTGGGATCACCTGGAAGGACACTGAGGAAGACTCAGCGTGCCAGTGCAAAATGAAGACCGTGTTTCTCTTCTTCACCCTTTGCCTGACAGTCATGGCGGAAACAGAAAAGCGTATGTTCTGCTGATATATTCCTCATCATTACTTGATAGTTGTCTTTATGGCAGAAAACAAACATTTTTGATAACTGAGCAGATTCAAATTCAAAAATACTTAGTCCTTAACAGAAATGATTAACGGATATTTTGTTGTTGCTGCGTGTGCGTTCATGGAATTTGCTAATAACAAATTTGATTGATTTGATTGATAATTTGCTGATGGTGACATTGGGTTATGATTTATTTTGTTACTGTTCAGGTATTTTTCATGTGTCTACAATGCGTAGAGTATTGATCAATCAGATTGTATCAGTCTTTGCCAACCTTAAAACTAAGGTTTTAAATGAATGAAATATGTTTTAAACGGTTGACAAATAAAGATTACATTGGGCATTAAGTGTTATATTGGAATAACTGCATTCTTTGTCTCATCTAACGATTTTTTAGCTGGTGATGTACGTTTCTGGGAAGATGACGTGACATTGATATGTCCATATGAGCTTGTAAAGTGGGAGAAGAAAACATGGGAATCGCCGACGCCTGTAGGAAAATATACAGATATGAAAGGAATCCAGATATGCACTGAAAAACAAGGAACACTTCAAGATGACAAAAAATATTATTTTTATACTAAAGGATACCGTGAGTATATATATTTTTTAATTAAATCACCTGATTTTTAATGTAGGCTAGAATCTATGTTTATTCAGCCTATCAGGGATGAAGAACAAGAGTATTACAACAGAAAACAATGACAGCCACATACAACTTACCAGCCTGCTAATTTTCCTGTCTTTTTCCTATTTTTTATCTGTGCCATAAATTGTCTTATTTACCTTTTGTTCCCAATAAACTTGAACTCCTTCCCCCTCCCACCTGCCCCCCCCCTCTTGCTTTTCCCAATCTCTGACCTCCTTACCCCTCCTCTCTATGTTCTAGTATGTCCTAATTGCTATGAGCTGGATGGCACACTGGTGATCGGTATTATATTTGGGGACCTGCTGGTGACTGGTGGACTCGTCATCCTCATCTACCACTGGGCCCAGAAAAAGTCGAGGTCGTCACCGGCATCAGGTAGACCACTGGTGTGCCCAAGTGGACTCATCGGTCGATACACATTATAGAGGAAGACTGATGATATGCTTCTGTTGTGTCGCTGTCATTTAGCTGTTGCCCGCTCTGGGCCTCGAGGTGGACAGCGGGGGCCCGCTGTGCCTAACCGGGACTATGAGGTATGTTCACTCACCCATCTGTCTATCCATGTGTGTCTTATATGGACAGATAGACATTCATATTAGTCAATGTGTACATTCATAAGTATTATACTTTATTTCACAGAAAGGCACTTCAGTAAACCCCTCAAGCTTATTATAAGCTACGAATTTGTGTTTCTGAAACTTAATGCAAAAAAAATAAATAAAAAGAACTGGTCATCACAAACTAAAAATCGCATTAAATTGGATTGAACTGTAAATGCAATTTAATAAATGAATATAGTTACAAATAAAGTAACTGTGATATACCCTCAATGAATTATCTCATCATCGACAATAGCGGCCTTAAAGTTACAATAAGCGGACAAATAGAAATTTCTAAATATACATTTCGAAAAATATATTTGATTTTTTAAATTTTAGTTTTTGTTCAAACATTATACTCAGTAAACTTAAATAAAACTTAAATAAAAAGAATTTAGCTCACAATGCACAACCAAAATTCAGCAGAACAATTTCAGGTTTTTTTTATAAAACAGTGTAAATTTGGTAGCATTTCAATTTTTTTATTTTCAGAATGAATAATTTCAGCAGTGGAACTGGTGCAACCAAATTTTTGCAACCAAATCGAATTTTACTGTAATTTAATGCTGTAGAAGTTTTGCATTATTCACATTTTTTATTAATTTTAAATCCTATTTAAGTACAACTTGTTGTAACCATCTCAAATGATCCCATTTTGAATAATACCCGCAGCACTCAAATTAACAATAAAATTAACAAAACTAAATTAATCAAAATAAATGGACCATCAAGACAGCATGTTCCCCAGTGGCATGAGTGACAAACTTCTGAAGTCTGAGGAGGTTTGGGCTTCAGCACATATGAAACTTTGATTGTAAAATGTATGAATAAATGTTTCCTTCTATTCCAGGTTTTAAACCCTAGAACCAAAAATGACACATATGCCGTCGCTGGTGTAAACCGGACCGGCTAGACTGCAGTCCTTTCATTCCTCCTGATCTGCAGCCTTTGCCCAGCAGACATCAGCTCGGTCTTGGCGAGCAGGATTGGCAAAGGCCGCATTAGTGGCATTGAGCTCAATACCCACAACTTTTGAAAGAGTTTCTTATCGCTTATGCTTTGTTATTTTAGTAACTTCTTGTAGTAGATCAGTTACTTTTTCCATTTGTTCAAGTAAAAAAAAAATCTGATTTATAACCTCATTTTTTTCCATGAAAATTGTTGAGAGATTGGGCCCAGAATAATTTTAATCTGAAGTAATTAAAATGGTGGAAATATTGGATTAAGTCATTATGATTAAGTCCCTAAAATTTAAATTTTCATAAACGTTTACCAAGTAAAACAAATGAGTACCCAGGGGAGTTTCTAGCTATCAAAAAGATCAGGAGCTAAGTCAAGGTTACCTGGGGCTTCATCTTCATTATTTAAGGTAGATTGGCATCGGGCTAAAATGCTCGGGGCTCGGCTTAAAAACCTCAGGGCTACAGCCCCCAGTGATTGGAACTATCAACGTTAACATGAAAGAGAAAACATTTGTGCTACAGCATTTTAAAAAATCATTAACTGAACATCATTGAACATTTAGTACAATTCATAATATGCCTGATATACATAATAAAAATACTGTGAAAATTCTCTCATTGAGTTCTTACCCAATCTATCATAAGTTTTACAGTATATTTTAAATCTTAATTTAATTTTACTAGAATCATTATTTTGCCTTTTTAAATGTTTCATTTGTTACTGATAAGCTGTTAGACTTTTTAGATATTCTGCATTTTTTCCATATTGCATGAAGTTAACATTGCTATTAGTCTATTAAGAAATTATTTGTATGAAAATTGGATGGCATTATCTGTTTAGTTTGAACTGAAAATAATGTTACATCTTGCAGCATTCAACAAGCTTGTGTAATACTGTGGGTGCCGTGCCATTCATGAAAATAGAGCTATGTAAACATCCTGCTGTCATAATTTCCTTTCAAAATTAAGCTTTTTTTTCTTGGCAGTCTTGAAATTGCATGATCAGAGGAAAATATGCTCTAGGGTTTGGTGTTGTTAATCAGAATGATCTTATTATGTGGAAACTCGAAGTAAGTCATGGTATTTTTTGTGAAGGTCACACGCATTTTACCATCAACCTGTAAGAATAAAATTAATTAAAAACAGAAAAAATGTATCCTCCATTGCATCTGTTCTACACATTATGGTTCTGTGGACTAGATATTTATTTTAAAAGGAACTTGTAGCTGCATAATTACAAAGAACAAAGTGTTTTATTTTGCTGATGTACAAAACCTGCCAATTTTGGCTTTCTAGTTTTTAGTTTTTTTTAGGTTAATTATCACATTTACTTGGTGATATACAGTACTGTGCTAAAGTACTGCATTAGCTCTTTATCTGGGTAGCAAGTGTACTTAGGCTTATAATGAAAAACACAATTTAACATTAGAACATGTGAAAATTAAGAGTAACACAATAAAAACTAGTAATAATTTCTTCTGTTTTCTAAAAAGTTACTGAAATCTAGTTGGATGGCTTCAGTTCCCAAACCTCTCCTCAGGGGCACCTCAGCCATTCTATAATTTTGTTAAATTTCACCAACAGCTCAATTAAATAATTAAATAAATTCGTTTAAAAAGTCAGTGACAGATTGACTATTTGTATGGGGTGTGCTAGTGGCCAAGTCAAAAAATACATGGCTGCACTGGATGGTTGCTGCAAATACTGGGGTGATTTTAGCAGAGGTTCTG
>JAABNX020000042.1:8879631-8906711 GCA_015163995.2 Mormyrus lacerda | reverse complement strand
ATATATATATATATATATAAAATTGCCAACGGGGGGGAGCTACCAACAGGTCAACTGGCGATTTCGTGAGTCTCGTAAGATTCCAGTTTTTTCAGATTCCAGTTCTTTTTTCAGAGAATGTGCAAACATGAGGGGTCATACAAAATATTGGAAATTAACTCCCCTGCGCAAAACCCCCAGAATTTTGCCACCTGGTAATGAAATGGTCTGCAGCCTGGAGGTTGAGAACCCTTTATTAAAATGAGAACCCAGTACAGTTTTAATGGGGCTTCCGGTATAAACCACACCCATTCTTCTATCTGAAGAATGTTTTAAACTGTTTTAATCTGAATACGGATAAAGAGACAGTTTCTTTTGATTGAACAGATACAGATACAGACACAGATAATACCATCTCTGTGCACCTCTAACACACACATGCACACACTAGTGTTGTAGTCAAAACCGCCTAAACTAGACTAAGACACAGACAAGACTTGAAGGTACCAAGACCAAGACACATTAAGGTGAGATCAAGACCAGGACCGAAAACAGACTAGGGCTAGAATCAACTGTAGAGAAAAAAGGCATTGCTGTAAAGTGTCATTACTCATTAAATCAACTTCATTTATCTTTTCAATTATATTGTCTCATTTAAAATCTCTCAGATTTGTCATAGTTACGAGGCCTGATGGAAAATTATATTCTCAGCAATCCTCTCCTATACTCATTTTATCAGACCTTGTCAACGGAAAGAGATGGGGTGTACCTGAAAGATGTTCATATTAAGTCTCTTATACCAGGGACAGAGGCCTTGGGTAAGCTATGAATATGGATGTAATGATCCCTGGCTTTAAATTGAAGAGAATAAGCCTCCAGATTGACTTGCGCCTCCAAGACCATGCTTTCTAATGAATGTAAAATGGCTAATTTATTTGAATTATAACTATGCTATAATGTTATATCCATTAATAGATAAACTGGAATTGTCCCACTGTAATTTTTACACTTCGATATCAACATCACTAAAATTACTTACCATAGAACGAATGCATGCTCAACACAATGCCCATAGACAGATGCTATATAACATCAATGATGATTTATTATGTCAAATAACACCACTGTAATAATTAAAGAATATACCCACACAAACAAATACCAGATAGGTACACAAATACATCATATAACCATATATTTTCTTTAGTGTTGTAGTCAAGACCACCTAAACTAAGACCAAGACTGTGACAGTGAGAGAGCAGACAAGAGGCAGACCCCGTAGTGCAGAAGACAGGTAGTTTACTTCTATAACCAGGTATTACAGAAGTCAAGTACACAAGCCAAAATCATGGTCGGGTCGGAAGCGGGGAGTCGTAAGCCAGGGGAATCAGTCCAACCAGCAGGCACAGGACAGGACAACAAGAGGGGAGGACGATCATGACGGCGCGGATGACCTTGAGGCCGGGGAGCGGGTTTAGAAGGGTGAACGCGGTGGAACTCATCGAGCATTGCAGGATCCACGATATCCTTGGCTGGCACCTAGGAGAGCTCCTCTGGACCAAACCCCTCCCAATCCACCAGGTATTGCAGCGTCCCTGCTCGGCAGCGGGAGTCCAGGATGGCATTGATCTGAAAGAGCTTCGAGCCGTCCAGCAGAGTCTGAGGGGGTGGAACAGCGCCATCGGTCGATGGGTGAACCGTGCTGTACTTCACGGGTTTCAACAGGGACACATGAAATGTTGGACAGATACGGTAGATTGCAGGGAGCTGGAGAAAGAAAGAGGTGGGCCCCACCTGCCATAGGATTCTGATGGGTTTGATATAGCTACCTCCTGATTGGTTCGCTTTGCCATCCCATTGACCTGGGGGTGATATGCAGATGTTAAGCTAAGGGAGATGTTGAGCTTCCAACAAAAGGCCTGAAACACCTGGGAGGTAAACTGAGGACCATGATCTGAAACCATATCTTCGGGAATGCCATGGAATCGAAAAACCCACGTCACCAAAAGGTCTGCTAGGTCTGAGGCAGTAGGGAACTTAGGTAAAGCTAGAAGACGGCACATTTTAGAAAATCTGTCTACCACGGTGAGGACGACGGTATTACCTTGGGATACGGGAAGGAAATCTGTGATTAAGTCAAGTGCTAGATGCAACCAGGGGCGTGATGGGACAGGTAAGGGCTGAAGCATTCTGGCAGGCGGTTGATGGGAGGATTTGAGCTGGGCACATTCAGGACAAGAAGCTACATACTGTTCCACCTCCTGCCTCCAACCAGGCCACTAATAATGTCGGGCTACTAGTTGTAATGTTGCAGGACCCAACGCATTGGAGCGGTGCGGGTTTGGTACATACAACCATCCTGGGGGGCATCCTGCCAGAGGGGGATGGCGATCATTAGCCACCTGGTTTCCTCGAGAGACTAGGTAATTATGGCTGTGAAACACATGGGACCCAGGACAGGTGCCATTCTGTCCTCAGCCTCGGGGGAATCAAACTGGCGTGAAAGACCATCTGCTTTAACATTTTTCTTACTGGGTAGGTACGTGACCTTGAAGTTGAACCACATAAAAAACAAGGACTAGCGGGCTTGGCTCTCTTTGCGTTTTGTAGGTATTCCAGGTTACGGTGGTCAGTGAAGATCTGGAACGGGAAGCATGCCATCTCTAGCCAGTGTCTCCACTCTTCCAGGGCTAGTTTCATGGCCAGGAGTTCTCGATCTCCCACGTTGTAGTTGCACTCAGCAGGGGTGAGTTTTCTAGAATAATAAGCACATGGATGACGGCGAGCGGTATCTGGATGTCGTTGGAGCAAAACTGCTTCTACTCCAGCCTCAGAAGCGTCGACCTCCACTTCAAAGGGAAGTTCAGGACTTAGCTGTTGGAGGACAGATGCGGAGCAGAAAGCGCGTTTCAAGTTGTTGAAGCCGGATCGCACCGCCTCATGTCAGAGAGGTGAGTGGAGCTGCTACCTGACTGAATTTTCCAATGAACCAGCGGTAGACGTCCGCGAATACCAGGAATTGTTGCAGTTCCTTAGTTGTTTGGAGCCGTGGCCACTCCTGTATGGCGGTGATCTTCCTCTCGTCCATTTCAGGGGCTATGGAGGGGTTATTTGCTAGCCCATAAGGCATTACCAGGTATTCATAATGCCCAGTGTTAGTGATAAAGCATGTTTTCCATTCATCCCTTCTACGAATGCAGGCTATGTTGTACGCGCTGCGTAGGTCCAGTTTGGTGAACACCGAAGCCCCTCGGAGTTGCTCCAGCGCAGAGGGTGTGAGCAGCAAGGGTTCTCAGCACTTCACCGTGATCGCATTGAGAACCCAGAAATCAATGCAGGGGTGAAGACCTCCATCCTTCTATTTAACAAAGAAGCCAGCCATGACAGGTGAGGTAGAAGGACGGATGATGCCTTGTTTCAGACCCTCTTGGATGTACATGTCCATAGCCTTCTCTTCTTGTAAGGACAGCGGATAGAGGCATCCCTTTGGGAGTGGCGCCCCCTCCAGGAGACCAATGGCATAATCACACTCCCTGTGAGGGGTTAGCTGAAAAGAGAGCGATTTACTGAAAACATCAAGAAAGTACTGGTACTGCTCTGGGATGATGAGCAGGTCCTCTGGATTCGGGCTTTCCACTAACGAAGCTTGGCAAGAGAGGGAGAGACACTGAAAGGTGGTAAACGGGATAGGCTCCGGGCAGCTCGAGCAGCGGGAGCAGCCTCTGTGTGGCCGTGGCTTCGGCGGCGCTCCCTCACCGCATTACCCAGAGTTACATACAGAGCCGTACATAATCTTCAAACGACAGCGTCCCTCCACTGGAGGCCAATTCGTCCTGGATCTCGGGGTTTAGTGCAGGGCAATTCATGATCCAGAGACAGTCTTCCGGCCAATGCAGCATGGCAGCAATCGTTCGGAATTCCAGGGAGAATTATGCTACCGATTTAGAGCGTTGTTCTAAATCAAACAGCCGCTCCCCCAGACTACATCCCACGGCTGGGTGTTTGAAGATCTCCATGAAAGCTTTTCGGAATTCCTGTGCGGTGTCTAGGAGTGGGCTTTCATCGGTCCATAATGCCGTGGCCCAGTCGTGCGCCCTCCCGGTTTGCAAGGATATAACAAAATATATGCCAGCAGAATCATTATCAAAGCGCTCAGGGTGTTCATCAATATATAGCCCGCACTGCGTAAGAAATGCCCGGCATTGGTCAGGATTACCGTCATATTTTTCAGGCATCACTTGCACTGGCACAGAAGACCTCTGAGGTGAGCAGGCAGCCTGGTTTGGGAAGCTTGAGCTTCCATCATCTGGGTGACTAGGGAGGTCTACCTGCTGTTGTAGCTCGTGCGTTTCCACAGGGTCCATTTTTTCTTGGCGAAGTATTCTGTGACTGTGAGAGAGCAGACAAGGGGCAGACCCTGTAGTGCAGAAGATAGGTAGTTTACTTCTATAACTAGGTATTACAGAAGTCAATTACACAAGCCAAAATCCTTGTCGAGTCAGAAGCGGGGAGTCGGGGGAATCAGTCCAACGAGCAGGCACAGGACAGGATAACAAGAGGGGAGGACGAGCAGTGGAGATGGGTCAGGATCGCAGGAGCAAGCGGGCAGGCAGGGCAGGTGGGAGCGGGCAGGTAGGCAGGGCAAATGGGAGCAGGCAGTCGGGTAGAACAAGCAGGCGAGACGCAGGAGGCAGGGATAAGAGGAAAGACAATAGTCAGAGAAACGCTCAGTATGGCACAAAACTATGGCAACAATACTTCGCAATGTCTGTTGTGTGCGATCTGCTTAAATAAACCGAGGCAATTAACGGTGATCCCCGTGATGTGCATCACGCCCCTGTGGGCATGACAAAGACAAAGACCAAAGAGAGTCGAGACCAAGACCAAGACCAAATAGTGTCGAGACAATAAATTGGTCTCGAGATCGGTCTCGAGAACTATAGCACTAGCACACACTATAGGCAGTTTAGAGACTCGACTTAGCCTAACTCCATGTTTTTGTGCTGGACAACCCAGAGGAAAGTTAATTAAGCAATTAACATCCTATAATAGGATATTGGCATCCTATAAAATAAATTTGCTCTTCAATTGCACACTCAAGGTCTGTTCAGACAGCACAACAATCCAACCTTCTATAACTGCTTCGATTTAATAAACAACACAGTCGGATCCTTTACCTTTAATGCCTTTGCTCATTATACCTGCAAACCATCTCATAACGAGGCCATATAGTAATATGGCGGAGTGACTTGGAGAGCAGCACTGTCAGTTTATACCACCCTCTTCTGCTCTGTGTGTCTGCATGGTCTCCCCGAGTTCTGTATGTTTCCACTAGCTACTCCTCTTTCCTCTTTCCCGTAGTCCAGTAACATGCAGATGGGCTAATTAGTGTCTACGTTACCCACACTATGGCTGCAGTCCCTGCAGTAGACTGACATCCAGTCTTGGGTTTTGAAAGTATAAATGTATCATCTGTCCACATGAAAGAAAACAGAAAAGTGGCCAGAAAAGGCCTCATTCACATTATCGATAATCCATATTATAAAACTTGTCAACTGGCAGGTAGAGACAGTAAAAGTTTTGTCGGGGTGTTGGGGACTTCTTGCCTGGATAATTTTGGTTTGGATGCGTCAACCCATGAAGCAGGCCCAGGATTCGTCTTGAAATAAAACTTTGCCCTAGATTTTGGGCCCCCCCCCACAGTACATTTTACAAAGCCGGAGGGGGATTTCCTGCAACACATTTTGCTGACCAACTAAGGAGGTCCCGTAGGTTGAATTTTGCCGGCCCGCAAACCTGTCGGACCACCAGAAAAACGTCTGGATTATGCATGTCTGCATGCCTTCAGGAATAACAGTCTCTGAGCATGCAAAATGTGGGGGCACAGTGCATCTGTTTCAAGTGTGTCTCAGGGGAGGGGGGGGAGGAGGAGTCTATTCTACGCTTGCCTGGGAAACCACATTTTGTTAGTTCCAGGAAGAAATGGCAGCCTAAAAGCAACTCAGAGTGCACACAGCCCAGAGCGGCACAAAGTGTAGCGCACTTCTGCATTATCAGTTGTATCTGTTTAAAGGGGTGAGACTGGGCTGGGGGCCACATCTCTTGCAGAGATGGTTAAGAATAAAACTTTGGCAGGTTTAGCTGTCTAACTGAAATACTTCACTAGCTACCTGCCTTGATGAGCATGCAATAAATAGTAACATTTTAATGTAGCACCATGAAGAATTCCCCATGTCAATAGATTCATCTGCAGTTTATTGTTTGTTATAATATTCATTTATATTAACTATTACGATTTGTTTTATAAACCATAAGGTGTATGTAAGACATATCATTTTCCCCCAAAATTAATTTATAATTAATCTTCTATGAAATTAATAAATAATTAATATTAATAAAATTAATAAAACATTGAGTTCAGTTTCATGGGTCTGTAGTCTGTCTTTTTTTTAATAAAACATAAGAAAAATTAGACATTTGCGATTTCTGTCCATAATAAGAACTCAATGGCACCACGCTTTCTATGCATTTGGTAATATATTAAAAATAGCCATACCTCAGCCCCATTGAACCTATTGTGCCCGTGGCTGGACTGAGATTAAGAATTGGGGGGTGGAGGGAGCAACAAATATTTCCCAGCCCACAACATCATCAGCCCAATTCAATCACGAATATCTGCATCTACATACAGCTTTTCTCAAATAAGTTTCAATTCATTTTTTGCTATAACTGGCTTATCATTAATATAATACAGGGTCATGGATTAGAAGGGATAATGACAGAACATCACCCTGGACGGGATGCTAGCCCAACACGGGGCCGTAGGCACATGCACACACACACACACACACACACACACACTATCTGATAGCGTGGGCTAAGAATGCCTTTAAAGCGCAGGAAGAAACCCACCCACGCATTTTAACATTACCTTCACATGCACAGAGACCCCGGTGTTTGGAGGTGAGGGCGCCACATTGCTACACACCAAGCCTCTGTAAAAAAGATTTAATGCCTGCAGGCAATTACTTTATTACAATGATTATTATATTAGAAACTTCATTATGTACCTATTGGGTGTGTGTGTATCCCTTTGCCTTGGGCACTGTACATCAGCACTCCCGCACTTTGGGCAAGATATATATATCACACATGCCTATGTTAAAATATTTAGGATCATGTTTCATTAAACTATGGGAGGGAACTGACAAGGCTAGGGAGATGCATGCAAACTGTGTGCACAGAGGCGACAGCGGGAATCATGTCACCAAAATTAATTTTACTTGGATGCATGTAGTGAGAAGCACAAGGCCCAGCCTTTCATTTTCTGTTGAAATCAATAAAGAGAGAACATTAATTCATGTGAGAAAGGGATCATACTGATTTATCTAGACATTTGCAAACTTCGGGCACTCTAGATGAATCATAGCAGACCAAGGCTATCCCAAAATCTGAAACTAGCAATATCTGGTCTGCATCTCTACATGGAAAATGGGCCCGGTGTTAATGTGTCTGTCATGGTAGTATTCTGCCTTGCAAAATCTGAATTATCCATCACCATGCACACCAGCAGCAAGCGGAGCATCTTGAGCAGGGGTGTCAGTAGCATTTTGAATGTGGGGGAGACACACTGACGGGGTGGTAATATTTTATGTTACTGTAAATGTGAGGGGGTCCAAACAAATAATTATGAAATTTAATGGCGGTGATCCCCATGATCTTCAGTACTTTATTATGGTTGCGTACGATTATTTAGGTTTGTAGAAGTAGCTCACATGTTAAAAAAGGCTGCAAATCCTTGGTATAAGGTAATAAATTCAATTACAATATGCATATACTGCTAGGATATTATTTATTAAAATAATTATATAGCTAAATGATCAAAGAGCAACAGAGATTTCCTTATCTAAATGTAATGCATAAGAAAACAAGGACAGAATTTGTAGTAACCAAAACCAGGTTCACCATTCTTAATCGTACTTTATCTTGCATAATAATAATGAGTACCAACATTTAAACTTATCAAAACAACAAAATCAACTTTCTGCTGTTTCATACTATGCAAAAAAATATACATTATGGCATAAAAGAAAAAAAAAATTGGTCCATTGTAAGAGCAACAAAAATCAGAGCAAGGGATTCTGAGAACAATGGACAGTAACTGAATTTTTTTTCTTTCTGTTTTTTGGTAAATGTTTCACATTCATTTAAAATTTTTCCAAAAAAAAAAAAAACCAAAAAGACAATACAACATATAGAAATAGACACGTATATAAATACGTGTGTGTATGCACATATACCTTATATATATATATATATATATAACTATTATTATTATTACTATTTCAAATGTTTTACTCATTGTTTCTAATGTAATAATGTAATATATATATATATGTGTGTGTGTGTGTGTGTAAAGAAATTAATAAAGCCATGGTTTTTGTTATAAAACCAAACAAATATTTGTTTTTTGTTTTTGCGAAAAGGTATGCTGCATGTGATCATCTGTTTAGGTGATAACATCATTAGATGGCTTTATTTTTAATGATATTTGGGTCGCGGTCGGTCGGGTCGTTTGAAATAAAGATGCCAATTAAACCTTTGTAATTTATATAGTACTAGACAGGAAGCGGGTCGGGTACAATATATATATATTTTTTTTTTGCGGTCAGAGTTGCGGGCGGGTAAGTTGAAAACATTGGTCGGGTTCAGGTTGTTTATACATTGACCCGCGCATCACTGCTATCTATCACTCGCTAGCATATTACAAACACCAAGGTCAGTGACTAATGCCTGCTAATAACCTGCTTTCTTTGGGAAAAACTGAGTCACCAGTTGTCTGCCCTTTTTCTCCCTCTCAGCTTCTCTTTACGTTTTTGGTAGCCGGACTTCATATTTACTGTCACTATCACCATCAGTAGCGACTGTTCATGTGTAGCCTACACCTGCGTGCAGCGGTTACGCTCACGTTATATAGAATAGAACAGCTGATCATTCTCTGAGCGTACGCATTTCACATGTCCCGCTCTGCGAGAATCAGACCGTACCATTCCTCAATAAGAGAGAGGGGTGAATGACAATATGATAAAGATTTCAAGAAAAATGTTATAGAAAACGACAACCATGTTCAATTTGCTTATTGTAACAGATAAAATTTTATATTTTATTTCAAAAGCCTAAACAGGGCAACATTATTAAGATAATATTATTAGCCCCTAACAGGGCCCCATGTCAGTGCTGGGCCCCTAGAATCGTTCTAACCTTTCCCCCCCCTGGCGGCGCCCCTGTGTATGTGTGTCTATGTGTAAATACGGGTTATATTACCTTGTGGGGACCAAATGTTTCCCACAATATAAAAAAACCTGTTTCTTTCGGGTCCCCACAAAGATCTGTGACTGCATTTAAAAATTATAAAATCAAAAAGCATTATTTTGTTTGGTTATTTAAGGTTAGGGCTGGGTAGGGGTTAAGGTTGTCATGTGTGTGGGAGAGTCCACATAAAGCTATAATTACAAACCTGTGTGTGTGTGTCTGTGGTTTTGCACTCTATGTATATATAGTATCCAAAAATAGAAAATGTCAGATGCAACAAATTTTCAGAGCTGTGGACATAGTCTCTCCGGCCTAATCCCAACACCCTAACCTCCCCCCACACACACATACACACACAATGCATTGTTATGAGGATGAACCGTATAGATGTAACAGTTTTGTTTAAAAAACAATGATGACCTATGAATCCAGCTTTCATTAAAAGAATATTTCCTCCACCCGACTGTGGGACATAAAATTCAGCCAAACGTTACAGTGAGTTGCCGTTGACTTAGAAGGACTGGATCTCTATTTCCGATTCACCCGTCTCTCCAGTTTGCTGTATTCTGACGAAGGGCCTTGCAGGGTCTGGAAGTGGCAGCACCAAGCGTAGGTAACATACGAGAGAGGAAAGATGGTCTCAGCAATTCACAGGCTAAAAATGCATACATATATGCATAAGTATATTCATGATGAACTGCTAACATTACCGTGTAGGTGTCATTCTGCTGGTTTTGGATTAGGTTCTGTCTGTCTGATGCTGGAAGAGAAGAGAAATTTCACAGAAATTTAATACCTATCGGAATGCAAACACAGGTGCCACCAGACACAAAAGAGCAATACATAGGATGACCCATGCCAGAGAGGATACTTTGAGCCAGGACAGGGTTTGTAAACTACCATTTTAATTGAAAGGGCCTGTATTTCACTTAAGTAATGAGTTCTTGCCCTGTGCTGATTGGTCAGTCTCCTGTAATCATGCATGTGTCACTAATGTTAATGTGAAACATCTGGATTAATCTTTCAATCAAGGAAACAAACCAGTCAGAGCACAAGAAGAACTGAACTATTCAGCCAAGTACAGGAGCCTTTCAATTTTAAAGTAGTTTGTAAAACCTGAAGGAGCTCAAAACTTCCTCCCTGACATGGATTATCTGGTCACCATAATTATAAACTGCATAGTACATTTAAATAACAAAAACGCAGAACTAATGAAAGATATCAAAAACAGGCAGGACTAGAGAATCAAGTTCTCCATGAGCATAAACATTCACATTTTATGTTTTTCAGCAGATGTGTTTATTCAAAGCAGGGTTAACCAGTCCCTTGGACAATTAGGAGATAAGGGTCTTGCTCAAGGACCCAATGGAGGAGACACAATGGGACCTGAACTGGTGATCTTCTAATCACGGAAACAACATGCTAACCTGCTGAGCCACACATGCCCCCAGGCCAATAACACAACTGCCTTGTACCACGTAATAAGGGCCCCGAACACACATCAGGACCGACATTTTCATGCAGGCATCAGCGACTGGCCGTGATGCAGAGAGTTGTGCACCTTTGCTGTAATTGCTGCCATAGCCCCTCGCCTTGGGCTGCGAGGTCACGAAGTACACAGCTACCCCGATCAGGATGGTGGCCAGAACATCCCCGATGATGATACCCAATATGGATGCCGTATCGAGCTGAATGCAGTTGTCACAAGCTTGGAAACAAACATAAACGTCGACATGCATGGTTATGGGCGGCAGCGAGCGGGCTGCTTCAGGACTCTAGCCTTAACCTTCATTAAGCAAAGTAAAACACTTAAAAAAATTAAGACGCCTGCAAAATAAATAGAAAAAAGCAGGGCCGTGCAGAGACTTTTTAAGGGGCAGTTTTAATAACCCCCCCATAGACATGCCAAGTATGAATGATGGCTTAAGCATCTTATCCAGCATCCACCCAACTCTCAGTCTATAAGACAAGTTAGCAGCTGTCAGTAATTAAAAATTGGCAGCTGTTTGACAACCGAGTTTAACAAGCTATTAAGATATACGGTACTTACTTCGTAATTTAACGAAAATCGGCAGTTTTTTTCCATCACCCACGCAATAGTATTGTCCTGAGGCATCATCCTTATACTCCAGCTCAATTGTATCATGAGTACTATTTTCTTGACCAGGATTTTCCCACATTTTCCCATATTCACATGTGAGCAAAATTTTATCTTCACGGTCTTCTGCTTTAATATGCAAAGCTAACAATAGACAAAAACAGTTTACATGGGTTAATCCTATCATCCTCTAGTTTAAAGTAATCAGATAAGAGCAACTATAGGCAGTTGACTAGGCTTTGAATGCTTGTGATAAACAGGTTATTTTTATGTAAAAGGACTACTGCAATGATTGGTCTAATTTTAATTATTCAGTGCTTTAATTTTTTCCTTCTAAATGCAGGTTAATATTGTCAATAATGTTATCGTTTATTTCTACTGAAATGTTCAATTAACATTTTCATCCATTGTACTGTGTCATATTCATGTGTGACTCTAAATTACTGTCAGATTTATTGCTGATATTCAGCTATACATAAAAATTCATACACATTCCATTCACAATCACAATCCTGACTGTACTCAGCAGGTGCAGCTGAGAGTGGGAGTTTGGATCAAATGTGCACGACAACGTGTGCTACTTCAGTTTTCAAGGCTGCATTGTTTTCTTCCTGTGTGTGTCTTTGCTTATAAGGTATAAAATTGTTGAAATTGTAGAAATTAACTGAAATATAAATACATATGTTTATTTGATTTAAAAATTAACTTATTTCAGAAAACTGAAATACAAATACCTACCTTTCTCTGATTCTGGGAGAAAGATCAAGGGAAAAAAGAGTTTTGAAATATTAGAAACAATATTTTCAGTTTTCATAGTGCAAAATTAACTTATACAAGAGTTACAGTCTATTCAAGTAGGGAGAAGGAAAAATACATTTATACTCAAGGTTAGAGAAATATATGGATTATTCCTGACTGACCACTTTTCTTTGCAGCATATTTACCGGGTAATATTACTTACCATTTATGTGCCACATGACAAAAAACACAGTGAAAAGGAAAATACTCCTCATTTTGTGTTCCCTCCCTTTTCGTCCAAAGACCCGAGGAATTTGTTTCCTGTGAGATTTAAATAACAACGATAATCATGATTACTATTGTTTTCACCAAGTACCTCCATGAGCATCAGGGGGAGGCTCTGCTCGCTGGCAGAGCAGGCCGCAGCGGCCACCATTTTCACTCCGTCATCCATTTTGAGATTCTGATTTCCCCCGTTCCCAGTGATCAGCTCGTTCACAGTGTCGCACTTTCATTTTAAAGCCAACAGCCTTAAGTTTAAAGTAAAAATTAGATTCGACTAATAATAGTTTTGTACGTTATAAAAAATCTGGAGGCAATATCAAAACATTTCCTAAAGTTATCCAATTAATAAATAGGCAAATGTGGTCTATATGGAATTCACAATATGCACTAAAAACATCCAATTATTCAGAATTTACAAAAAGAATCCTTTTTATATACTATTAATTTTTAATTTTTGCAGTCTCACATTTGCTTCAGTCAGCTAAAAAACATGCATTTTTGAAACCGATAAATCTTTACTTAATGAGTATAAATACATGCTTTTGAAAAATATCTATAATCAATCAATACATTCTAGTATAGAATCATGACTCTGTCCCATGAACAAGTGCTGCAAATATTAAAACACATAATTCCATAATATAAAAAAAATATATATAAATGTCTATTTAATACAGTAGGTCAATATACTTAATGCATCAGTTAATGCTGCTGTAGATTTCTACAGACTTCTTAATACTTGTCAATGTTTCACATAATAGATGCATTGATATCTTGTGTCCAACGTTAAGAGTCTATTCAACATTTTGTACTGCTATTCCTGTCTCACAGGCATAATCATGGCTGCCTTCTTTTTCTGAGAAAGGGGCCGTGTACCTTAGAAGTCCAGCTCTTGTTCCCGCACTTTCAGATGAAATCACAAGATGCCTGCCGATGGCACTCAGAGCTCGAGGGCAGCCTTTGTGAGCGTGGTCACCTCTGGGTGAATCGACCCACCTGCTGTATGCCTGTCTGCCGACTGATAGCTTGTGCAGGGTTGTCTGCCTCTACGCATCTCTGCATCTGCAATGTCAACTGATTGGCGGAAACATGAAAATGACAACAACAAAATGTGTAAGGGGGAGGCCGTGGGAGGCAGGCGGTGGAGGGACTGTGACTCTTTATCTCCATCGTTGAATTTAGGCCACCCACCAGTTCCCAGCATGTGCCTTGTGTTATTGTCCCTCTCCTAACATATTTCACTGTATTGTGGGGCAGAGGTGGATATTTCAGGTCCAGAAAGTAAAAATCCAGACCAAGATTTTGTTTCAATCAATCAGTTGAGTACTCTGTGACTGTGACTCTTTGTACTGGTTGATTGAAACAAAATCTTGGTCTGGATTTTTGCTATCTGTACTTTATAAAAATCTGGAGCCAATATCAAAACATTTCCTAAATTTAGCAGATATGTCTGCCTCTGTTGTGGAGGCCTTGTTACAACTTAGGAGCTCAACCCCCAAGATCCCTGAGTGTCTCCATGGTTCAAAACTGTCCTGACTTTACCTTCAACCAATCCACACACATCTGACACCCTTGAGTCTCCCACGAACAGCACCAAGAAAAAAAAAACCTGACAGAAGGTCCCACAAGCTGCTTCCTGCCAGGTAACGGTAGAACCACCATGACCTACAACTGGCACCTGTCTTTTACGTACAATGCATGCACGCACACACACACGGGTGTATTTCTGTCTTTGTGGGGACTTTACATTAACACTCAGTTTACCGTAATGAATGACCTGTCGACTATGACTTTGTTGTCCTATAACCCAACCCCACAAGGCAAAGCAGATGGGAAGAACACATCTCAAGTAGCTTCTCACAGTATTACCATAACTCATCCTGTATAAAATAACGTAGTGTCATCTTTATGCCCTCAGCACTGGCACCCACACGAGCAAACAGTGGAAACCGGCTCAATATCCATGTACTGTGTCACCTGTCTGGTACACAGCTGAGAAAGTTATCACATTGTTGTGGGAAGCTATAACACACCTGGAGGTCATGTTGACTCCTAAAACTTCTGAGACCTTCAGCTAAAATACTCCAATTCCAAAAATCTAAGGTTGATTACAGCACCCCCTTAGCACCAATAGTTTCTCTTGTGCTACTCATTCTACTGAGTTTTTTTTTTATTATTGATTTACTCCACTTGGACTTTTGCACTTGACAGCCATCAGTCAACAAAAGCAGTGTATTGGTCCTCATGTTTATTGTTCCATATACACATATCGTCCCAGTTATGTACTTCATCATTCACAGTATAATACCTTTTATATATAAATATATCATTTAACATCATACACAGAATTATATACATGTAACATTCCACAAATAAACATGAAGTTTAGAGACAGCTGTACTGAGGTCAGCACGTATACATAGTGACCCAAAAAATAGATAACTAAGCCCTTTATGTCTTTAATCGTTTTATAGAGGTATGGTTAAAATGTCTGATCCTGGACCAAAATGAGTACTCAGGGTAGAGACAGACGCTGCGTTCTCAATAACTAATGGAAAGGGGCAAACAAAGCAGCGTTCATGCATAGACAACCCGCAGTTAGTTACTAAACAGCTCCCCCTAGTGGTGGTGGTGTTGCATTGAATCTAGAAGATTGGCATGATCACAGGAGGACGCTTTAACTAATTATCTCTTTATCTCCAGCCTTGGGCTTAATTATCACGCCATCCCTTAACTCTGGTGAGGAGTCAGTGCTCCTGGTGCTGATTGTTTGGAGTGATTAGTCATTTTGCAGGTCTTCTTGGAATCCCATTGAATACTGGGTATTCCGGTTGAGGTGATTTCAGAGCCAAACTTCATCGCTACTCACGCTGTTGACCTTGTAAATGTAGCCCACCATGGGGAATCGTGAAAACCCTGGATGAGATCACATGAACACACACAGAATTTAGGCCCCAGGAATTCACACAGGAACTCTGGGAATGAAGTTATAAAAGAGATAATTATTACATAAGGCACCGATTAAACATTTTTAAATGTATTACTGCGGAGTCACCTGACACACAGCAGAGGGTGACTGCCTACAATGATGCATTTATAAACACCTTCACCTGCATTAACTCGTTAATGCAACAGTTAACACGTTTGTACTTAAAGACATTAATTTCCTCTCCCAATATTAAATATTTCCATTTAGTTTCTGTTATTTTTAAATGGTGTTACACGCCTGTCAGAATTAAAGATCATTATTGCAGTCTATTCTAACCCTGTGTCAGTGTAACAGGAAGGTGGAAATGCAGAGATGATCAAACTCGGCGAACCTCTAGCAGCGTAGGCGGCCAACAAGTCGTGCCCGTTGTCGGACTGTTTCTGCGCTGGACCTGCACTGGAATCCCCCATCCCTGCTGTATAAATGGGAGAGTCCAACAAGGGTCAGCACATCCTGCCTACCTATTCAGCCACCCCCCTTTCTTGTGTATGGTGGCACTGTCCATCAGGTCTTCCTGCCCTTTTTTTTTTTTTTTTTAATACTTCATTATGAAACTCTCTTTTCACCTGTGACATGAGAGACACAGACAGGTGAGAACAAGCTTGGTGGTCATGGCACAGGATCAGAGCTCCTGACAGAGCTAATGTTTCGGGGGGGGGGGGGGGGGGGGTTAAGGGTTGAGCACTGGAGCCCTGTGGTGGCATCACCCTGCACAGAGTCTTAACTTGGTGAGCTACACACTACCCCACCCCCCACTTTCTGAATCACAGGAAAGGGATGGTCACCTTTGCAGAGGGCACTGTGCTCGTTGAGCTGCAGGTTAGAAGGTAGGGACATGTTCTCCCGGGGCAGAATAACATGGTCCAGCTGCATCTGGTCAGATTCACTGCTGCGAGAACACAGACACAGGCAGAAATGACAGAAGAGGATCCGTGTTACCTTGGGAAGGTACTATTATATGGGAAGCTCTTTGTTGTTCTGTATAAAGCAAGACTAACTAACCTGAAGTGTAATGATGCTCAACCACACCCACTGACACCGCATTTATCACATATATTCTATCAATAAAGTGACCAGTTATGTTATTTCATGCCATAGGTTCCATTTTATTATTTATGCAAAATGCAATTAAATACTACATATAAATTGTGTCAATTGTATTAAAGAAAATTATTATTTGACTATATATATAATGTACGGTTTCACGATAAAGTTCTAGTTCTGAAAGTGATTACTCTTGGGTCTTGCAAAGTAAAATTTGTTTATAGGACTAATTATGCATGCAAAAACAACTTTTTTTTATTATCACAACACAATTTAAAAATTATATAAATTGGCAGCCAAATAACATAAGAACCCACATTAAAAGTGGCGCCAAATGAAATTTATTTTAATTTATGTTTTGCTCTATATAAGTCTATAGAGAATATAAGACCAAGCTCAAGGCCCTCATCCAAAATCACAGTCACCAAATATCATTAAAAGCTTAGTCATTAAGGGCAATTTTTCCCCACGGATTAGCCACACTGACACCCCCACTACAGGGGAGGACGTGGGTATTCAATGTGATGAAGTTCCAGAGGTTCTTTGGAAGACACGGTAAACATCAACTTCATAAAGCTTCAAGTCAGAACCCTTCTGACACAATTTAAACAAACTATACCAACCAAAGCGTTTTTCAGCTTCCAACAGGGAAATGACCTTCGTATTTCAGCCCCAGAATTAATGTGTTCAATATCTCAACACATTTAAGTAAAATATCAATAACTACACATTGAAACGCATCATTATTGGCATATTTAGAAAGAGTGGTTTTCAATATATGGTATTTTATATAAACTTAAAATAGACATGGGTCGAAATTTGATTTGCATAATTTTCACATTCATTATAATAGGAAATAATCTTGCAATATATTTAGATTGTGTATAAATTTAGGGTTATAAAATGGACATTGAGAAGTGTTTGTGATCTTTATAATTTCTTCCAGGAAAGCTTACCTCTTCCGGATCATCATCTCCACTGGTTCATCTGAAACCAACACAAGACCATGCATTTTAAACTCAAACCTCATTCCTTCATTTTGTAACTACATAATAGATAAGATTCCACTGAATATTTGCCCCCCCCCCCCCAATTTCTAATATATTTTTCAATTCTGAATCCATCTTGCTTTGCCTTTCTTACCTATGTTTTTCCCCTTGTTTTTGTGCATCAGGTAAAATAAAAATAAGGTGAGGATGAGGAGCAACACAAACCCAACAGCGCCCCCTGTCACAATTCCCAGCAATGGCACCTCCACTCTGGACTGCAGGAATTCTAGACCAGGAAGTCGTTAGATTAGAAAAGCTGAAAGATGTACAAAGGGACTGCAATAAACAATGGCAGAAGTGGTTATGAATTAGAATGACCTGCAAGCGTGAGGTTGCTCTGGGCAGAACCCAAGCTATTGCTGACATTCAAGGAGACATTTCCTGTCAGGCTGCTGGAGGACACACGCAGTGTGTGATTGGTCAGCCAGGGGTAGCTGCGTGAGTCCAGGATGAAGAAGTCAGAGGTGTTGGTCACTGGCCGCCCGGCCTGGTCCACCCAGGTTATGGTGGCTAGGGGATTGGAACGTACCAAAGCAAACAAAACTAGGGATAGGCCAGGGTCTGAGGTCTCACTGTAATGGGCATTTACTCGCAAAATCTCCGGCTGATCTGTACAGGCAGGTAAAAGCACAAAAACAAGAGGGTGGGTGAGTATGCTGCTTTTTGTCTCACTGCAATTGCAACAGCTGAAATATAAAATGCCCTAACGTGGTTCATATGTAATATATATACTGGGACAGGTTTGTCTAAACATGAACATGCACTATTATATACAGTTAAGTCCTCATTGATTTATAGCATCCATCTATCCATCCATCCATACCACTTAGGCTAGGCTACAGGTTCACCGTGACGCATCACTGACTAAGTAAGAACAGAGCACATGGCAGGGGACACCTCAGACCGGATGCCAGGCCATCGCAGGGCACATGGAGGGGGCACCCCAGACCAGGTGCCAGGCCATCGCAGGGCACGTGGCAGGGGACACCCCAGACGGGATGCTAGGCCATCGCAGGGCACATGGAGGAGGTACCCAAAACCAGGTGTCAGGCCATCGCAGGGCTCAGACTCACACTACTGATCATTTTAGAGAAAACAGTTCTGTTAAACTACATTCGTTTCACATCTCTATATAACCTCTTACACATCATAATAGGTGCGTGGTTCAAATCTCACTTCTGGCTGTGTGTTTGTGTTCCCTCCCATGACACAAAAACAAAGCAAATCTGGGTCTATGTTGCTGGTAGTGTGTAAGGGTATGACCACATGACCTGTGATGGACCTGCATCCTGTCCATTGCATTCCCTCCTGCCCTTGGCTTCCTGGGATAGGATGCAGGCTGTACAGGAGTAGTTGGTATGGAATATAGATGGATCGTTTGTTTGAGTGATTTTTAGTAACATCCTTATTCATTTTGGACTGATGAAATCCAGAACCTGGTCTGGGATCCATGGGGTGAAATTCACCATTCGTGCATATTAGTCCATCAGAAGGCAGATACTGACACGAATTTAGATGCGCCAGTTTTCAGGAACCATATATTAATGATTGTGAAAGGCAGCTGGAAAACCCAGAGCAAACCCAGACAAGCAAAGCTAGAACTTCCAGACTCTGCAGGCAGATGACTCTGAGGGTCTGGGAAGACCTACAAAATCAAAGCGCAGAACCTGAAACTCCTCAGAAACAGATGAAGCTGCAGAGCTCAACTCACACTGGACGTTGAGAATGACCGTGGCGTTGTAGCTCCTGCCAGTCTGGGGGTGTGAGGCCACACACACCAGCTCTCTGTCCCATTTCCTGGCATGTAGGGTGAACGTGCTAGTTTGCGTGGATCCCACTTCCGGCGCCCGTGGCCCTTCATATGAGGTCGCCACCAACTGGTCCACAGTATCGCCTTCTGGGTGCGTTTGCCTCTCCCCATTGAGGTACCAGGTGAGCAGGGGAGGATCTCCAGTTCTCGAGCCCTCTGATTGGCAGTTAAAGTGGTGGGTGGCATTCTCCTTCAGTGTCAGTGCAGAGTGCATCTGCCCATCAATTTTAGGCGCAGGTTCAATCGCATCTAATTGTTTGGCAAAAGGGAGCAGTATCAGACATCAATGCTAAATATGCTTTAAAATAAGATCTGAACCTGATTTAGTAGCAACCTTCTTTATTTTATGAAATATTCCGGCAATGTCGTCCACTTGCATTTATACAAGCATGTCAGCTCCTCACCAGTTGGAAAGTAGGCCCAGGTGTACAGAAACAGTACAGCCAAGGTGATGCCACGGTTCTGACCCAAAAGCAGCATAGCAAGTTCTGCAGGGACGTGCGGTCTCAGCGACCTGCACGGAGGCGTACGAACAAACAGGCAGACAGGACATAACGATCTGGACACGAGCAAAACAGCGGGCAGACAGTCAGAGACAGGCAGCACACTGCAGTAACAGACCGCAAGTAATATAGGAAGACAAGGATGTCATACATGCATGGGCAGTGGTGGCTTGATGATTAGGGAAGCGCATTGTAATCGAAAGATTGCAGGTTTGAATCCCCCACCAGCAAGTCACCACCGAGGTACCCTGAGCAAGGTACCGTCCCCAAGCACTGTTCCCCGGGTGCTGAATTAGCTGCCCTCTGCTATGTCACATATGGGTTAAATGCAGAGGACACATTTCGTTGTTGTGCTGTGGTGTGTTAACAATGACCACTGATCACCTAATTCTAATACACAAAGCCTTCAATCTGGAATTGTGCTCCTGGAATCTGAATGCTATAAAGCTTCCCTATGCCAGCATTGTTGAAAAAGACAAGCCTGTCAAAGCTTCAAGTGCAAAGTGAAATCTGTTTACAGCAGGGCTGGGCTGGGACCAAAAAATGGTCATGGTGGCCCACTATAATTATTTATATGATATATGAAAGCACATGACATACCAGGATCTATGTGCATGTTGTGTGATTTCAAAAAATTAAATTAAGTGCAGCAGCCTACAAGGAAGACAGTTACCATGTTAAAAAATGTATATGCTCTTTCACTACTCAGGGATTCATCTTAGGTGAGATGGGCACAATTCCTACCTTGACGTGAAAGTGGATGTCAGAGAGAGAGAGAGAGAGAGAGAGAGAGAGAGAGAGAGAGAGAGAGAGAGAGAGAGAGAGAGAGAGAGAGAGAGAGAATGTTAATTTCACTAGTGTTATTTCTCTGGTTACCTATTAATGATAAATCGTCCATTTCAGCAAAGCAAAATTTTACTAATATTACATGACAATAACTGTATTACTGTAAGCTGTAACTTTAAGGCAAGCTAAAATACCACTAGACACCAAATCTACTCATAGCATTATTTAAAAATGAAGGCTATAAAGGCAACTCTCTCTCATACACACAGTTTGTGCATAAAACTAGTTTTGTACACAAATGACACTTAACTCTATAGTCTAATATTATTATGCATGTTTTAAGTCTGACTGAATAAGTCTTTTTCTATTTTTCTATTTTTCAAAATTTTCTATTTTGAGCATTTGCACACTTTTGGCCCAGATACTACATAGTGAAGATGTGTCTCTATTCATTTTTCATCATTTTAAAATTGTACTGTAGCACCGGCGGGGCGCATGTCCCAACATGACCCGCGTGGAAGTTGTAAATAGTCATGTAATGTTAGGCTTATATGAGACACAGGGACACGGTACTGCCAACATGCAGGTAACCATTTTTATTTATTTTCCCGGTAAAACCCCTTGCCCCTTACAAAGCATCCTGGGAATTATAGTACTCATCACAAGTCATTGTATTGCTGCTGTTATTGTTAATGGTTATATTCTTTATTGTCGCGCGTGTTTTCCCGTGTCTTGCGTGTACCATTTCTGTCCAATCCTCGTGTATAATTAGCTTCCGTAAAACTCCCACCATGTGTGTATCTTACAGTTCAGCGTCTGACAATCCTGTGTTTCTCAGGCGTAATCATTTTGCTGTTCGTTTGGTACCCGATGTAGTCTTTTCTCAGGATTAGCAAAGAGCGCGTTTTTCAAGCAAGAGTGTGTCCGTCTCTGCTCCCGCGAAACACCCCGAAACATTGTTATTAACTCTTGACTGTGTTCAAGCTTACGTGTAGGCTGGACAGTAGCTAATCTGACCTCTTCCTCAGTCTTTCCCTGGGACACGTCTCTCTCCTCCTCCTCCTTCTCTGACGTATATCCTTGAATCGCTAATTCTGCCTCCTCCTTCTGCCCTGCACCAGCTGCTACGGCAGTAAAACTTGTGGTGGCAAATTTTTGCGCATTTTGCTGCCTCCATTTGAAGGCTTTTTCTCTGAGCTTTTCTGCGCCCCCTTGCGCTTTTTGGGTTAGTTTATAGCCACTCCTTTCCAACTCCGGTCAGCTCAAATAGCAAAATGTGATAACCTTGGATAAAAAGGAGAGGGAGGGGCGGGCCGAGGAAGGCAGAGATATTTCATTGGATTAGCCCAATGTCCTTCAAGGAAATCAACCAATAGGACATCACGGTCGATAAAAACTATTAACAATGTACTTTTTTGGGGGTAAATTATGATAGCCCCGGGCCGGCCCAAAAATGTGCGAAGGCTAGATGGGCAGTTCAGCCTTGGTTTGCGGTATCATGTGCCGTACAGTTCTACCAACGGGGAACGGCTGTCCTGCATGAAAACGATTAAATAAATGAGGCCGAACTGAAACGCGGATTCAAGCTGCCAGCCTAGAGGATACCAACACTCAGGAATATTAAATCAGTTCCCCTAATTAGAAGCTAAGCAGTAATGATCGGCAGGGCTGGAGTTGATGCGGTTGTAAACAAATGAAAGAGGTGCACATTTAACAGGGCTGTTCAGAGAAAGAAAAAAAAACACACTATGCAAGCTTTACTATAAATGAATACACATACTCACAGTTACGGCTTGCGCTAGACCCCGTCTGTGGTACGTTACCTGTGCACTTTCTACAGAGGGAGATTCTCTGCTTGCCCACTTTCCCGCATACCTTCTCCTTCATGTGACGACCCACTTCCCACCTCGACCAGCTGACGCAGGCAGTCATGCTGTTGCCACACACTCAAATAACAAAAAAAAGGGAGGGGGGCTGTAGAGCGGAGCGTGTATCCGTAAGAGCTGCTCCGCCCTCGTCTAATGCTAAGTCGTTCTATTATGATAGGAAGCTCTGGTTTCATGAAATTAAGTCAGGATTTCATGTTATAAGGAAGTCTTCATTTTGAGTGAGTTTGTCATGATTTCTTGATTCCCCTGTAATGCTAAGTCGTTTTATTATGATAAGAAGCTCTGGTGTCATGAAATTAAGTCAGGATTTCATGTTATAAAGGAGTGATTCCTGTGTTTGGCCACATATTCATGTCCTCGTGGTTAACTGGCTCTTATTCTTTTGTAAAATTAGGCAAATCTTTATAACAAACGTATTTCATTATGTGCTTAGGTGTTTTCTATTGCTCTGACAAATATAAAATATCTTTATTTTTTTTACATTTCTTTAAAGCACCATAGCATGTCTCAAATAACATGTATTCAACATTGTCAGTATATATAAACTATAAAATAATAAAAACCAAAACTTATTCTTCCTTATTTTGATAGACTAGGGTATACTACCTTTAGCAAAATAAATAAATCTGGTGAAACTTATTTTCTTTTCTGTAATCATAATATATTGTATTTCCCCGTATTCGTTTTCCACCCTGTGAGCTTCTAGTTTCTTGGCCCCTTAAAAAGACTACAAATCTATACAGCCATTTCCAAGAAATGACATGGCAAAACGAAGCTTTCCAAAGCATTGAAGCTTCCTTTTCAAGTGTGTCGAAAAAGGGTACTCGAAGCCTTCTGAAATGGTGACCATTAGTGACACCAAGCGGTCAAATAAGGAAATAACACTTAATTTTGAGTGAGTGCAGTGAATTTGTAGATTTATTAATTGCCAAAAATTCTAATGGTCTGTCGTGCGTTATGAATATTAATGACCTGGTTAAATTGAATGTGACTTCTTGTGGACTGGGAAACCATTGACTTAACTGGGAAGGGGTGCTTGTGTAACGGAAGAGGGGCCATTAGTCTACAGATTTTAATTCAGGAACAGTATTTGTTCAACATTGTGGGGGCTAAGTTGGTTACGTTTTTTATTCACCACTTTTGCTTTGGAGAATACCCACTCACATGGAATGGAGGTCACTGGAGTGCATAAAAACTGTACTGCAAGTTTGTATGTGTGGATACACAGCCTGCTGCATATCCCAGGACCTCAAAGGGTCTTCCGTACGTGGTATATTGGGATCACTGAGGTACTGCCAAACCTCCACAGACGCATCTGCTGTTGAACTCTTGATCCGTCTGCTTTCCCCCACATCACTGTCCAGAAGATCCCACAGACATGGAACCATAATGACAAAGCATGAATCGTTATCTACACTATGCATTGTGTACTGTGCAATAATTATATATCCCAATTCAGTGTAATTGAACCATATCATAAAAATGTGCAAGGCTGCAACAGTACCGGTGGCCATTGCACCAGTACCAGATGAGGTTCCTGCAGGCTCTGGTTCTAGTGGCTGAGTGTATGTGGAAGTGGATGGGTTTTGCTAGGCCTCTTGCAGTCGTATGATGGATGCACACTCTGCTGTAAGGCGTTTCACAGCTGCCTGAGCATTAGATTGGTTACAGAAACCTTCAGTTTTATGTCTTGGATCCAGCAGTGTGGCCAGTGTCATAATGCTCATGGTTTCATAGATGGACAACCTCTACATGAGCAACCTCAAGAGGATCTTGCACAACTGCTGGGCCTTGATGTTCTGTGCCTGGAACAGTTTTAGATTCACAGCATGTCTAAGCATGCGGATGAGAGGAATGACCTTGGATCCTGACATTCTCTTCTCTTCAGACAGTTGCCTCATTGAAATGACATAAAACATCCAGAGTGGCCAATGCAGCACCAACTGGCTCTCTTTGACCATGCATTCGCCGTAGCATGGAATAGGTGCTATTCCAGCGGGTTTCCACTTGAATCAATTTCAGAGTGGGCCTGCCCATCTGCTGTTGAATTTGGGAATCAGTTGTACTGGTTCTGAAGTATGTCACAATCTGTCTTGCCTTGGATCTGATATCACCAAGTCCTTCGGTCTGATCAATGGCCCTCTTCACGACCAAATTTAGTGCATGTGCAATGCAAGTTGTGCCCTTTAAATTGCTGGCACAGGCAATCATGTTTGGTGCAGCATCAGTCACAAGGCATCGGACTTTATTCTGTATGCCCCACTCCTCCATCAAGGCTGCCTTGACTGCAGCTATGTTTTCTGCAGTATGAGACTCTGGGAATTTTCCTACTCCTAATAGAATTGTAGACATCTCAGTCTTTTCATTTATAAAATGGCATGTGACTACTAAATAAGCATCCATATGTATGGATGTCCACATATCAAAAGTTAGGCTTACTGCCTTGGCCTTTTTCACCTCTTCCTTTGCTTTCTCTTTTTCTATCTTAAATTTCTCTGCTACCAAACCCTTTAATGTTTGCCTGGAGTGGAGAATGCAGGTTGGATCCAAGATACTCACGAACTCCCTAAATCCAGCATCATCCACAATGCTAAAGGGTTGTGAATCCTTTACAATCATATTGACCATATTGACCAAGGCCTCATCAATCTTTTGTTTCTTGGTCTCTGAGATGGGAATCAAAAACATACACCGTAATATTAGATTATAGGGTAACACCCTCGTCCATGTTTGATATTAGGTATTTGTACAATTAAGCTGTTCCTTGAACACAATAGAGACTAATTAATAAAATGTATGCTTAATATCATATTAGTTCTTCATTAATGATACTAATTATAATTTTTTATTATTATTAGAAGAAGTAGTATATTGTTGGTTATTATTAGTATAGCTACAAGACTGTTCTATACCTGGACTTCTTGTAGACTAACTTATGGATGGAATATTCTGGACATTCTCATGCTTTGCACAGAAATGTCTCAACATTGATGAGGTGTTCTTACTATAGGATAACTGCCGAGAGCACTCCAGTCATTCCACCTGGACCAGGGCAGTACAAGAATAACAGAATCATTACTGTTATACACATAAATAAATATTGACCAATTTATCAAACAACACACCTTATTTGTTGATACAAGTTTGAAGTGTTGCCAAACTTCAGAATGACCTCTTTCCCTTTCTGGTTCCATAGCTCAAATACTTCCAATGCAGTGTTTGCTCCCACATATGTGCTCTGCAACATGTTCAAAACCTCATTTTCACTTTTCTGAAGCAGTCACATGGTTGAGCGTAGAACGAAGCTTCGTATCACCATGATCACGTGTTTAAGGTAGAATGGAAGAAGCATTGAAGTTCTGCTTCAGAACGCACTGTATCGTTTTTTTTAACACATGTCTCAGAGATTCGGTGTCAAGCTTAACATCACTAATCACTTGTCTTTGGAGGGAAATTCAACTGGAAGACTAAGGTAAGCTCTAACTGTCATTCTACTGTATTTTTCTCAATTTTATACTACACACCGGTGTGAGGCACCCTTAAAGTTCCACCCTGTTAGTATATATATATTACGGGAAATCCATCCATCCATCCATTAACTTCTGCTTATCCGAAGTTGGCTCGCAGGGGGCAGCAGTCTCAGCAGGGAAACCCAGACTTCCCTATCACCGGCCACTTCCTCCAGCTCCTCTGGGGGAATCCCGAGGCGTTCCCAGGCCAGCTGAGAGACATAGTCTCTCCCGCGTGTCCTAGGTCTTCCCCGGGGCCTCCTCCCATTGGGACATGCCCGGAACACCTCACCAGGGAGGCGTCCAGGAGGCATCCTAAGCAGATGCCCCAGCCACCTCATCTGGCTCCTCAAAAAAGGTTAAGGGGCGCTTTGGGCGGAGCTTAAAGCCAGACGCCCTGGCTATCGCTGCATGATTAGCAGAATTGGCCTCTTATCATGCGGACAGGTGGTGGGTGATGTAGAAACGGCCAGCAACCAGGAATTTAGACTGCATTTAGCTGCATTTTTTGTTATAGCGAAATTTTAAATTAGTATGAGAAATGAGGAAGATTCAAGCACACGTGTAGCAGCCTCTAATGGCACGCCATTAACGCCGTAAAACAAGGATCGAATAAAAAAACCCTGGTTATAGTGATAGCATATAAAAACATACATAAAAAGTTTAAAGAATAAAGCACACGGCTGGTCCACTAACGCCGTCATAAATAAATTAAGGAATACAAGGTTTTAACAGTTATACAATTAATATAAGGAATAGTGTAAAAAGCAATTTTTTAAAAATGGGGGATAGCTCGTATGATGGTAAAGATGGGTAGCGAGCGCCACCCTGAGGGTGAATATATCCACTACACGTAAATCCCCTACAGGGGGGCGTCCCCTCACCCTGCCCCCAAAAAGTTTGCCTATAATAAGCGAGCGAGTGACACGCACAAAATACTAGGGCTGGGTGATACTGCAAAATTTGGTATCGATCCGATACCAAATAAATACAGGGCCAGTATCGCTGATATTGATACCGATACTGATACTTTTACTTTAAAAAGCATGCACATGAACCTAAATGTACTTTTCTGTAGGGGAGAACAGT
>JAABNX020000042.1:8861188-8879531 GCA_015163995.2 Mormyrus lacerda | reverse complement strand
ACCACGATCTCTCCGATCCTCCAGCACTGCTCGACTGGTCCCACCTCCCCTCAAGGCACAAGGAAGACACATCTCTCAGCTCTTCTCTGTTCTGACACCAAGTTGGTGGAATGAACTCCTCCTAGATGTCCGAACAGCTGAGTCACTGAATGTCTTCAAACAACGACTTACAACACACCTTTTTCCAGAAATACCTGAATTAGCACTTCTGATAATTATACTCTGAGCTCTTTTCTTAAAAAAGAAAAAAAATTAAAAAAAAACCTGTACTTTCCCAACAGAGTATTAGATCAATGGTATTCATAGCCTTGGTTTTATTGAGCTAGTATCAGGAAAAATTCATTGCAGAGTCTTAAAGCACTTATATAAGTCACTCTGGCTAAGGGCATCTGCCAAATGCTGTAAATGTAAATGCTGTAAATGGCAGCAAGAAAATAGATTTTTTTTTCTCACAGTATATTGGCCATTTTATTTGGTAATTAATAAAAATAAAGTTGTACCATGTAAAATAAATATATTAAAATAATTAAATGTATATTTTATTAGCTCATTGTACAGCATGAAAATGTCTGTTTAAAAATTATTTGATTTGCCCATGGGGAAATAGTTTTTCTCACTTATTATTCTGCCGTCTGGTGGCCAAAATTGAGTACTACCATTTAAAAACATTAAAATGATTTTAACTGGTAATTGCAATATTTACATTCGACCAGGAGATGGCAGCAAAAAAACTGAAAAATAATTTTCCCATGCTTTTAAGGTTAATTCACATGATAAAATTGTGTGTGTGTGTGTATGTGTGTGTTTACTGCACTTTGGGGACAATTTTACCAAATGTGATCAGTGCAAACCCCCCCTCCCCACACACACACAGTGCCCTGTTACAGTGCACTCACACACACGCACGTACGTACGCACGCACACACACACACACGCACACAGTGACCTGTTACAGCAGACACACTCAGTGGCCTGAAAGTGTACACACACACAGACACACACAGTGCCCTGTTACAGCGCTCCATTTATGTGAATGCGCAAACTGAAATGTGTAACCAATCTAACATATCAACTTCTTAACTGGCGTCATAGTACTAATAAGCACCGATTAAGACAACCTGATTTTGTCAACCACGTGTTCACAAATTAACTCCAGGTTAAATCTGATTTGGTTAAACCCCCTTCGTAGTACAGGCCACTAGTGTTGTGCCGAAAAAGGCATCCCTGCCGTAGAATGCATGCCGGTGTTCTGACGAGTTGAGCTTTTAGGGTTTTTTTGGGGGGTTAGGGTTATAGGTTTTACGGTTACGACTGACAGTAAAGGATTTTAAAGTTAGTTAGAGGTTAGGAGTTATTGTTTAGCGTATAGGGTTACGTCCAAAGGAAGAACATATCTCACTCCGTTTGCTAGGTGAAAAAAAATCAGCTATTTTTCCTATATACACGTATTTGGATTGATTTCGTGAAAGTATGTCATGTTTCCTTCATGTAAGGGTATTCAACAACCTACAATTACAGGAGAATGAGTTTACATCAAGAAATCATGACAGACTAACTGAAAATGAAGAATTCTTTATAACATAAAAACCTGACAATTTCATGACACCAGAGCTTCCTACCATAATAAAACAACCTAGCACTACAGGAGAATGTTGTCCACTGATCAAGGCAAGACTTCAAGACTTCACGATTTCAAACCTACCATACCAAACCTACATTTCATCCATCCATAATTATTTACGTATTTTGTTTTTTTCTCTTCTCTGCCAAGTGTGTACAGTGATCGTGGGCACAGTGTTTAGTTACATAGTGTAAAAGCATCATTTCACATTTTCCTCCAGTTGCACTTGACAGGACCATCACACAACATGCTAAACGTGGACACATGAACACACGCTCACCTCTTACATGTGGCTTGGGACTCACTTTACACATTTAACTTTTTCAATTATTACTTTATTTATATATATTTATTAATCTTAGTTTGGTTGGTATTTTTGTCGCACTTCAGTATTTTCGTAGTTCAACAAAACAAAACAAAAATAATGAAGAATACGGGGGACATACAAAACACAGAACGAGAAACAGAGCGGGTGCAGAATGGGGGGGGGGTAACAGGGTACATACACGCCCCCCCAGGGACAAAAGGAACGAATTAGAAGGCGAGGTGGGGGTAGCCCAGATGAGAAGAACCTGACAAAGGCTTGGTTCAAATACCACCCCCCCCCGACTCACCCAAGGCCATTCTCAAATACAAGGCTGGCACGATCTGGTGTACAGCAGCTGCGCACTGATAGCTAGTGGATGAATGCTCAGCTTCCAGTGTCCCTTCGTGGGGATACCCATCTTCCAGAGGGTTCCAGTTTGTACGAGATACACCAGTGAGCAGGAGAGGTGACGGCGTAGCCGGGCTGGGCTGGGCTGGGCTGGGGGGAGACCATGTAGGAGAGGGAAGCCGAGCGAAGGCCTACCAGTTTGGCGACATAGTTTGGGAGGCGGGCCCTCGTCATAGGAGCAGAGCCGCACAAGCTGGAGGGATGAGGGGGTGTGTCCTCTGTGATTTTTGAGCAGTCAGCAGTCTATCTTTCGGGTAATGGAAAAAATGACAAGCTGACTTACAGGTATAAGGGCTGGGACCCAGGCTGGGACCCGGGGTGGGAGGGTGGAACGATTACTAGACCAAGTTCACCAGTGGGGGAAGAGGAGAGTGTCAGGCAGGTGGGCGGGTCTTAACAGTCTACCATGGACCACGATCTTGATTGGTTCTCATCGTCATGATCATCAAACAGCACGACCCAGACAACAAGCCTATTTAATACACACCCCACCCCCCACACAACAGGTGAAACACTGCCCTGCACACATCAGTGATATCAACAAGTGATATCATTGAAATGATTACATATTACACCCTCCACTTCAAGTGTCAAAAAATACAAATTAAGACAAAAACAAAAATCATTAAGAACAATTATCACTTATGGATTCTTACAAAGAGGATCTCTTTTGCCTTATCCCCCTCAAAACCTTTCTCTTTAGGCAAAAAAACCCCAAACATACAAATAATATCAATAATAAAACAAAAAATGCCCCCCACAGACAAATTTGATATAAACAGACACTGCCACTGTGGTCTATACATGGCATTTCTGTACAAGATAAAGAAAGTCAGTTGACAACTACCCACAATTCCACATGTCACAACGAGGAACGAGGGGAAAACAGGGATGGAGGGGTTCTAAGTGTGCATGAGACAGAGGAGGATAATGGGGGGCGACTAGAAGGAAGGAGATGTGGGGAGAGGAGAGGGCGAGAAAGGAGTAAGAGAAAGGCTGGGAGGAAAGAGTGAGAGAGGAAGAGAAATTGCTCGAACCAAAAGTGCAGAATTACATGTCAACATAACAAAAATGTTCACTTTCTTTGCAACACAGAATGTTTTTTTTTCCTTTAATAATTATCATTATAATCATAATAACAATAAACTTTTTTGTACGGAAAACAGTAATAACAATAATAGTAACAATAATGATCATAATTCCTACATGAACATTAGCAGTAAAAACATATAAAAAAAAAATTCAGAAAAAGAATGACTGAACAAATGAAAGTTTTGCGGTCTCTTTGTCACTGGACAACAACTGTATTTTTTCTATTCTTGCAGGGTGATAGAGAAAGAGAGAGAGAGAGAGAGAGAGACAGAGGCAGAGAAAAAGAGAGAGGCCTCCCCCCCTTAACCTCACCCCTAAGGCCTGCCCACAATACCACCCCACCACCCCCATGGAACATGCAGCTCTCAGCCTGGGCCCCCATAGGCCTTGAGCACACAGCCTGCTCCGGAATGGTCTACTTGGATACGGCGGGGGGAGGTAGGGGAGGTGGGGCAGAGGGAGAAGCACAAGCCTGGTGTGAATACTCTGAGGTGTGCTTGTCTGTCTGTCTGTCTGTCGGTGTGTGTGCCTGCGTGCGTGCGTACAGTATGCTTGCGTGAATCTACACTTCTTTGATTTCGGCACGTCGCCATGGTGATGAGCAGAGGAGGAGCTGTGTCAACCCGCTGCTTCAACTGGTTGGCGTCGACAGTGGGGGGTGGGAAGTGAGGTGGGAGGGAAGAATGGGGAGCAAGGGCAGAATATAACAGCTCCCCCTGGGATGAAGGGGCAGATGGAGAGAGCCGGGGACCAGACCCCCAGGGTGGCTGTACGGACTGCTGGGGTAACACCCCCACCACTCTGTGCCATCCAGCCCCCATCCACCCCCCAGCCCTCCATGGTTTCTCATGGACTCCTTCTCCCCTCCCCTGAATTGACACGGCACCCACCCCCCCTTCCAGACAGACAATGGCGGTTTGGCATGATGCTGCTCAACACAGGTGGCTGAAATGGACCTTTATACACTAGGGGGTACTCCTGAGGGAGAGAAACACAGAGATTAAACATTCACACTGGATAAGGACTCGCATAACGCAACAATCCACCACTATTACAGCAAATGAAAGGCAGCTAATACAGTTGGGCTTTAGAGCTATGATACAGTCACGTAACTCTAAGTGATCTGTACCTGCCTCACTTAATAAATAAGATAATAAAAAAATAAAGATCTAATAAATAGAATCTAATGCTCTATTATTTCATATAAAGACCATAAAGCCAGTGTGATTTCATTACGCCGTAATCCATTTGTCCATTTTAGTTCCCATACTGAAGCTGCTGCCATCTTGGAATCTTTGTGATTATAACAAATTTATAGCATTAAAATGATGAGCAATATCTCCTTCATGGACACTTATTATACTAGGCTGAAGATGGCATCTATTTTAATTTAGCCAGATGCTGTAGCCTTAGATTATAAAAAAACACTTTGTAAAGGACCTAAGGTTACAAAAGAAATAACATTTATAATGTTGTATTAAAAAATCAGAATCCAACAAATACGTATGCGAGCACTAGGATTTTCCTCGGGTTCAGGTTCAGGTTTTTTCTAGCATACTTTTAGACCGTCTTTCTAAGATCTAGAAAAGGGTTTCTGGAACCGGTACTCGGGGACCCCGGGATGGTCCATGTTTTATGTTCACTCACAGCACCCTGGCAGACAGCCCACATTTTTGTTCCCTACCAGCTTGAGCAAAAACATGGACTGTCTGGGGGTCCTAGAGGACCGGATTGAGAAACTATCATCTGGACACCTGTGGCAAGTGCAGGTTGACGGTGGAAGGGAATACTGCGGGTCACTGACCTGCATTAGACTCCTGCCTGCTCCATGCTGTACTGCAGGTCAGGGGGCTTCAGGGTGAGGAGCATGTCGCTGGTGCAGGAAGAGGGGTAGCAAGCAGCAGCGTGAAACTCGTCCTCTACGTCACACGCTATAATAGCAGAAGGGGGAAGTGTGGGGGATGGTGTGGAGAACAAGCAGAATCAGAATCAGGAGGAATCAGAATCAAGACAAATCAGAAAACGATGAATCCGGAAGAATCAGAATCAGAAAGAACCAGAATCAAGAAGAATCAGGAACAATCAGAATTAGAATCAAGGTGAATCAGAATCAGGAAGAATCATAATCAGTATAAAGCCACCCGTTTGGGGTGCTCAGGGAGTTGGGGGTTAAGGGCCTTGCTCAAGGACCCGCAGACATGCTGAGGCTGGGTTTGAACCTGCAACCTTGTGATTACAGGCACACAGGCTTAGCACACTGAGCCACACGCTGCTCCAGTGATAGGCTGCGCTCTGTTCTAGTCTGTTTTATCATGTTAGTATTGTTATTTTAGTCCAATTTTTCCTTACTCACAATTTTACGGATAGATTTGCGCATTAAAAGGCCCCCTGTTAAGTTCTGAGCACTTTGAATCTGCCAGGGTACACATGCCTCTACTGTACCTGTGACTGTGATACAGTGCGTGATTGTTTGTGACAAATAAAACTCGAAAAACTAAAATTTGCAGTAGAAACATTAAGATTAGAAGATTATCACATACAGTTCGATTGATATCAATGATCAATGTATTTAAAAGGCAGGAGTGCATGTCAGTGCAAGGAATGTTGAAGAGAATGTACGAAACAATACAATAATGACAGCAAGTTAATTACATTAGTGAAGTAATGCGGGGGGTAAGGATAACGGTGCACGTGGGGGGCACATTACCTGATTCCTCCCTGTGGTGCAGCTGCTGGCTTCCTGTGAGAGACGATTGGCTGAGGATGTCGGACATCCGGGCGGAGCTTAGCGCCTTCCCAGCCAATAGGCTCATTCCGCTCATAGGCTCGGCCTGGTCCTGTGGGAGAGGGGAGTGACAGGTGGTTTCAGGTGGGGCCAAAGGGCGGTGCGGCGGAGACGCAGCACTTACACCCCATGAGACGCGTGGACACTCACGTAGGCGTCGTCGCAGGTCTGGATGGTATGGTGCCGCTGCAGGGGTCCACGAGCTCGGTACCCCTCGCCCTGACCAGCCCGGGTCATGTAGCTGGTGCCATTGTGGTCAGGCAGCTCCATGACCTGTCCTGAGGGCAGACACTCCACACGGTCACTCCCAGGAGAGTCTGCAAGAGCAGCGCAGCCATTAACACATACTTGCTATTATGCTAGCTCAATGCCTCTTTTAACTTCCTGAATATTTGCATCTTCGGATCATAGAATAGTCATATTATATTCTTGCTTTGTTTGAAGTTGTAAACAATATGGGGACAGGAGCTACAAAACTGTACCTGGGCATTCACTGGAGGCTCAACCTAGCTGCACTTATGCCCAGTTGACTCCTTGATAATGTGTATGTCTGTACTGTGCTGTCTGTGATGTGTGCATTGCTTGGGACAAAAACATATGCCGAAAAGGAAAAATGTAAATAGTAATAAATCTCTGATGGGGAAAGAAAGGGTCAGTCCTTCAGAATTACATGGTATTATTGTTAGAGCTTTTCTGAAGATTGCAGAAACTCACAGACAACACGTCAAAAATACATAAACAATACTGAAAATTATTTGGGTCACATAAAATCATATGATGTATAAATAGTGCTGTTTAATATTTGTTAGTTTAAGTGCACACTATATATGTTAAATAAATCACTTTTTGTAAAAAAAAAAAATTCTAATAATAATAATAATAATAATAATAATAATAATTAGACACAGACAAACAAACAAAACAAAAAAATAAAATGACTGTGGGATCTATGCAACGTGGTTTGGGTAGACCACATATCGAGTTCCTTATAGTAATTTTTATACTTTTCAATACGATTAATTTAGCACTTTTAATAATGGGCCCCAAGAACTATTTACAATTAATTCAGAATCGCAGGGATCTTCCAACTGCAAGTACAGTAGCACAAATGTGAAGGGGTGAATCTAAAGGGCTAGAATATAATTGGGGGGGCATGGTGGTCCAGTGAGTAGCACCTCACACCTTCCTGGCTGGGAGTACAAGTCCCATGTGTGCTCTACGTGCGTGTCTACTGGCCGACTAGAACATATTGATGGATATTCAAGCTTGTCTTGAAATCAATGCTGCATATGGACAATTTACATTGTACAGAGCCTCACAAGCTTACGAGTTATATTCAGACCTGTGATGATACACATCTCTTGATTGGTGCAGCTGTCTTATATTTTTGGTTATTGGTTAGATGTGTTATATGAAGGGAATGTGGAAGGGTCTATGACACTACGAGTCTATGAATTTCCTATAGGACAAATGTTCATGTATTATGTGCTATTTGTGGTTTGTTTTTATCAAAAGCAATTGCAGTATGTGTTTAAAACAAATTTCCTTCTGGTCAATAAAAGTTCATTTCCACTTAGGTTTCCAGCAGAATCACTGGCATTTTCCCATCATTACAGCATCTAATAGGACTGTCACTTTTTAATGTGTTTCTGTTATTAGGCTTTAAGTAACGCATGTGAATCCAGGTATTACAGATGGATGTGAGTATATTACAAAAAGCAGAACAATGGCATCTGCCACAGTACCCTGAGAGGAAATGATTACACACAGTTCCGTACTAAGCTTATCCTAAGCAAACCTCACTTAAGTTGTGGAACTAGTTATTAAGGAAGGAAAACCTTTCTGGAAAATAGTTATTAAGAAGATTCCAGTCAATGAGGTAGATGACAGAGGATTCTAGATCGAATTGGAATCCTCAATAGTTTACAAGTGCAGTTTTAGCAGCATGTAACATGCTTTAGCGCTAATTACTTTCATAATTACTTCACAGAGAAATCCAAGCAATAGAACATCACACGGAACACAGAATTACACACACAATTACAGGTTAAGGGTAATTCAGAGGCCTAGGTCAGATCTCTTCAGGCTCGGGAAGGAAATCGGAGGGCCTGGCAGAAATGCATACAAACACAGAGAGAATTCAAGCTAACTCCACACAGAGGGCCAGGGATGGGAGGAGCGAGGTCACGATGTTACCCACTGAGCCTCAGCACATCTCCTGCTACACAAATCAAAAAATCTTTACGGGTGTGTCTGTGATGAGTGCTGTGTGGGGTGCAGATTGCAAACTCTGGATGGCGGGGTGCAGTCTAACCTCTGGCTGCAGGGGCAGTGTGCAGATAAGGGTGCCGGTGCGGGCCGGCGCTGTAGGGAGGCGTACTGCCCCGTGGGGGGGCCAACAGCTCGTGGCCCTCCCCGCAAGCCACGGCCTTGGCCAGCAGACCCTCGTGGTAGCTGGGCGGCTCATCCTCCTCCATGCTCTCGGAATGGGGCAGCGGCGGGGGCCGGCACTCGGAGGTTCGGATCTGCAGCAGGTGGTGGTATTGAGGGGGGGCCGGGGCCTCCAGGGACTCGCCCGGGCTCAAGTGGCGCAGGAGCAGCAAGTCGCTGTAGTCCTGGGAGGTGGCGGGGGTGGCGGAGGCAGCCGGGGGAGCCGGTCGGGGCGTCTGGCGCTTCAGCAGGGCGGCTAAGTCCTGCGGGGGCAGCCGGGGGTCGGCATGGCCGCTGAGGGAGTGCCGGGGGGAGAGCAGGCCCTGCAGGGTGGGCGTGACATGCTGCGAGGGCCGGTATTCGGGCGGCGTGGGAGACAGCAGTGCCTGCTGTAGGGCTGACGGACTGCCGTAGCCCCCGGCCGTCGCCGAGCCACCGCTCTGATAGGCCTCCAGCCCTGGCACTTTGAGGGAAGTGGCCTGTAGGTAGGGGTTATACCCACCCACCACCCCACCCCCCGTGGGCCCCCTCCCAGCCTCCCCAAGCAGGTGAGGACTGAACTGGGCTGGGTCGTAGCCTGGGGTGTAGCTGAACCTGCTCAGGCTGCGACTGTGGAAGAAAAGGCAAGGAAAAGAGCGAGATCCGTCACCCCCAGTCACTTCCACCCGCTGTCCGTATCACCAGCAGCCGAGCAGCGAGCACAACATTGACCCGCATCCGCAAATCAGGAAGTGCTGCAGCTCCACCCACCCCGTGCAAAGGCCAAAGGCAGGCTACCTACAACTACGCCTCCAACAGAGACACCATTTTTCCTTTTACAGTTACATTTCAGGAGAGTCTAATAAAATGGCATTTCTTAATCCAGTTCGTGGGGAACACCAGACAGTCTGCATTTTTGTTCCCAGCACACCTGTACTGGGTATTCAACATTCTTGATTGGCTGGGAGCTAGGAGGGAGCGAAAATGTGGACTGTCTGGGATCCCCGTGAAATGCTACACTAAAGGACATTAACAAGACTACAATAATACACTGAAAACTGAAAGTGAGGGAAGTTACTAGCTACAGCAGCAGTTCAACAAAACCAGCACCTCCTGAGGTTAACCTGCCGTTTATTAAACGAAGACAGCTTTAAGTACACAAAATGAGGACAGAAAACTACATTTCTGATCCTTCCCAAAGCAGGCCAGTTTTGGTGAACGAACAAGGCCGTTGGACCTGAATGGTCCAGTAATGGGAGCTCTAGTCCAAGTCCGGCTATCCGGTAGTTTTACAATGCAGCTGAAATCGACTTACGGCATCCTGCTTTGCTGACAGTGGCCAGGATAAATAGATTTAGTTGAGTCAATGTTGTGAAGGGGGGGGGCAAGCTTGTGGCCATTTTATAATGTCATATTTTTCACAGAGGTGGTGGGTTTTTTTCTTTTCAAACGTTCACTTCAACATTCATGATCTGAACTTTCCAACCGCAAGTAATGTCGGAACTACGGCCCTCGCTGTCCATTCAGAAACAGGATGGATGAGCAGTCACACATGACGACCACAACCGTTAAAATCCGTCTCTCCTCAGGTTAGGCTCACGGCAGCTGTAGCCTGTTGCTTACAGAACATTTCAGCAAGGAAGCGTTTTGCGCTCCTGAACATCGGCAGTGACATAAGACACGCATGCAGGCGATGTGTTTTACATGAGTTTCAATTAAAAGAAAATATGAAAAATAGTATAAAAATCCAGAGGATGGGGGAAGAAAAAAAATCAGGAATGTACAAGTATGGATACAGAAAGAACTGTCCAAAGTGAGGGAGAGTGGAAGGGGAATGGAAAAAGAGGATGATGGGATATGGGGGCAGGCCCATCTGTGGGCGTGGTCAGAGTACAGCCAGTCACCTGTGGGTCTCAGCACTGTCGGCGCTCAGCTGCTTCCCGAGCACCCTGTGGCACGGTGTGTTCAGGAAGCCCTGGCGCTGGGCCCCACCCCCCAGCTCCGCCTCCTGAACCTGAATGGTCACTTGTTGCTGGGGGACGGCCTGGGCCATGCCAACGTTGCGGGGTAGGCCGGGGGGTTGCTGGGGAAGTGCCATGCGTGGGAGGCTGGTGGGTGGGGGGCTACCACCAGGAGTCTGATAGAGGCTGGCACCATGCTGGTACTGTGCTGAAGATGGCCCACCTGCAGGGGGAGTTAGAGAGACATGGAAGAGTGATTACGTTTTTCTTCTCTGCGAAATGGCGGCCTGTAAAAGAAGGACGAGGTGTAGGGGCCCACCATGACTCTGCATCATGCCTGTACTGCCTGGTGGAGGGCTCTGGTTAGGCTGCCTGAACAGATGATTGCTGGGATGTGTTGGGGGGGGGCTTGACGGCTGGATACGCAACCTGAGAGAAACACACATGTCAGTATGGGACAGCACTGGCCACTACTATGGAAGCCTAATTAGGACAAACCACGCAGACTTCTCTAAATGCCCTTTACAAACAGAGAAGCTATAAATAGATATGAATCTACCATCCCATTTGCATTCTTAAGGGCGCTTTTTCCCCTTTTGGGTTATTCACACAAACCTGAGAATTTTTCAGAACAAAAATGTTACCATGAAATACAGCGTTTTTTCTTTTGTGTCAACCAAAGTCATGAACTTAACGTTTTAGGCATATTAAAATTGTCATGGCTTAACCTGCCTTTTTTAAACATTTTCCCCAAATTGCTAGCAAAAATCTTATTATGGTAAGACAAGATCAAATAACACAATACTAGATTGTTTTTTAATCTTTCAACTGTATTGTATGTAATCCACATTAAGTCATAGGATGAGATGTAAATTTTTTGCTCAAATTCTTTTAGGTTTGTAATTTTTCTCTAAACTTCAAACTTAAACTCTTGCCCTGAATTTGTACTTAGTACTTATTGCAAATCTCAAAAAAAAATTGCACAATGGCATTGTATAATTTGAGCCGGTCTTCAAACAAGTTTTAAAAAGTAAAGAAAAGTGATATGTTATGGGAATGAGCTTGTGAGAATGACCCTTTGAGTGATGTTTTGCGGTAATGAGTTCGTGACAATGACCCTTTTAGTGGTGTAACTATCTAGCTGTGATTTGATACGTTTCCTCCAATCGTCTCCTGTTACTGATACGGTCAATGTTAGTCAACACTGGGGAACAGGGGTTCGATGAAGACAACTCAGCTTACAGATCTGACAGCGGAGGTGTCAGATTTATGCTTCGCTGCTTTATGCCTTATACGAATACGTAGTAAGGAATATGGGCGATGAAGCACCAATCGTTGCTCAAGACAATGTGCAGTATTAGAAGAGATTTCAGAGCAATTACATGGTATTTGACACAAGTACAAGAACGTCTGTCAGCTTCAGCAGAGGCTGCCAATAGGGGGAGGCTGAACTAATTTGAGGCACATTTGACTGTCAAAACACAGCTCAATAGGACAAGTATCTAACAATACGGTGCTGTGCAGAACAACATTTTTAAAGCCAATTATCCGAGCAGTAAGTGTACATTAGCACAGAAAGTAAATACAATTTAAACATATTTTAACATTAGAACATGGCAAATTAACAGTAACATAGTAAAAACTAATACAAATTTCTTAAGTCCTCCAAAAGTTACTTAATTGGACGGCTAGAAGAACATTACTTCAGTGTTCCATCTATTTGTTAAATTTCACCGCCAGCTCAATTAATTAACTTAATTTATTGATTACTCTAAATAATCTGAAGAGGTATTAATTAACCAAACACTGGGCCTGTATCACAAAGCCAGATTAATGGCCTAGCTAGATAACTTGTCGGATTTAATGTATCCCACTTTAAATGGGTTTCATCTTTGTTTACAGGTGGCAGTACTTAATAAAGCTATGCAAGAAATCCTGCTACGTGATTCTGGCCCTTAGTATGTTAGTGGTCAAGTTCAGAAATATATGGGTATATTGGATGGTTGCCACAAATACTGGGGTGACTTTAACAGAGGTTTTGAAATGGCTAAGCTGACACACTTTGGCAGACATAATATCGTAGTCCAGCATGGACATCATTTTCTGTGACTGCATTAGACTTCTGCACATTATTGTAAATCTGCAAAATAAATATGTATGATTATATCTGATTTTTACCATTGGAGGAACCCGAGCCTTTTCGTGGGGTTTAAGGTCTAGACTTACCTTTGAAGCTGGTGAGTGAGGTGGCTGGGTTGCGTCTCTCCATGTCCCAATGACAGGGCCTGCTGACGAGAACATGTGAAGTCAGACATCACACACACACACACGCACACACACACATGCACACACACGCAGCATGTTGGGTAAAAAGACAAAAACAAATGGCACAGCCTGGAGAACGTCAACCTGCAACACTACTGTTCTTAGTGGCCAATACAACTCTACCCCCACTGTCCTATTCTGAGCTCCCATAATCCTCTGGAAACAGTGAAGCCTTTACAGACACCTTTGCATTTACAGAACCCATGACCGCAAATGAGAGTGACCTGGATCTGCTGGTGTAGGATCTGTTGCTCTTGCTGGTACAAGACATGCTGCTGCTGCGTGTGTTCCAGGAACTTCTCATCCTGCGGTGCCGAGTATAACTTCTGCAGCTGCTCACACTCCTAGAGGAATGCAAAAATGGGGGAAACATATAGGGGGGAGGAGATAAGGCCACCAAGAAGGTGTGGCATACCATATTCATACAGTTGTCAACGGAAGGCTTGTGGAAGTTTTACTTAGACAAAAATATTGTGAGGGCAGAAAGAAAAATGATTGGTTTAGAGAGATAACCAATCAGATTATGGAGAAGATGGGACCAAGACATCTGACTGATTGGTCCCACATCCTCTAGTTGCTTTTTATTAATAATAATACGAATCAGACAGCAAAGGGATAAATGTATACAGCAGGATAATCATCAAGCCCTGTTAGCGACCCACTTGCTCAGGAAGTCCCCAATCACCCTCTACAGGCTATTCGGAGAACAGCAACAGGACACCTCTGCACCTGTTTGATCTGCCGGAGGATGCTGCTGTTCTCCAGCTGTGCCTTGAAGGCCTGGATGGAGGTGGCCCCATCAGAGAAGCGCCGCACCGGGGAGAACCTCTCCATGGGCAGGTGTAGCGTGTTGCAGTCCTTGTAGCTAGACCTGCGCAAGGGGGGGCGTAGCACGCACGCACACATATATACACCCACCCACACACACAAAACAGACAAACACGCACAGACAGACACTTTTACTGATTGCGAGGCGGCAACCCCACCGGCCCACACGAGCCATGCTGGGCAGGCGCGGGCAGGGGGCGGCTGGCGGCAACGTCGTCGTCAACGCCAACTGATGTCAAGAAGCGTGGGTCGGGCAGCAATACCCGACCCTGTCTGTCTGTCAGAGAGTCTGATCCATTTATCCCTCAAAACCAGCTGGCAGCTTCTAAAGAGGCCCAGGAGAAGAGGCCTCATCTCTATGCATCACTATGACCGGGCCAGAGCTCCCCGTATCACACAGTACATCTTTCCCTAAGTCTGAGCCCTCTGATGTTAAATGAAAATGAAACTGGCAGGCCTTAGGACCTCTGGGAGGAGCCCCTCCCTCAGCAAGTGTGCATGCTCTCTCTCTCTCTCTCTCTCTCTCTCTCGCCTTCCCCCTCAGTGGGCGTGCGGCGATGTGCCGTTTCAGCTGGGTGGGGCCCCCTCACCGGCAGTGTTGCTCCTGGGCCCAGGCCCTCTGCCGGGCCCCCTGGGGCCTCTGCGTGTCTGGGGGTGGCTCAGTGGGCGCCGTACTCAGGGGTACATGCATCGTGTGCCGCTTGGACCTGTTCGCCAAGTATCTGGGCCGCAGGGAGGGAGACAGGAAGCAGTATTCACTCATCAGCTCTCTGACATCAAGTTGGGTCTCACAAGGGGGTGCCGCAACTTTTGCCGAATCTTATCTTGGGGCGGGGGGGGCATAAAACACACCTCCCATCTGAAGTAACAGCAGGTAGTGTGCAAAAGAAACTTGAGTTAATTTGGCAAAATTTGACAGAACACAGATTTCTTTCGCCAGAGGAAACACATTAGTTGATTCCTTTCCCACATCAAAGCCAAAGCCAAAGAAGAGGAACCACAACATCAGTGGTCTCTTGTGGCAGAAAGCAGTACTGCAGCCTCTATCCACTCACTCCCAGTAACCCAGGCAACCTGCTCCTCTACATCTCACCCTATGCGCCAAAAGCCAGCCGACCCCAATGTCCAGCACAGCACTCACCTCTGCACGGCCTCCTGATCTGGCTCCCCGTCTGAGCCTTCCTCATCCACGGGGGCGACCGCTGGAATGGGGTGCTGGAAACAGAGGATGGTGTGGGAGAGTAAGAAAAAATAAAAACAAGGGAATGGTTCTGATAATGGCGACTGGCTAATTGGACATGTTTTACTCGGATTGGTTAGTTTTTATTGCAAATGTCAGGTCAGAACTCATTTTTTGAGACAATATGCAGTTTTTATCAAGGCAGCAGTTGGTTGGAATGCTTGTAATAAAAATGAAATTAGTAAGTAGGTTCAGTAAGTCATCTCAACCAAAACTTTCCTCTTTTGCTTCACACAAAGGCCTGGCGCCAAATTTCTTGCTTAGCTAGATAACTTGCCAGATTTAAGGTACCAAAGTTTAAACGGACTTAATCTTTGCTTACTTACATTTAGCCCAGACTGCCTAACAGTCTGCCTAGTTTTCCAGCTAAGCAAGAAACCCTGGTTCATGATACAGGCCCCCAGCGCTACAGCTAAAACTAGCAAAGTTAACACACTTGTAGTCAAGGCTGAGGGAGTAAGCGGCGATTCACTGTGTTCAGAGAAACCGAATGACAACTCAGAAATGATACTACTATTATTAACTTGAAATCAGACTTTTCCTCTAGACTGAATGAAATTTCAGGAGTCATGGAGAAATAAACAAACGCACATAGTCAACCAAGCAGAGACTGCCATATCGGCAATGGAGGAAGATTTAATTTCACTGCTGCCTAGCATTCTGAATCTTGACAAGAAAAACAAAAATTTAGAGGAAATAGTGCTCAAGTCCAACCTCGAGTTCACATATAAATCTTAGCACACACTTGGGTGAATTCTTACTTAGTCCTGACTCAAACACTCACGATTGAATCATGTCTGTCAGGTCAACACCTATCCATTTGGCATACATAAACCATAAGGAGTTTCAGTGAAAGACAGCCAGTAAGAAGCACACTGTGGAATGCAAAAATTGGAAATCCGATTACTGAAGTAGCTGGTACAACTTCCAATTACTATCCACATCTTGAAAGGAAACGAACAGAAGTACTTAATGCTAGCAAAATCAGTTTGCACAAAAATTGTTTTATACAGAAATCCCACAACAGCTATCCAGCTAGCTAGCTAACGTTGCATGATAATTACAGTGCTCACAGAATGTCTTGGGACACTTGCTTAATTCAGACAAAATATTGTAAATTTGTTGGTTTTATAAGCAAAAATTTATTACTTTATTCATTTCTTTACAAAAAACATTTATCATATTAGAAACACATTAACCAGCAATTTTAAATAAAACATTCCTTTCAAATACTAATAAATTGAAATCCAAATTATAGTTCTGAAAGAACTGTTTTAAGTTAAAAGGTTCATTGCCAAGCAGTGTCACTGGGTGCTTTTCAATTAGTAACACCTTTACAGTAACATAAAGCACCAAACACTGGTGTTTAGTATCCTTTTGGGAGCCAGTTATGGGAGGTATTTTCTGCAAAAAATAAAATGAAAATGACAAAAAGAAAATACAATTTCTACTTTGCCATTTAGTTCCCAAAGTCTGTGCACAGAAATCCTGCAAAAATTTAAATTAAATAGCACCATTTGCATTTTAATTTTCCACTCATGTATGAATGAGTCAGATGTGAAAAATTAAAAAATAAAATTAAAAATCCTTTTTGTCTTTGCAATTTCCAATTTGACTTTCCAATTCCTACTCTGCCTTAGTAGCTAACTTAAGTGACGTGTGACTTTGCCATTAGTTTGGGCAAAACCATGGCCAAGAAACACGAAGACAATGAAATCGGCAAACGTATGGAGAAAGCACAGCAGGGATCCGTAGCTCAACCCACCGCCCGCTCCGAGTAACATATATTTCCATGCAGTGAACTTGAAAATGAAAACGCAAAGTAGAAAATGAAGTCAAACTGGAAAATGAAAAGACAAAAAGGGTGTTTAATTTTATTTGAGTGGAACATTCAAATAAAATGAGTGGAAAATTAAAATGCAAATGGTGCTATTTCATTAAAATCAGACTTTGGAAACTAAATGGCAAAGTGGAGATTGTGTTTTCTTTTTATCATTTTCACTTTCATTTTACTTTTTGCAGAAAATACCTCCCATAGCCAGTGACTACAATTACAATTAACAGCAAAAGTGCAAGAACAGAACTGAATGAGTCAGTAAAAAAAAATGGTAAGAAGATGTCTGTGCAGATGATATGTGCATATATGTTAAACATTGCTTGTCATTGGAGTTCTACTATGAAACCAATACATTTGCAACATTTTTACAATATTAAGCAAGCATCCCAAGACTTTGAGAGCACTGTAATTATTATTGTTGTAGTATATTTATCCCTGTGTCGAAAACACTTTTTCACACCTGGATCTGCAGAGACACAAGTGAGAGTTAAGTTTTGGATCAGATCACAGGGTCAGTGAGTGTTCAGCACCACCGAGTAGTTATGTTTAAAAGTATTACTCAAGAGCCTAATGGTGATGTGATAGAAGGAGCGGGAATCAAACTAGCTGTACAGAGGAGTCTTAACCCCCATCGCGCACATTTAAGCCAAAAAATGTTCTAATTGCTTGCCTTTCTCAAAACAATATGATATCACTATAGTGTAAACAGTGCCAACAATCACAGATATCACGCAGTGTGTTACTATAGATCTGTCAATGGAACATTGTGTGTGCACTTGGGTAAAAATTACAAAACATTTAATGAAAGGATTGAAAGAAACTTTGTACTATCCGATGCCTTTTCTTGGATTCTAGTACCAATTTTAAATGTGTTCATCAGGATAGAGTTGAATTATAATGAATTTAATTAATTAATTAACTACTACAGGACACAGTGGAGATGCCAAATGCTGTAAATGAGATGCATTTCTGTCAGTTTCATATTTGGCAAATCATTTACTTCCTCAATGAAGATAATTATTTCTTAGTTTGTTGTCATTTTAAATTACCTTAATGTAAACAATTTGAGGTATTTGCTTACTCATCAATTTGTAGTTTTTAAATGCAGAATCATTGTCTAGAAATACTTTTTTTAGACTCACACACAGACCCAGCTCCAGTAACATACTCTGCCTCATCTGACCCTATCTATTTCAGGTTGTAAACAGTTTCGGTAAATAACTTTTGCACAACTAACTTGTACAGATTAAGCCTTATGCAGAGATGATGGCCAATGGAATCTGTAATTACAGTAAAACCGGTCTAAGTCGACGCTCGCGGGACCATCTTAAAAGTGACGACTTAGAGAATTGACGAGATACACCTAAGCTGACACTTCAGCGACTTATGTCTATCTCGCCATTTTTCCGACTAGTAAATATAACACCATACCTCTACTCATCACAGCCTCTGTTCCTTCCTTGACCGGTCAGTACATGCAGTATGGGTTCCTATAAAGCCATCCAAGTCTTTTACAGACTGCCATGATGT
>JAABNX020000042.1:8847109-8861088 GCA_015163995.2 Mormyrus lacerda | reverse complement strand
GACTTACAGGTAGGAAAATCCATTCATTTGTGTTGTTCGGGACCGGGATTTAGGTGACGACTAAGGGAATTTGACGATTTACACAAGGAATTTTAAAGGAAACATCATTAGGACAAATCGGGACTTTGGCTTGAGTGTCGACTTGAGCACATTGTCGAGTTACAAGCCGGCTTAGACCAGTTTTACTGTATGTCAAAAGCATTCCAGAAACATGAGGATGTAGACAGGGGTGCCCTTTGTCTCCTTTACTGTTTGTTACCAAATATCAATTTGTTATCAAATATAATTTGCTGATGACATTATTATATTTATGAAAAATCTGGTAAATTTGATGCCAAACCTACCAAATCTAATTAATCTATGTGGAATGATTTCTGGGTACAAAGTAAATAGAGATAAATCTGATACAATCGCTGCCCACAAGAAAATCCCATTTGATTACGACTATTTAGGAATGAATTTCATAGACTACTTGATTATTCTGAAAATCTAAATTCAAAGCTTTTTAACTTTACTGAGGAAAAAAAGCATTATTAATGGAATACAAAGAAAGTAGAATCTCAGAACATTCATTTTTATTGGTTTAATAATAATATAATAATAATGGAATCAATTTATTGATTGATGAAACTATTTTTACTATTCCCTCAACTTGCTCTTTTTTTTTGTAGCGCAAGTTGTGCAGGTTAAGGGCCTTGCTCAAGGACCCACAGACATGCTGGGTTTTAACCTGCAACCTTGTGATTATGGCACACAGGTTTAGCCCACTGAGCCACATGCTGCCCCCTGTTTTACTGAACAGGGAGAAACTACTCAGAAAAGAGCTAACTAACAGTACAACAAAATAAATTAAACACGTAACGAAACTTACCAGTTTCTTTCACGGAGGCTAACTGGGGGTGCATCAATGTGGAAATTTTTACCCATACCAATAACCAATATTTCCGTGTGATAAAACCAACAGACTTGCTCAGCCATTTGTAGGGGGGTTGGGGGAGGGTGGGGGGGGACGACTAAACTTGCCGAGCTTGTCGGCTCAGATTAGTGGAATGCCTTTGCATCATTTTTTTTATTATTCTATTTCATAAACATGTCACCGGCTGGTACTTTAAGGCCTCTTATACACAGTGAACGAGCTGATGAAACCCCTCGTCTTCCACTACAGAAAACAGCTGATTGTCCAGCCATCTCCATTATTTTAATACTTTTTTAATGTCTTTAGGTCTGTTCCTGTTAGCTTTAAATATTGATAAAGTTTAAATATCAGCAGGCAATACTGGCCAAGGATGAAACTGATATCTTGATTTTTAACGCATACCGGGTGATACTGATACGTTAACTGATGTATCGTGCATTTAGCCAAGCCAGTTAGCCAAGCACTGCTACTGTGGCTAGCAAAAAGAATGGCTTCTTTTTCGTGCAAAGATCATCATCGTAGCACAAAGTTCATCAGGCAGTACTTTTTTCCATGAATGTGCCTTCCCATGCCATCCCACTTTTTGGAAATTCGTGTGCTAATCCTGCTCCACTGCATGTCCACCTGCAGCTTGAGTTAATACTCTCTCTGGAAAAAGCAGCAAACTGCAGATTAATGAATTGTTTAATGGGTTGACTACGCCCTTCAGAAAAAACTGATACACAGTGAAAGGCAAACAAACAGACACTTTTTATAAATATTCGGGCCCCTTTTATAAGTAAGTTAATGAGTCTTAATATGACTAATATATTGTATATGTCCGGGAAACTTAATTCAGCTATTCAACTGCTTATTATTTAGGGCTAGCTATATTGCCTTATCTGCTTAGTTTAATTTAGAAAGCACGTACTTCACAGAATGGTACTTATTTTAAAATACTTGTTTTTTTATTGAGATGTGTACGTTTGTCTGGATTTTTATGTATGGTTATGTCATTCTGTATAGAAAACAAAGATTACTGATGAAAATATAAAAGAATAAAAGGAGGCAACAAAACAGGTAAGCAATCAAGGGAAGCCAGGAAAGTCAGTCCCACACGCGGACACTCACAGGGCTGGTGACGAGCGGGGACTGGCCGCGTGGCCTCTTCAGCAGCTGGGCGTGCACTTGGATGTTGGCACCTCCGTCGGATGCCCTCCGGCCCAGGGGGCCCATGCCGTTGAGCAGTTGCAGGGTGGGGGGTTGCAGGAGGGACTGTTCCTACACGCACGGGTGACAGGGGTCTGTACAGGCACTTAATGTGTTCATAGGAGATATACTGACTTTGCATTTGTAGTTTTTATTTACACTGCTGTTGTAACTTTAATTTAAAGGCCATACCTTGTACTCCAGTTGCTGTGTGGGCTGCAGGTTCTGAGGGGGCACTAGCATGTGGTTGTTGCCGAAGGCAACGAAAGGGATAGGCGGTGGGGTGACCATGCGGAGATGGTCGATGTCCTTCGGAAGGTCTTCCTGCGGGTCGGGTCTGCGGGAGAGAAGAGTGGGGCAGTCAGCACAGAGGCAGGAACATGGGAGAACACAGCCAGCACAGTGCGACAGAGAGACGCTGACACAGAGGAATATGGCAAAAACAGAAGGGTGACCGTGGCTCTGGAGGAATGATATGGAGAAGCACGAACACACACGCAAACACAAACAAACACACACACACACACACAGTCTATGCATTATCTTTATGGGCATAACCCTAATCCCAACCATGGCAACCTGAACCCCTATCCAGCCCTAACCTGAACCATAATTAACCAAGCAAAATACAAGACTTCAGCCATTTTTAGTTTTTTGACTGCAGTCACAGATTTTTATGAAGTTTACCCTTGTGGGAAACAAAAAGAAATGTTACAGGTTTTTATCTCATTGTTGGCACCGATTCTCTAAACATCCGAACATTAAGAAAATCAAAAAACAGCAAGAGTTCATGTGTGGAGAAGCAGCACAGGGCACTGATTTACAAAACACAGACTGATACACAAACATCCCATATTACTGAGACAGAACCGAAAAGCATGAGGAGAGCGTGAAGGATGAGGAGTTGGGGCGCGCGGGTACCTGGGGTCAGGCACTCCCACAGTGTGCCGCCGCATGGACAGGTACCGCGCCATGGCTTCTGGCGAGGGCTCCTCCCCCTCGTCGCTGTCCAAGGCCATATTTCGGATGGGCTGGACACGGGGGGGGAGGGGGGTGTTAGCATCAGGGAAGCAGATTCTCAGCCAAGTCTGACAAAAAGCCCAAGGCCGTCATATCTAACACCACAACTGAGATGCTATGAGGCGATGGAGTGGTTAAGAATACAGATTCATAACAGAGATCTAAGACGGCCCTGACATTTACATTCAATTATTCAGCTTCAGCTACTTATTTAGTGACACGCAAGTGAAACGGAGAGCAGTGTCCTGGGAGCAATTGGGGTCTGAGCCTCGCTGAAAGCAAATCACTGGCATCCCTTTGACAGCAACAGGATTTAAACCAGCAACCTTCAGCAGCACACAGCCCTAACCCTCTGTTCATCTAACTGCATGTCTTCGGACCATGGCAGGAAACCCGCATAATTCAGGGAGAATAAGCAAAATCCACACGTACAGCGTGGCAATGAAATGTCAGCCTGGTAGCTACTGAGCCCTTATGGTTCTTTAGCAAAAAACCCAGCTACAGAGATGAGTAGAAACTCCAAGGCATCTTTGGAAAAACCTGCACCTATTAGGCCAGTGTTTCCCAATTCAGCCCTCAGGGACCTGCAGACAGTCAACGTTTTTTGCTCAACAGCAAAAATGTGAACCGTCCGGCAGGGAGCAAGGGGAGAGCAAGAACAAGAACCATCGATGGGTTTCCCAAGGACCGGGTTGGAAAATACTGCATCAGGCAACCGAAAAAGCTTGAAATTGCACGAAAAATTAATCTTATGTTCTGCAATAAGTGTCATATGAATTGCAGCGGCGCAGACGATAACTGACCTCTACAATCTGGTTTTCTGGGTTGATTAATTGGACATGAGGGACAGTCAGGATTGGGCCATCCATCTGGGGGGGGAGGGTTAAAGAAGAGGTCAGACAAAGCAGCATAATCCTTGGGTGTCTGTATGTCTTACAGGTGCTGATTGACGCCTACATGCACATTGCTGAGGGGGATGGGTAAGCCCCGTGGACTAGGAGGCTTAAAGCGCAACGTCTTGTGTTTTTTGAGCCGCTCACAAAGCAGACTGTAGATGGCGCTGCAGTGATCATAGGCGTCTGTCTGGAGTGACTGGGGAGGCAATCACACAAAAGAGCATGCTCAGACAGTAGGTACTAAACACTGTCAGAGGCCTATTACTCAACCATTAATGTAGTACACACTGTATGCATGCACTCGGACACACTGCAGCCCCCACCTTGTGTGTTACTTGTCTACCAAAGACATAGCTGGACCCCGCAAAAGATAAGAAAAAAAAAAATACTATTCAAAATTACAAACAAAAAAAATTAATACATACCACATAAACTTATGACACTGGGTATCGTTTTCTACTTAAATTTATTGAAACAGGACTTCCTCCGCCATCTTGACAAAACATTTTGAGCAAGTAATATTGGTATTCCAGAGGCCTTGTGGGATAGCGTAGCATCTTGTGGGATAGGGTTAGACACTTCGGAACTGCTGACCCACTGTCTCATCTATACTGATGATTCGAACTCACTGCTCACATCCCACACTATATTTCTCCTACTACACGACACACAGGTATGCAATTCTGGATGCACCCGATCTCATCACACAGTTTTTCCCTATATTACAAGATCTGAACAAGACATGGCAATAACCTCAGTTCTCTGACAGTGCCCCCTAGTGGCCTCACCTGAAGCGTTTCCTCGCGTTTGAACCCCATTTCATCCATGGCCATCAACACCTGCTCGTTGATAAGTTCCGTCTCCCGTTCCGACTTCACCTGCTCACACTCTGCTATCAGCTGGGGAGCAGAGTGAATTGGAAGGTGTTTGTTAAAACTTACTAAGCCATCTGATTGGCCAAACGACTCTGAAAAGGCTGGCCAACAGCATCTGAAAATGGCAGGCAGAACCAAAACAGTCACATGTGCAAAGCAGAGGAGGGGGTGCTGACGTGGAAGGTCCAATAGCGCGTGCTATTGGCCGGCGGCACCGTGCTCACCCTCTCAAATTCTGGGTCGGGGTCCCCCTGCTTCATCCACTTGTTCTTGCAGATTTGCTCCATGGAGAGGCGCCGATTGGGATCCAGAACCAACATGTGCCGGATCAAGTACTCGCAGTCTGGGGTACGCACAGATGAAAAACCTCAACTCATCCTTACCGCGCCGATTGCCACGGCACGCCCAATTACCACAAACAGCAACTCAACACCAACAGTCGATCTAGCATAATGTCATCAACAGCTTCTCCTAGGTGCCCAGCCATAGGCTAGATTACTGGGAAGAGCATCGGCTCATTGATTATTACAGAAGTGTTTCCCAGCCCGGTCCTCAGGGACTCACGGACGGTCCATGTTTTTGCACCCTGCCACACATTTTTGCTCCGGGGAGCCAAGAGGACCAAAAGTGTGGGCTGCCTTTGGGACCCTGAGGACCAGACTGAGAAACACCATTCTAGCACCTTTACAGCTAAAGCAAACTGACCCACAAAAGTCAACTTGTTGTTTTCCCTTGTACCTGTCACATAGACCAGGAATCAGGAAGTGATTGATTCTATCTACTATAAAGTAAACTTCATTTCCTTAAAGGTTTAATAGGCACTCCAAACTGGCAAAGAAATATTCTCGCAATTTACATATATTGTTCTCAGACATAGGTGATTGTTCATGATTGAAATGTAGCTAAATTTTACAAAAGTCAACAGCTTACATTTACGTTTACTTATTTAGTTGATGATTTTTGTCCAAAGCAACATATAAGTTGGGTCAGAGAGAAGAGACGACAATATCTCTGTATGAGTTACAGCTAAAGGCCTTGCTCAAGGGCCTGAAGGTGACATCACCCTGTCAGCCCCAGGATTTGAACCTGCAACCTGCTGATCACAGAGAGGCACACATGCCACATGCATTGTTTAAAAAATACTAATAAAACATTTTAAACAATAACCTGCCCTGGAGGATTACGCATGGCAACATTGTAGCAGTAAATGACAGAGGAGCTAATCATGTGACCATACTGCTGTAAATGATGTCACACTAGAGATGGGACTCAGCAGTCTGCTCGGGTCCAGCGTGGGCTCACCTGTGGACATGAAGAAGGGGATGCGGAACTTCCCACTCAGCACTCGGGCCCTCAGGTTCTGCAGGGTGCTGCCGTCAAAGGGCAGGGCTCCACAGACCAGCACGTAGAGGACCACGCCCAAGCTCTGTGGAGAGGGGGGAGACTGAGTTAGGAGGGAGGGGGGAGGCCGGTGCTCTGCCTAGGGGCTGGGTGGATCGGGGACCCGCTGCCTCACTCACCCAGATGTCCACCTTGGGACCGTCATACTCTTTGCCCTCGAAGAGCTCCGGGGCAGCATACGGTGGGCTGCCACACCATGTCTTCAGCAGCTGGCCCCGCGTGAACATGTTGCTGAAACCGAAATCTGACCAACAGGAGGCAAAGGAGAACAGAAGGGAGTGAATTGGAAAAAGGGGAAATGGGCGGGAACAAGGGGGGGAGGTAATAAAGATGGAGTGAGGGATGAAAAAGACAGGGGGAATGGGAAAAAAAAGGGAACAAAGGACGAAAAATGGAGGATGACAAAGAGGGGAAACGGGAAAGGGCGGGAGGAAAAAGCGAAAGAAAGAAAAGGGGGAAAGAGGGGAAAGGAGGAAGCAAGAAAAGAAACAGGGGAAAAGAAGGAAATGAGAAAGGGGGAATCAGAAACAAGGATGGGAGAGGTAGAACAAAGGGAGGAGAGGATAACGGGGATGGAGCAGCGTCAGATAATGTGTCTGAAGATGTTTATTCAGCTTCTCTAGCTATTCAGCAGCCGGTGAGGCAGCTCAGTCACTGAGAACATCCCCTTTAACTGAGAAGGAGAAATGAGACTATTACACAATACTAAAAACTAGCCTGTTCATGGCTGCTTTCACCAAAGCCGTACTTGGGATTTCCTTAATAATACTGTTATTTTGAGGGGGGAGAGGGCTGTTAGGTTAAGGCTGGCAGGGCTGCGTCCCCCACCCCCACCGCCTGCTCCCCACGGCTTTACCCACACACCTGCAATCTTTATGTTAAGGTTGTGGTCCAGCAGCAGGTTCTCGGCCTTGAGGTCTCGGTGCACGATGTTGCGACAGTGGCAGAAGTGGACAGCTGCCACAATCTGCTTGAACTTCCGTCGCGCATCCTTCTCTGCCATGCGGCCGTGGGCCACCAGGTGATCTGGGGGGATTGGGTACCAAACGTCAAAAATGTGCAAGCGGCCAAATCCATTCGATTTCAAATTATTTAGTTACATATGGAGGAACGTGTTTTCTGAGCCTTATATACTCAACAAGAAGCTCGCTTACCAAAGATCTCCCCCCCACTGGCATACTCCGTCACCAGGTAGATGATCCTCTCCGTCTCCATCACCTGTGATGTGACAGGGTTACCGTGAGACACAGCCCCGGTCATGCAAGGCTTAGAAACTGGGATCTGCAGACTCCGAGCAACTAATACCCATAATTCATACATGAAATTAAAAACTATACGGTGAGAGAGTTAATGCCAGTCTTGACTGATAAAATGCCCCAATGAGACCAGGACATCACTTTTTTAATCCAGTGTTTCTCACCCCAGTCCTCAGGCCCCCCACCCCCAAAATGTTTTCACATTTTTGCTCCCTCCAAGCTCCCAGCGCACCTGAACCAGGTATTTGGTGTTCTTCTTTGTTTGCTTCAGGTGTGTTGGGACTGGTGCTAGAAACACTGACTTAACCCTTTAAACACAACGTAACCAGCTGACTGATATGGCTGTATTGCCATTGTTGGTGACAGCAGCTACAGTCAGGCATAATTTCATCACAACCACGTAATCATAATTCCATGAAGATAATCCAGGTCAAGACTACAGAGTATTAAGGAAGTTTGCGCTGAGGAGGAGAGGAAAAAAGAAGGGAATGAAAAGGACAGATAAAGTGACAGGATGACTGAAGAAGAGACAGGCTGATGGTGAGGAAAAAAACTAATGAACTGAGGGGCTGCAGAATAGGGGGACAAGAAGACCGAGGAGAGCCCCACCTGGTACAGGCGGATGATATGCGGGTGCCTCAACATCTTCATGATCTGAACCTCTCTGAAGATCTTCTTCAGGTTCTCATCATCCAGCTGGGTTTTGTCTACTATCTTGATGGCCACCTGTAAAACAGAGCGAGCTGTGCAGCTCTTCTTGGTGCCATGCAAGGAGTCATGCTCCAGTGTTTTTGCTTGGTTACGTACATTTTTACTTGATTAGCTAATGCTTTAACTCGAATCCAGCAGTGCTGATTCAAAGTCTGTCTGCTGTATGAAGACACAGGTAATACAACCTCTTAATACTCTCCAAAATACAATGGTTAACTAATTATTAGCTAGCTACAAGACTAAGAACATAAGCCGACTAAAGTAACCAAAATAATTAAGGCAGTTTTACTGAATGCTATATATGACACTGCCAAATACAACTGCATAAATACTTAGACAAATCAATCCATCAAATTCAACTTATAGTTTAAAACATTTTATTCTACTACCAGTTCATTTAATTATTGATTAAGGATAGTGGAGTAAAGTTAAAATATTACTTGAGGAACTTTATCCAAATAGAACCTAAATGGTTGAACAGTGTTTCATTGGGAAAATCAGATTATATTTTCTCTTCCAAGAAACAAAACCCCAACACAAAGTCCAAAGACTGCCTAAGATACAGTGTGTGGTTATCCTGTCAAAGAGCATCTGGTTGGAGAAAAAAAAAAAGGCTGGCAAACAGAGACTCTGGCAGGATAACCGGGCTTTTTTGCTATAGACCACTGTCCCACAGAAAGCAGATACGTTATTCAGGTACAGCACATAAAGCCCAAAGGTTTAGGTTTAAGACAGTGGATTGAAGACTTGTGATTTATACACTGAGTGACACACGTTTGGATGAAGAGAATGGGTGTGAATCTTGCAATCTGTTTCGGAATGCAGCTATATGTCGAGTAAGAAGTTAGTATTTAAAATCAGTAAAGCCCCAGAGAGCCGCAAATGTAAATCACTGCAATGACGAGGTGGTCGAGCTGAAACAGAAAACAAAATTCGACTCATGGGATGGAGCATTTATTTTACTGAAAATGGGACATGTGGGCAAACGTGCATCCGCCCCGTGCTGGGCTCGCTCAGATTAACTGCTGATTAACGCCGAAAAACCTTGACTCACCGTTCCACCTGGCAGAGACAGAAAAGGTGTGACCGCTGCTTAGGCAAATAAAATGCAACCGGGTCATTTTTTTTTTTTTTTACTTTAAATTTCTGCAGCCATTTGTAGTGTGTTTAGTTGCTTTGCTGACTTTTTTTTTTTTTTAAATTCTAACGCGACAACGGCACTAGAGCCGGGCTTTTCCTGTGTCTGAATCAGCAGCCTCCAGGAACCAGGCCGCTGCCCCTATCTACCAACCTACCCTCTGCCAATATAACACGCCGTCCTCAGACGGGTCGGGTATCCCATACTAAACCTGAAAATGCAAACTACATCTGAACTCAGCCTAAAGGTGGAAGGTCGACATTCTGACTTTCGTGCAAATCGATGTATCGCGACGCTCAACACAGAGGGGGTGATTAGGCTGAGCGACTTAGGCCTCCATGCCTTTGATTGGTAGGTTGCCTTGGCAGAAGAGTCACATCACCATTGGGTCCTTGAGCAAGACCTTATCCTCCTAAAATGCTCCAGGGCTGCCAGGTAAACACCCTCACCTCAAGTTTCACTCTCAACTAAATATATACAAGTGTGTATATCTCAAAGGAGAACAGGATGGGATATGAGAAAAGAAGAATTTCAGTGTATCTGTACTTGTGCACACAGAAAATAAAGCATCATTTCATATTTTATCATTCATGATGCTTTGCCATTTGCAAAAGTATGAGTATAGACACACTATGCTTGTTTTGCATATCCCATCTTGCTCTCTGTTGACACATATACTCATTGGTAAACCAGTCAGTCAACACATTAAAACCACCTGCCTAATGTGTAAGTCCCCCTTGCGCTGCCAAAACAGCTCAGACCCTTGGAGGAATGGACTCTGAAGGTGTCCTGTGGTATCTGGCACCAAGATATTAGCAGCAGATCCGCTAAGTCCTTTAAGTTGCATGCTGGCGCCTCCATAGTTGGACTTGAACTGGTTTGAGACCAAGGGAATCTGGCACCCAAATGAACACCTTGAACTGTTTTTCATGTTCTTCAAACTATTGCTGAACAGTTTTCGCAGGGTGGCAGGAAGCATTATCCTGCTGAAATAGACCACTGTCTCCAGGGAAGACCACTGCCACTGAGAGATCAGATCAGATCAGACTACATCCTTCCAGTGCTCCAAAGTCCAGTTTTCATGCACACATGCCCATTGTAGGTGGTTGACAGGAGTCAGCGTGGGTGTTCTGATCGGTCTGCAGCTATGCAGTTCCATATGCCGCAAGCTGCAATGCAAGCTGCAATGCACTGTGTGTTCTGACACCTTCCTACCAGAGCCAGCACTAACTTTTTGTGCTACAGGAGTTTTCCTGTGGGATCAGACCAGACAGGCTAGCTTTTGCACCACACAGGGGAGGGTTATGGGCTTTGCTCAAGGGCCCAAAGGAGATGCGACTATTGTGCTGGGATGATTGAGTCATACAACAGTCACATGAAGCTGTATTGCACCTCTTATGATTTTCTAAGGACTAGTACAGTCAACGGAATGCTCCCCCATCCCTACATATTGAAACAATGTACATACAGTGATGAAACTTTTAACAGGAGTGGGGAGCTCAGGGTTGTGGCAAATATGCACTTGGAAAAATATCTCACTGAGTCAGTATGAGCCCCCCCCCACACACACACACACACACACACACCAAAGTACAACTTGCATGTAACTGTTTATTAGTGAGTTCAGTTTAGACCCTATGGGTCTATGACATCCTTTAAAAATAGTGTGAATGGTGCACAAATTCGACCACAGACGATAAGGTGGGCGGGATGGAGAAAGTGATGACAGGCAGGAGGCTGGACGACCCTAAGCGACTCAGCACTTTACACCCCTGTGATAAAAGTGCCATAACTGAATGATGGTAAATAAAGACCGCAAGGCTTTTACAGGGGCCCAGGATGCACATTGCAAAACCATCAGCCGTTTAATTAATGTTTGCCTTGGTCAGTCTCAATTTTCAGGGCATGTGAGAGTCAGGATGGGCATCTGCGGTTCTGTTCTGTGGCTTGTGTGAGACAGACAAAGGAGGGAAAAGGAGCGGTAAAGAGAAATGAAGAGGGGATGTAAGTGGCACAACAGGAGGCAGAGAGAGAGAGATGGCTGTCAGGGAAGAGAGCCGAGGGAATTAAGGTATTTCGACAGAGCTGTGCGACAGTTTTATGAAGAGGAAGAGGAAAGGAGAAAAAGACAGAGGAGACGACCACAAAACAAGAGAATGTCTTTTTGGTGAAAATACACGGACAGTCAACAGCAACCAATGCTAAAATGCCTCATCTTTTTAGAAAAGTCTCTCCGGTGGCTAAAAGCTGTAACACTGGTCACATCCATCTCTTCAGGTTTCTGTCACAAATTAACAAGTCTATGATATTACAAAAAGCACCTATAATAATAATTATCGGCCTTAAACTTAAGTTTACGTTCATGTTTTAAGGCAAGTCCAACAGAAGGACTTTGCAGAGGGGGTGGGCAGCATGTTACATTAAGGGTCATGAAAAGGGACATAAAGTGACACCTAGAAAAAAAAAAGGGAGGGGTCCATTTTCAGGGATACGAAGGGCAGATGCGGAGAGGGGAGAATGAGGTCGACGAGGTTAAGCCTGTGCGAAAGAGCCCCCCCCCCCCCGCTCATCAGGCCAGATGTTCAGCGTGCAGGTAAAAGTGTATCTGTGTAAAAGCAGAATGAATGACGACTGTGCACCACGACAGCTGGAAGCTGGGCAGGGCGATGTGGGCCAGCCAGGAATAAACGTTATGTGGCTGACAGACTCTCTGGTGTGCCTGAGGGGCTCATGGGGCAGCCGGAGATGTGGGAGGTGAAGTCACTGTGGCAGCAGGGGCGAACCGGGCACCAGTGACGGTACAGAGGGAGAAGATGGAGCCATAGTTACACCGAGGAGCCCTACAGAGGTACAAAGGTACCCAGATGCGGACTGGTGGCCATGGTCAATTTCCAGCAAAGGAAACCGACAAATAAAATGAAACCATAAGAACACCATCAAACCTAAGTATTATTCAACACCACCCACTCTAGGAATGGTACCTAAAACCAGACCAAGTCAACAGCGCCCAGGTATGCAGCTTGGTGTTTGGCAGAGACGTCATTTACGATGGAGCGAGTCTCGAGTTGGTCTCCATTCCCATTTAGTTAAATCGAATCTGTATTGCAGAAGGTCTGGCATATCTGGTCAGTTCAAACCTCATACAACTTCTTAACTGTCACACGTTCCAACAAAAATTACGTTACTATGAGAAAAGTCACCTGACATGTGCTTTTGGGGTCAATTTGACCCCAGGGTATGTGAGAGACCCGCCTTCAGGATCATATCACTACACACAGGCAGAATACACGATGCCAGACACATTGGATAAATGACCTGACCCTGTGCTCGGACCCAAGGTTTCGTTCTCAACTATATATTTCTGCGTGTATGTTTCTCAAAGGCAAGCAAGATAGGATAAGTATCTCAATATACTCATATTTGTGCACATAGCAAATAAAAAGCATCATCATCATCATCATCTCAAAACCACAAACCCCATTCAACAAACCCATTTGTGAACACCGGCCCTAAGAGATAGGTGCCTGTCAAAATAACCTCTTGTTCACTCTGGATAATATTCTCATTTCATTCTCATGTTCTCCGATCCATCAAAGCCTGGATGCATCAGCTTTCAGTGTGTCCACGTCAAGTTGGAGAACACTTCATTACCACCGCCTACACGCCAACACACGCGTCACTGTCACATGCGTCTCTCTCCCAGTGCAAATCCTCTCAAAATCTGGGATATCTTTCACTCTTCCAGATTCAAAAACCAGAAAGCTAATCACACCAGTCACAGTCTGGTCTGACCCGGCTCTTGCGAAGGTACAGGATGTCACATGCGAAAACCGAATCACGACACGTTTGCTCTCACTTTGATTTTTCAAACAAGAACACCTCCAGCGGGCTCAGTATCAGCCGGACCCATCAACAGAGTAATCTTTCTTTTTTTGTGCGTGTGTGTGTGTCATATGACAGGAACTGCAAGGTTACAAGGAAAAAATATAACGCAAGGTAATCAATATCACTCAGCGGTGTAGGCGAGGAATCGGTAACGCAGAGGTGTCCTTAGCGGAAACTACAGCCTAGCACCCAATCAGCCACCTGTGGTGAAAAACTCACAGGGAAGACAAGTACTGGGATGGCAAAGCCACCACAGAAACCACAACAGCAGATATGGGAGAGAAATAACTTTTAAATCCACTGCTGACCATTAGCATTAAACCTGAGCTGCAGGCCCCCTCAGCCATCTCAATTACAAATATAGGTTAGAAAGAACCGGGTCATTAGCAAACAGCGCTAATCTTGTTTTGAGTTAGATACATAGTACTTAGGGTGTCTGACTCACATGGCTGCTGTAATGACTCAGCCCTGCACGCGCTCACGCTTGTTCAAAGGGGAGTTTGAAATTTACAAGGGAGGGGGGATGTTCACCAAGGCCTGTATGCAGGGCCACTTCATGTCACGCTCCTCCCATTCCAGGCGGATGGTGGCAGCACCGGATGGTGCTCAGGCAACAAAGGTTAATGAGCACAGGGCCCCAGAAAGAGGCAACGGTGTCACCGGGTGTTGGGGGGGGGGGGTGTTGGGGGTTGG
>JAABNX020000042.1:8818043-8831616 GCA_015163995.2 Mormyrus lacerda | reverse complement strand
GAGAGAGGTAAATAGGGAACAAGTGTGGGTTCTGGAGAACTAGCACATGGTGAGATGGGGTATACACATACAGACATACACAGAAACAGCATTAATGAAGCAATATCAGCACTTAGACACATAAGGTTGGGCACAAGCTGCAGTCTGTCTGCATTTAGATAAACTGAAACACTATAAGTGCTACAAGAAAGGAGGGGAGCTGAAGAACTGCCACACTATAGCGGCCATGTTTGCATGAGGTGGGGCATGTGTGCCAAAAAAAAAACCAAAACACACAGCGCCCCCTCATGGTGAAGGAGCAGAATTGAAATCCTCGGGATAGGTAATTGCTCCTTGGGAAACGCCATTTTACCAGACGCTGGAGTCTCTGGCCATTGTCCGCCTGAAGCCGATGCGCTTGGAAGCCACCCGAGTAAAGCTCCCTGCCTGTCGATTTTATGACCATTATCGAGGGAGATGCTTTCAACGAAATGGGGTGCGATGTGGGAGGGCGAATTGCATCACCAGCCCCTGTGAGAGTCTACTGGAGTGCATGCTGGGAAAGAGTCACAAAGGATTGTGGGTATGCCCATTGAAGCGTATGCTGCATTGGGGCTGCACCTGTCTATGAATAGTGGTGTCCGACTCATGATTATAGTATTCAATGCTACGCTTTCATAACCCCAACCCCCCCCTCCCCCATCATTCACACACACTAAACTGTGCTCAGACTGTAGTATACAACCATTGAGCCCCTTGCCCCCCCGTCCTGTTTTCTCTAACTCCTTTATACTTGCATATAGTCCATAGTCAGCCCACATCTCTCTCAGAACCCCTGCCACCCCACTCTACGTTTCAGTGCCGCTTATCTCTTGAACGCCTGGCGTAGTATCCCAACAGGCAGTGGGATCCCGTCCGTCTGCAGCCAATCACGTGTTAGCCCGTCCGCTTCCTGTCTGTCTGCGGCCAATCGCGCGTTAGCCCATCCGCTTGTGCATGCTTGTGTCCACGTGCATCTGACCAGCGACATTCCAATTTCCGTAGGACCGTCCAGGTGCATCATTGTCAGCGAGTTTAAGTGTGTATTTGTTACAGTGCATTAGAGACTGCGCGTGGCAGATTATGTATATACAGTAAAATATATATATATCTATATATAATAAATAAATGGACGTCTAGGCCCCCAGCTATGCCCTGTGTTGTAGAAAAAAACCTGTTGTGTATTGTGAGGCTTGAGGAGATAGACCTGTACAGCGTGTGTCTGCGAGAGAATGTGAGAGGACATGTATCTGTCTGTTCAGTACACAATCTGTGTGCCAGCTGGGCTTTTTCTCATGTGCAGATCAAAGCATTCCAATAAATGACCATGGATATTAGTGTCACTTGTAAGGAATCGTCCTTATAACAGTGCAACTGCACTATCTATTTTTTTTCCGTATAAATATTCCATTGTGCAAAAAACATTCTGGATTCATCTTTTTTTAATGCATGTGGCACAAATGTACAAGTCGAAAGTGTCAACCTACTGGCCATTAATTCATTGTCTCTATTTTAGCTGCTATTTACCTTATCGTAAAAGGTCTCGATACAGTGAAGTAATACATAATAAATATTGCAATGACCAAGAGAAGTGTTCAACATCTCAAAATTTTATATTCTTCAAAATGCCCTCTTTTGCTTTTTTGCTTTGATGACAGCAGATTGTTGGCGTTCTTTGGACCAGGTTCCGGATGTAGCCACCTGGAATGCTTCTCCGACAGTCCTGAAGGAGTCTCCACAAGTTCTGAGCACAAATTGGCTACCTCTCTGTTACTCTTCGATCCAGCTCATCCCAAACCAGCTCTGAATGGTTTAGGTTAGGGGATTGTGGGGGTCAGCTTATCTGTCACAGCACTACATCTCTTTGCTTGTTCATATCATAATAAAATACTTGCATTACCTCGGGCTGTGCTTAAGGTCATGATCTTGTTGAAAAACAAATGATTTTTAATAGTTGAGCCCATACTTTTGATTGATACTATAAGATTGTACGTGTTTCTGCTCAAAGAAACATTTTTTCTGTGTTTCTAGCAAAACTTCACTTGAATGTTTTGCAGAATCACATCTGTGGCTTAAATCTAGTCAGGATGCAAGAATTTTAACTTGAAAGATCTATTTGTGGAAGTAAAATATGAATATATTTTCATCAAAATGGGGATCTGGATCGCTCAAAATCACACTGAATACAAAACATTAAAGTATTAAGCACTAGAGTATTTTTTTAAATGATGTGACTTAAATGTGACCTGGTATTGGTTAAGCAATTATGGAAGATGTATGTATGGATAGAGAATAACTGCTGTGCTCTCCTAGAGTATCAGAAACATGTTATTCTGATACAAACTGATTAGATTAGAAACTGATTAGATTTTGGTTTTGATTCAGGGTAGTAACTTTAGAACTTTAGACACTCCTGGGTGAGTTCTTGACAATCATGATCCTCCGTGGTGTCTTCACCCCTCACCAGAGAGTGACCTATGGGTAGGACTGTATCTGGTTTGCTCTTTAGCTTAGGTGGTTTCTCTCCACATTCTGCAGTGATGGAACTAATAAGTAGCCGGTACCATGTGACCAGTTTGCTGAGGCTTGACTGGGCAAACTTCCGATCAAGGGCACAGAGGGTTAGCCCACTGAGCTGCTCACAGCTTCACAGCATGTTACTTTTACATAAGATGACTTTCTGCAGATTTAATCTTATTTAATTGCTTATTTGGTCCTTTCATTTGTAATTTACCATCAATATATTTACTGTATAATTAGATAATTTTATTGATGTAAGTGTTTTATTCAAATCGGTAAACTTCAGGGTTAATCTTTGGATTTACTCATACAGCCTTTTGGTCTCAATTATCAGCTACTGTAGATGGATCAAGACGGAGAGGGAGAGTTATGCAGCTGCAGAACATGCTGAAAATACCGTAACAGAAGTATGTTCCTGTTACAGGACAGTGGCATATGCAAGAAAGGCACTTTCATGAAGGCAGAAAGATTCATGGAGGCAGCAGAATAAGGAACAAGCTGTGGGATAAAATGAAAAAAATGGACCGATGATCAGTAACAACAATCAGCCCTTTGTCTAACTTAAGTTCAGTATTTGGAGTCCAGGGCTCATATGCAAATGAGATGGTAAAACTTGCAGAATGTATATCCACATCATTCACAATGGAACCATACAAAATGAATACAACTGTGCTTTATAGCTTAAATATAAAAAATAGCCAAACCATTGAAAGATCCAGGTTAGGAATAGCATGCACAGATGGAAACCACTGATGAACTACAATTGAACCAGCAATTATGTGAATCCTTACAAAGCAGTGCACAATTTACGGAGAAAAAAGTGTATTTTCATGTGTGTTTGCTGCAAAGCATTCCAAATATCCCAGGTTGATTACAGTGGAAAACACTAAGATGTTTTACAAAAATTATGGTGCTACCAGAAGTAAGAACCACACATGCTGGATGGATTATTTGTTAATGCAAGTGAAAGTGAAAGATGTGACCTCTTAACATCATGGTTGCCGACTTCAACTCCTAAGAGAGGCCATGGTCTAATCATCTAATTCCATCTATTTTCCGACCACTTATTAAGGTCTGGATCTCAGGGGCAAAGGGCAACTTAGGCCACAAAGAAAGGGGAACACTCTGGACAGATCGCAAGTCCATTGCAGTTCACATATAATAACATGCACCCAATTTCAATATACAGATACTGGTTATACTAAGTGCACGTCTGTGCACTGTGGCGAAAAATAGAATACATCGCATTTATTTATTTATCACATGATTCTGTCCAAGGTGACATGCAAGTGAGAATCAGAGACTTGGGTCAGCCAGTGTCCCTGGAGCCATTATGGTCAAGGGTCTCGCTCAAGGGTCCAGTGGTGACATCACTTTGCCAGTTACAGAAATTGAAATGGTGACCTTATCACTGGAACAATGACCTAACCCAAGAGCTACTCAGTGGGAAACTGAAGTGTGGATCCCATCTTTGCTCTGTTTTTGTGGAATTTATGTTTTTCTTAATCATGTGGATTCTTCATACAGAGTTAAGACATACAATTAAATAAACTGGATTCTCTGAATCGTCCTTTGTTTGCATGTATTTATGGTTGTGCTCTGTGATGGACTCACATCCCATCCAGGATGTCACCGGCCTTGCACCTTGTCCTTCAGTCCTTCCGACAAACCTGCACGGAATAAGAAGTCAGAAGAAAGGAAGGCAAGGACGCGGACTCCTCTTGGTAATGCCGACGAAAAAGGATTTCAGTACAGTGTAGCGTAGGCTATAGAAAATATAAGATGTTTTGGTTTAACTTGTTTTCATTAAATCTGTAGTTTTTTGCAACATCCTTACATCGAATAGTTTAAGTGTATATAAACAAACATGTTTTCCCACGACAAAAGCCACCCCTTGGTAAGAGCTTGGCGTCCCTCACCACCGGTCTGGTGGGGATGACGTCACCGCGCCGCTGAATTTGTTTACAGCGTTCTTGTGGTCAATAGAGGGCGCTGCTGAGCTACACGGATTTAACCCAAACTGTGCAATTCAATCCGACGGAATAAGGCAGGTGCGCGTGCCCGAGCCCGCAGGAATGTAGACGGTACCGATTACGGTTTTGGTCGTGGGACGGTACGGACAGCAGCTCCGCTCCGCTCCGCTCTCTTAAAGAACAAAGCTTAGATCTTCACTGGAGAAGACTGGACCCAGATCCGGCCCCGTGATCTTACGGTGCCTCTTGACGGATAGTGTCAGTGTTTATACGCGCCGTTATCGCTAACTAGGACATTATGCGTTAAAGAAAGCAGCGACTCGGGTCAGTCGGGAGAGCAGTACACGGGAAATCGACAAGTGCAGAGACATTTCGGGAGGATGACAGGAGGGAGGCGCACGGTTCTGCTCCTGATCGTGGCGCCGCTCGTTTCCGCGGAGGGAGCGTAGATACGCGGCCGAGGAGCCGTCGATCGCGCCGCAGGGAGACTCTGTGGGGTATCATGTGCTGTATCCGATGCGGAAGGTGGGTCCGAGGTCCTAGGAGGTTACAAAGTGCCAGTCATGCCCATCTTTGTGATTCGTGGCTGCTTGTGGGACTCCTTAGCTAGGCTGTAGGGACAAACAGCTGCTCCCAGCTAGCTTTCTGGCTGAACCAGTATACCGACGTATGCATTGCGATCATTTCTTTTTCAAAACTAGGTTTTCAGTTCTGATTTTATGTCTTTTTTTCTGCAAGACGTCAAGCATATAGAGGTCTCGGGAGCTATTCACGTTGCAAAGCGTAACAAGTAAGCACAGCCACCGTAAACAGATCGATCAGCCGACGAGGAGGATGCGGAACCGGCGGAAGCCTGGCCCGGCTTGGCCGGGTTGCGGAGCCGGACTCGTGGTGCTGTGCCTGTGTGTGGCACCTTATGGGGCCTCCGCTGTTGTCGGCGAGACCAAGACGGTGTACCAGAGAGACGCTGAGTTCGATGTTACCTACAACGACACGGTGACCAGCGACATCCAGACGGTCTACGCCTTTAATCACACTGTGTCTCGCAACAAGGTAACGATTTCAAGTGTTTAAGCTTTGTTGTTATACTCACACATACATGTTTACTAAAAATGATGTCATAAACAGGAAACAATTCCCAATGCTTTTATACATTCGGGTGTAATGGTGGCGATCCTGTTTACGTTATCCATCTGGAGTGTATCTGTTCATAATGGGGTTTGTTACTTCTTGTGGAGATCTTGGTGGCCATTGCACTTAGTGTTATTGTAGACATTGATATGAAAACCTTTTCAGGTGTTTTACTGATGTATCCATTTCTTGTGTCTGTTAGGTTGTATATGGATTGAAATGTGTGTCGTATTTCCCATCAGACAGAGGGGGTGCGGGTGTCGGTGAACGTGCAGTCGGAGCAGGTGGACAGCCCCATCCTCTTCGTGGTCAGGCAGAAGCAAGCAGTGGTCTCCTTCCAGGTCCCTCTCGTTCTACGTGGCCTGTGAGTACAGATATCTGTTTGGCGTGGTCTGCGAGATGGGTGGAGTTTGCGTCACATTGGGTCCAAACGACATCTCAGACTAAGGGATCAGTCTGCAGATATAGAGGCCCGAGTACAAAGATAGGGGAGGCACTTTGGCAGACTCTGCTGCTGACATCACCTTTTGAGGAGTCTCCGTAGACGCCGTGATCTCATTTATCTCCATTGTCATGATCGACTTGAGGGATTGATTTCATTGATATTTTTTGTAGCAGAAAGACCACACAGGACTTTCAGCTTGGTACTGATGTGGTCCGGTGGGTAAAATTCCTGACTGCGATAGATGGGCGGCACCTTTGCCCATGTTAATGTGAGGAAAGTGTGAAAAAGAATGAATGTGTTCTAGTGAGATCCCTGGATATACTATGACTTCATGTAGGATTGTGCTGGAGGACTGGCTTTACATTTTCAGGGGCCCTTGGCAAAGCTTTATTTGGGAGGCCCCCCCACCAAGAAAACTGATCACTACCTCCACAGCACAGGTAATTAGCCAACAGCTAGAGGCACCACTCTGAGCAGAAACTACATATAACCCTAAAGATAAAGAGGCGTGTACGGGAAGCGGTTTTCTACTGGGGTTTCATCCATATCTATTTCTTTTGTTCCTCTTCTTTTTTCGCCAGTTTTGTTCACCATTTTGTTTAAGTGGTGTAACGACGGATTGACACAAAGTCACGTCGAGTGCCTTGGGGTGGCTATGTTCCGAAAGGCTCTTTATAAAAAATAATTATAAAGGGAAATACATGGAAGCTATTGTGTTTAGAGTTTGATTTTTGTAATACAGTTAGACAACAAAAACATTATCCGGGGAATCAACAGCAACATTCTGTCATGCCTTAATAATAATAATTATATTATTATGCCATAATGGTTTTGGCTTCCAGTCAAGCTCTTGGCTCTGATTACTAAAGTGCTGGTCAGAATTCCTCCCCAGCTTGCTCAACTCTGAAGAGTACTTTGCGCGTTCAGTGACTACTCATGCCACATTATGGACTAATAACTTATGGACTTCCTCATATAGTAAACTCACATGTGGCGATATTGTTAGACATGCAAATGTGTTTATGGGTGTAAGACCTGAAGTTCTGTTTGCTTGGAGATTTACTGCTGCCTGCTTTGTTTGCTCGTGGTTGCTCATGTGAAACTATGGACCCTTAAGGTGAATGAGCCTACATTTGTGTGTTTTGAATCTGTCACATGTCCTGCACTTGAGCGTCATATCAACAGCTAGACATGCCATTCATATAAAGGTCTGTGCTGCCCCCTGCTGTCTAAACAGGGAGGCTCTGTGGCATATCTCTTTTCTAAAGGTTGCTTCGAAATCATCTGTATTGTGGCCCCTCCTCGTCTTGCGCTTCTGATTTTCGTGCCCCACCCTGTCTGACACCCAGATACCAGCGGAAGTACTCCTACACCCATGTGGGCCGGACCCTGTGTCAGCCCCCCACACGTGCTGCCAGCGAGATCCAGTTCTTCTTCGTCGACGTGTCCACGCTGTCAAGCCGAGGTGTGAGCTACCAGCTGCGGGTCAGCCGCGTGGAGAGCTTCACGCTGCAGTGAGTCGCGACCCACCCCTGCTGCTGATGCACCCCACCTCCCCACCATGTTACATAAGGGTATAATGCCAGTACCTTGAATGTTTCATAAAGATACAGCCTTACAATGTTTTTTCCTGTTGCCCCATTCAGAAAAGCACAAATACTGAAATGTGACAGCTAAAGAAAATGTTAATTATTCATATTCATGATTAATATTAGTGTTGCTGTGTGTGCCCTGAGATAGCCTGACATCTGCTGTGGAGGGTCCCTTGTGTGGACACTCCAGGCACTCTGTGGGCCTGTACTGGATGGATGGATGGATGGATGGAATACGAGAATGAAGGTGATGGCAAAGCAAGACAGTTAATTAGACCAGAGGGGGATAAATGAACTTTTTTTTCTCTAGGACGGACACGAAGTTCAGTTTTGTTGCTACTCCATCCCAGCCTCAGGTAAAACTCCTGAAAAGCCTCTACACTGTCAGCAGTCCGGTGCTCTGTGTGGTCAAACACGCATTCTACATATACAAGCAGACGTCAGTTGGATTGTCTCAATACCAAACCACCAGCAGGATTTGCATGATTTTATGTTTCCTTGTTATGAAATCGGCAGTTTAACACCTCAGTTCTGATATTTATTAAGGCGTGACCAGGTTTATGGCTAGGAGATATGGGGTATGCCTGGATTTTTCTTGGCTTCCATGTCACCAGGTGTGAAGTCAAAGTCCGGGAGGAGCGATAAAGCTGAACATAAGCTTATCAAATGAGTGACAGTATGTTTCTTTGGGCCCTATATGTGTTTGTTTCAGAGATGTAGAGAAAATACTAGCAAATATGGGCTTTGGGATTAACTGCTTGTGTTTGTAGAAGAATCACCAGCTGGCATCCAGGATGCCATTGTGTGTTTGGCAAGGCAGTAATCTGAATGCAGCACTAGCTGTGAGGCGTCCTGTTTCCTCCCTGTGCTGGTAGAACTTGTGTGTATGTGTGAGACAATGAGCCAAATAAATTGAAACTTTTGATCCTTTGCGTGCTAAAACTCCACATTCTCACCAACCTCTATTTACTAGTTGTCTTATCTTTTGTCCAGTACTTTAAGTACATGTTCCCCGATGGAGTGGACTCTGTCATAGTCAAGGTCAATTCCCAGATGACTTTCCCCTGCTCCGTCATGTCGATCCAGGACATCCTGGTAAGAAATGCGTTGGTCTGTTTTATCAGACCTCCACTTCCACACATGCCATCTGTGTGAAAAATATTTTGTTTACTAAAGGTCTCTACACTTATCTATTTGTTTCATGTCAGAAGCTTAAAGGTGTGATTCTAGATGTGCTGCTAATCCTACATTTTAGTGTTGGCAGATTTCTGTGCCTATTGCAAAATGCCTGGCTGTTTACTAAAGCTGCAGGAGCGCTGACTTGCCACAAGAGGGTGCATTTTGGCATGCATACTTTAATTAATTTTAGCACAGAAGGATAGTAGTGAAAGGTGGAGTATTGTTTTGGATGGTGATAAATACCTCTGTGACCCGTCTGTCTCACAGTGTCCAGTGTATGATCTGGACAACAACGTGGCTTTTATCGGGATGTACCAGACCATGACAAAAACGGCCGCCATTACGGTTCAGGTAATGAGCCCGTGTCATTGGCAGCGTCGGGTCTGCCGTCCCGATACACCTCCGCGATGGCATTAGGGAACCTCCTTCCTCTGACACATTCTCCCTCTGTCTGTAGAGGAAGGACTTCCCCAGTAACAGCTTCTACGTGGTCATTGTGGTGAAGACCGAGGACGAAGCCTGTGGGGGCCCTTTGCGGTTCTATCCCTTGCGGCCCGGTGAGCACAGTCTTCATCTTGTCTGTTTGTCACAAAATCCCAATAGGTACAATAAGAAGTCAAAGGGGCAGACTCCACATCAGACGACTTCAGTGTTTCCCAGATGGTCCACTCTCAACTCCCTACCTGGCCCATTGAGGAGAAGAATGCCTAACTGTACTCTGTTTTTTTTTTTGTTTTTTTGTTTTTTTAAATCAACTCTCCCTTCTCTTTTCAGATGAGCTGATTGATGCTGGAAATCGGAGTAAAACCTTGGATGTCGTCGTCTCCCCCGCAATCAAATGTAAGCAGGAAGATGACATCAGTGTACGGTGAGGCTTGACGTCTAGCAGTCTGACTCTTTTCCCTCACCCCCGTTCCCTCGTTTTGCAGCGGAGGTCTACGTGATGGGCATGCTCTTCTGTCTGGGCATCTTCCTGTCCTTCTACGTCATCACCTTCCTGGTGGCCTGTGTGGAAAACAAGAGGTCAGCGACCGTCGGCACATGTCGCCCCTCCGGCCCACTTTGTCCGTAACGCATTGTCCTCCTCCTTAGCCTTTGCTGTGTCTCCTCCCCTAGGATGCACAAACGGAGGGAGGGGCTGCTGAGCACCCCGGTAGCGTCGCCGGCGGAGACAGGTATCCTAGCAACATTGTGATAGTGTGCTGGATGTTCTACAGAGCAGAAAAAGAAGTCAATGTATATAGCCTGCTAGATCCTCTCCACTTTTCTTAGGCTCTGCGCTTGAGTGACTATATAATGCTCAATGAAACGTATTATCTCAAATGTAATGTGTTTTTTTTCCCTCCCTGCTTGTTGTAATATTGTGGCTTTAGCTTCTCTGCTCGGTAAGGACTGAGTGTAAGAAAATGTCTGCATTTCTCCCGTCGCCATTTGTCGTTCTCTGCATGTGTAGTTCTGCTTAAGAATGTATGTTTCACACAGGTGTGCACTAATACACTATAGTCCTGCCTATCTCTGAAGCGTACATTGAAGTCACCCCCACTTTAAGACTAATACCTCAACTGACACCTGGAAACTGATTGGTGGATCCTGTTCCTCTGTCATTTCCCTGTATCTGATAAGCAACTGAACATCCAGTGCTGTTAAAATTTTCTAATATGACAGGTTCATGATTTTAATTTTTTTTTATTGTTAGAGACAAATAATAGCTAAGAATTTTGGCTTAAGGTGTATTTGTATAATGTCATACATTTCAGTGCCGAAACGAGATGAATCTGTCTGATTGGCATTCTCAGGACAGAGTTCACCTAGAAGTTTGCCTTGAATCAAAGCTTAAAATGTATCATTATTGTTGTCACTGTTTAAATGTATTTCCCTAGTGGAATAATTAGTACTGCTTATAAAAATGTTCTGCATTCTGTTTGAATGACAATGAATGACCCTTCCTAAGTTCTGCTTTGTGTGATTTAGATTTATTATGGCAAGATTTGCCTCTATCAAATATAGAAGTGATGAGCACATGATTGGATGTTTGCCTACAAGAGTTACCATAGCGTGGACCACTTCTCTGCTACCTCATTGTTACTTCTTATTCTACTGCCCCCTAACTTGTTGGGGGACTCCTAACAAGCTAAGCGTCTTTCCGTCATTTGCAGTGTCACTGACTAACCTATTAATTATGGCAGTGGTTCTCAAACTTTTTGTACAGCATTCTGCCTCCAGGAAATATTAGGCTCACTGCATAACACCATTATGACGCACTTTAAAATACAGAGATACCTCTTTGTACCACCAGAGGGAGCTGGTATGCATGCCATGGTTTGAGAACCATTGAATTATGGGCATATATTGTCTATCTGTGGCTCTAAGCCTTGTTTCTATGCAGGTAAGGGTCTGACCCCCGGATCCCCCTATGAGTATGGATCTATAGGTGAGTTACGGGTGCGCACATCTCTATGTTGAGTATACTATAGTGTTGGGACCACAACATTTGTCCTACCTGTGCTTTTATGCGATTACTTTTTTGCCCCCTCATTGAAAACTGTCCTCCTGTCTCCCACAAGCAGACAACAGCAGCCTACTAAGTTCGGAGCCCATTACAGACAGCGTAGGTTCGACTGACGCCAACTATGGATACATGGGTACGGAACTGCGACACACTTGTGTCCAAGCACTGAGGGACATTGGTTAAGAAACCTTAAGTCTTAAACGCTAAGGATGCAGGTTCATATACCAAGTGATTTGTTGATGCCTTGGAAAGAGGTTTTACGGCAAATATTGACAATCTATCCATCTACTAATGTCTACAGTCTACAACAGAATGCAGCCGCTCCCTGGGTAATGAAGGGGTTACTTTGTGATAAACCTCTCTTAAGGCAAAAATTTATTTTTAATGTACACCTAACGTAACAGGCTGGGCTAGGCTCTGATGTCTATCTTAGACATGCCTAGGAAACTTACATTAGCCTACAGTTGAGCAAAATAATCAACACAGAGCCTGTTTATAATAAAGTACTGAATATCTCATGTAATTAATTAATAATCATGCCCATTGTAAAGTCGAAATATCATAACATGGACCATCATAACCCGAAAATAACATTTAAGCTGGTTTTATTAAAGCACAAATGTAAGTTGTGTATGGGAATCGCTTGTCATAACAGGGCTTAGCCAAAGCTCTTGCAGCTGATTGGTTCGTTTCTGTCATTTGTCAGGACGCGAGCCCTTCAAGCGCAGATCACTCACCACTCTCTTCCACTTAGCCGTCCGCATTGGTGACATTAACTGTTGATCGCATTCTTTCCCTTACACCTGCGAATCAGTACTGTGCCTCCAATTGCCTGATGTATGAATCAGAAATGAAAAATGGTAAAGAATGATGGTGTATATTTCAGCGGTTCTCAGCCCTGGTACTGGTGTAAGACTCTATGCTGGGTTTTATTCCGACTAAACTCTAACCTGTTTAATGAGGTTTGTTGGCCTGTTACTAGTTGTGGCTGATTGGAAAAAATGAACATAAAGTAATCTGTAAAAGCAGTGTTATAGGTCTATGAAACTAATCTAGTCTTGATCTGTTCATTCAGCAATTGGATCCCTTATTAATGAACTGTTCTCAACCGTTTTCACATTTTAATTTAGCCTGGTATTTTCTAGAGTAAAACACTTTTTTTTTTTTTTTTTTTTTATAAATTATTTTTGAGGAGTATTTTTGTCCCAGCATATAAGAAAGAGCTCAGAAATGTTAATCAAATTATCTTCTAGATGCAGATTGTCAAGATTCAGGCTTCAATTAGCGTGAATCAGGCATGCAGAGTCATACACCAGCACCTGTGAACAGGGGTGTAATTGCGGAAAATGTCTTGATGATGTGGAATTTTTTTTTCCACTGCACAAGTCAAGAAGGAAAAAAAAGTCTAAATTTACCCTCTCTCATCTGAGAATCACTCTCAATGTTGAAAATTTAGAAATCCGCTACTGGGCTTCATGCCCTTCGTCCAGACGGATATTCCGGTCTCACTGGTGATCTTCCTCTTTGCCAGAGCGTTCCCTGGACAGTGTGGGCCGCTGCAGACAGGAGTCGCTCAGCTCTGTGGAGGAGGATGATTACGACATTCTAGCCGACATCGACTCTGACAAAAACATCGTTCGCACCAAGGTCCTTGCCCCTCCCCCATCTGTGTTTGCAGAAACGGTGACATTGTAATGTGGTGCTTCCCAATGTGGTCCTCGGGGACCTGCAGGCAGTCCATGTTTTTGCTCCCTCCCAGCTTCTGTGAACTGTCTGCTGGTCCCCAAGACCCGAATTGAGAAACACTGCTTTAAAATATATCTGAAGGCCTAACTCTTGAGAATGAGCCAATGAAAGATGTCACTAGTGTTCTTAAACTCTTCCATGCTTCTGCTCATCAATGCAGCCAAGTGTGTTGGGTTGAGAACCACAGCAAATGCGTTCTGTCTCCTTACTTTTCCAGAAGTTTCTGTGTGTGTCAGATCTGGCACGTAAGGACAAGAGGGTTCTGAATAAAAAGTACCAGATCTACTTCTGGTAAGAAACCTGGGATTCTGACTGCATACAAGTTTTATGGGTTCCACTGAAATAAAGGTAGCTGATTACGAGAAAGATCTCGGTTTCTATGCTGATGCTTCCATGTCCCACTCTCGCCAGTGTGGGGAAGCAATAAAAAAGGCCAATAGAATGTTGGGTTATATCTCTA
>JAABNX020000042.1:8784529-8799496 GCA_015163995.2 Mormyrus lacerda | reverse complement strand
TCCATCCATCCATCCATCCATTCATCCATCCATCCATCCATTCATCCATCCATCAATCCATCCATCCATCCATCCATTTTCTGTAACCGCTTGTCCTGTTTAGGGTCTTGGGGAGTCTGGAGCGTATCCTGGAGGTCATAATGGTACTGCTTGGTTTTCTGCACAGGTGGGTTGCCTGCATGTAAATTTAAACTTCAACAAGACAACAATGCTTTTGAAAGAAGTACAATCAAATGATCACATGTGCTCAGCTCCTCTGTCTATAAAATAAAAAGTACTACTAAAGCAAAACAATGCTACCACATTCCTAAAATATTCCACCTCAGTTCTCTACCCCAATACTCTGAAAGCAACCCAGTGGATTTTGTTGAATGTATTAATGTGGACACAGCAGATTCCTTATCGAGACCTCTAGCCTTGTGTCTGCATGTCATTACAAAGAAACCAAAGAAAATGTACTTTACAGAAGAAGTGCTCCATTCATTATGTGCTCTGAAGTATCCAGCAGGAAAACTCACTTACAACTTTTTAACTCAAGTCAATTTTTTTAAATAAACACTATCAACATTTTGAATATGTTCCGGGTAAAAAAACGTGTCAAAATTTTGTTTTTGTCAGAAATAACGAATTAACAAACAAAAAATGGTTAGCTATGCAAACAGGCTAAATAGAACAACACTTTACAAAAATAAAAGATAGCAATCTGGTTAAAAATCCAACCATCCGTTTAAAAAACAGGGAACAGCACTATTAATATAAGTGAACAATGCAATCAAATTAGTACATACTAAATGTCCCACCCCCTCCACCCCATCTGCAGCCCCCGCTGCGCCTACCCCTCCCACGTCTGCCCTTGCTCACATCTCCCCTATCACTCTGCTCCATCTCTGCCTCCTGAACACCCAAAAAACTCTAAAGTCATGCCGCACCCTCTTCAACACCAGTGACGAAACCTATCCACCTTTCTTCACTTCCCTTCACACCCCCACACCACATCTCTTCACATTTCCATATCCTCACTTTGACCTGCTGCTCTGTCTCAGTCTCTGTTCTCACATCACACTTGCTTCTGTCCTTCTTGCCTTTCTTCTGCAGCAGTCCTCCCTCACCTCAGTCTCTCCATCTCCTCCCCAGGCTGTCAGCTGCTCCCCTCTGTCCCCTCTTCCTCTACTACACTGGCAGCAAACCTCCCGTTCCTCCATTTATCCTGAGGTAAGTTACTTACTTTTCAGATAAAGCATATTATGATAAATCGGCTAAACTCGCTCACTGCGTGTGTGAGACAGTGGGTGTGCATAGGGTAAACCTGTTGTCTGTGTGGGAATCAGAATGGTGTCCATGTTAACTGGGGCAGTGTTTTCCAACCCAGTCCCTGGGAACACCCAGACAGTCCACATTTTTGCTCTTTCCCAGCTCCCAATAGACCCATGCCATGTATTCAGAGTTGCTGATTGGCTGGGAGCTGTGAGAAAGCAAAAACATGGATTGTCTGTGGGTCTCTGAGAAGCGGGTAGAGAAACACTGACCTAGGGAACATTGGGCCTGGGAGCTGAGGATTCAACAGAATTAACCCTCCCTATCATCCAGAGGACAGGCATTACTTCCAAGTTTGACCTCACAAGCGGTGATGCTCTTATTGCTATATTCCAACTCTGCAGCTTCAGTGTTCATACTTCATACCCCTGCCCGCTACCATGGCAGTCCCACACTGTAAGTGTCCTATTTCTTATAGCAAAGGGCACTTGTCTTGAGCTAATGGGGACAGTGTGATTACTCACTCGGTCCTGCTATAAGACCTTCGTTTTCTACCTTCAGTAGAGAGAGACCCAGCTTTGAGCCTCTCAATATACACTATAAGGAATAAAGTAGTGGGACACGCCTCTTAATCAAAGAATTCAAGTCTTTCATTCAAACCCATTGCCACAGGTGTATAAAATCAAGCACTTTGCCATGCATTCAGGTTAAAAAACATTTGTGAAACAATTGGTCATTCTGAAGAGCTCAGTGAATTCCAGCATGGTGCTGTCATAGGATACCACCTTTGCAATAAGTCAGTTTGTGGAATTTCTTCCCTGCTAGATATTCCATGGTAAACTGTAAGTGGTATTACTGCAAAGTGGAAGCGTTTAGGAAAAACAGGAACGAAGACCATATGAAGTAACAGAACAGGGTCACTGAGTGCTTAGATGCATAATGTGTAAAAAAAATGCCAATGATCTCATTAACTGCAGATTTCCAAACTTCCTCTGGTTTTAACCCCAGCACAAAATCTGTACACCAGGAGCTTCATGGAACAGCCTTCCCTGGCCAAGCAGCATTGGATGGAGTGGTGTAAAGCATGCCACCACTGGACTCTGGAGCAGTGGATATGTGCTCTGAAGAGTGACAAACCATACTTCTCTGTCTGTCAGGCTGATGGATGAGTTCGGGTTTGGCGGATGCCAGGAGAACGTTACCTGCCTGACTGCATTGTGCTAACTGTAAAGTTTGGTGGAGGAGGGATAATGGTATGGGGTTGTTCTTCAGGAGTAGGGCTTAGTTCCAGTGAAGGGAACGCTTAATGTTTCAGCATACCCATAATTGTACATATTAAAAAACCCCTGTAAAGTGCTGGGACCCCCACCCCCCCGAATCTGCCCTGGTATCCATGCCCCTACTGCACCCTTGAACATAACCACAGACGTCTGGTGTTCTACGGTGACTCAGTCATTCCAAGACACTGAATCCCACACCCTACATCCAACATCTTCAGCATTGCCCATTGGTTTCCAAGAATATATATCTGAAATCTGTACACACATAAAATAAAAAGCTGAAAGTTATTATGTCATGGCATGGGACTGATTATCATTGTGGTTAAATAAAGATTTTGTATAGTTTTTTTTAAAGAACTTTGATCCAAGAAACAGAATTATTTGTTCTGGTAATATGTTTGGCTGAATAGAGAACGCAGTGAAACAGCAGGTGTCTGTATTAGATTGTTTGTTTTGATCTAGCTCGTCTGTGTGATTTTCAGACCCTGTAGCTGTGTGTTCGAGTTTACGTGAGATTAGATACAGTAAGCCTCTTATTTGTTTGCTATGTCCTTGATTTGATTGAAAACTGGGTCCCAGTGTCACTAAACTGGATTGCATAGCGCAGCCCCAGTTGAAACAAATTGATCTGAAATCCCTGTACTGTTGTCTACATTCCCTTCAGTATGAAGAGATGCATACATATTTTTGTCATTATAATACAAGCCATATATGCAAGTCCCACCAGTGACGTCATTATAAGTCACAATGAAGATAACAGTGCTTTCATAGTTGACCAGTGAAGATTGCACTGAACGCGCACGGCAATAAAAGGCGTGGGAGAATGAAAAGGAAAAATAGATTTGGCAAGCACTGCCGTGTCATTTTTATTAGTTAATATCGTTTATGACATCAAATACTGATTAAAAATTCGGTAAACTGAAGCAAATTACCGTCATAAACCCGACTGATAAACAACATTTTAGCACCGAATACTACGTTGTAAATGTTTCGTTTTACTTGCTTGGCGGCTTAGGCATGCATTCTTTCAATCGCGTTAAAGATTCTTTTTTTAAACCCAAAACTGAAGAATATTATTAAACATTTGATTATTTGAAAATCTGTCATAAAAACACGCACGGATAGAGTCCCCTCTATCGGGTCGGGTCCCCTATCTATGCTTTTGTATTATATGTAAAGTACGCTTTAAGTATTTTACCTGGCCATCTAAGACAAGGTATTATGCACGAACTTAGCAGTTTGTTTTGGTTAGTTATTTGAATGTAATTGTTTACCGTCAAGGCTCAGTAAATCGATAATATTGTGAGGTTATAGTTGTACTGTATGCTGGCACTTTGCACCTATGCATAAGCAGTATGCTGTTACCCTATAGGCAAACAAAATAATATGTTACGTGTGCATTATAGATCTGTGCGTTAACACAAGAGGACAAGCAAGATGTGTTTCTGACCCCAATGTGAGGGCAAACATCAAACACCGCCTATGAAATCACGTAACAAATAAATTAAATTTTTCGATTTTTATAATTTCTGAGACATTGTGTACATTAAACAGGAGCTAAAAATAACAAACAAGACATTTTAATTTAATACAGATTTGCCATTGTTGGACGACAGAAAATGTAACTTACATGAAACGTCTCTACAAGGAATAATGTATTCCTGAGCTCGTATAAATAAGAATTATCTTAAAGATGTAAAGCTTAATATTAGAAACCAAAAAGCCGAATTACCCCTTCTTGCTTGCCCAGTTTATTGATTTTTATTTTCTCTATTTTAATTTGTTATATTAAAAACATCACTGTACATTAAAGAAAGATGTTCATGTTAATTAACCGTAAAATATCGTAAATTGTAAGATAGAAATGTAATGTTAATTACTAATTTAGTGACTCATGTAATCCATTTTTACTGTGTGGTAATGAAAAAAAAATCCTGTCACTTTAATACTGAATTAATGGCAAAACTAAATATTAAGAGTACAATATTAGTAATTGAAGAACTTGTGTGGATATAAATATAACTTTATATCCAAAACGTTAAAACAAAAATGCCTTAACAGAACAATTAGGATAAACAAAAGAGCAAACAAATAAATATGTTGCGTCTGAGCTCGAGTACGAGCACAACACGCCTGACGTGCTCGTGCGCGCGTGCGCGCGTCTCTGAATGCCTATACGGTAGTTTGACAGTTTCCGAGCCGCCCACCTTTGTTACGGTCATCGCTCTTTTTCCTCTCGTTCTTCCCCGACTAAAAAGTGAAGAAACCCCAAAGTACAGCACCGACGTTACTAGAAGGAAAAGCCTACACACACATACCGTACCTGGTAGCTGAGTAGCAGTTATACGCAACAGGTACTCCACAGCAAACATGTGCTCATGGCACAACACATATTCTGCTCACACCGGCAGACGCCACAGGTAAAGATATTTATTTGAGATTTAAAATGTTCAAATACAAGCCGCAGCCTCTCTCTCTTTATATCTCCGCCTTGGCTTTACAGATTCCGATAAACCCCTTATACAGTTTGGGCTGTACATGGGTCTGCGTGGATTTGAAACTATAAGAAATCCGATTCAATTAACAAGGGCAGAGAATCGGCTTTAGATACCGTGAAATGGCCTGTTCTGTTCGCAGGGGTAGCAGCGAACAAGTGCAGGGCCAGAAGAGGACTGTCGCACGGCCGAAAATATAGCCTATGGTTACACTAATAATAATAATAATTACTATTATTATAATTATTATTAGTGTTGTTTTGGTTAATAATAAAGAAGAAGATGTTTTTTAAAACTTCTGCTTTGTTTCATCTGTGGTTAAAAGTGGCGGTTAGGAGGCTAATAGGAGACTGGGATGCAACAAAAGTGAACTCCTTCAAAATGCCACAACAGCGCAATAAAACGTATATTATTATTGTTATTGTTATTATTGATAATAATGATAATGATAATAATATATAGAACGACAGAAGGTTTGGGCACGGGGCGCCAATTCAGCGGATCAGAAAGGGATTTTATCCCAAACAACGGAGTCTTTGTGTTCTTCTAATCCACCAGGCTCTCGCACATTGTCTCCCAGGCAATTATTTCTGTATTTTTAAAGCAGGGTGCGATTAATTAAATGAGTTATTTCCAAACCGCAGGAGAAATTCAGGCTATAACATTGCCCTTAGTTTGATACATTATTTGTTCTGTTCAGTCGTTATACTTTAAAGGCATAAATTGATGATTGGTTTAATAATTAAACAGTGTATGGTCTATGATTATATACGTGTGGCCGAAGTCAATTTAACGTTTTAATTTATATTTCATTATGATCTGCCAATTTTAGGTATAGGTAAGTATGGGTAAAAGATCGATTTAAATAGAACCACGGAAACTCGCACGGTAATAAAAGGCGTGGGAGAATGAAAAGGAAAAATAGATTTTTGTGTATGTGTGTGTGTGTTTGTGTGTGTTTGTGTGTCTGTGTAAACCTACATACATGCTTCGTCTAAAGGTATGTCACTATAAACTGTCGCTAAAAACACATTTACTGCAAAAAATGTTTGGGAATGCTAAACGATTTATTTTTAGGTAATTTTTTATTAATGTTTTTTCACAATATAAGTATTTTGCAATGTTTCAGTATGAGAACATTGTACTTTGGATACATAATATGCTGATATTATATACAATATTGTATGCGGAGACCTAACCTTATGCGATTAAATGGATAACAACATATGACTGAATACTTGCACTAAAACCTACCCCTCAATAAATATTGCAGTATATGGATATCGTAAAATGGAATTAAACATTAAGTATGGTAACAAACGAAAAAAAGTACACTGGTATATTTATTTATAACTTTTACAACTGTAGATGTGTGTACTGTGAGAAAATTAGAACATAACATGTAATTAGTACTAAGGAAACCAATCACTGACTAACTGATTATTTTTTAACTTCCATTTAACCAAGCAGGACTTGATAAGGAACTAATTCTCATTTTCTGTGACTACCAGAAGTCGAAAAGTCAAATTAATTAAATTGATCGAAAAATTACGAAGTGTCCTGTATGAGTCGACCAGTATATTTTGCTTTGGCAGCTGTTTTATTTCTGTAAGGGAATAATTTTAAAATATTAAAAATAGTAGGTACTTAATTGTTAAGCAACGAACTATTAAGAGTTAGATGTGCATCATGCATATTTATGCCGCCACAACTAAGATGCTGGTCGTCTCACTGGTCATAAGTGTGCAATACTCCGTGTGTGTAGTCAGGGGAGGGGGGTCCTCTTTGGGAAAAAAATAGAAGAGAGATAGAGAGAGAGAGAGAGAGAGGGGGGGAGCTAGGGAAAAGAGGTGGAGTTATTGTCTCCTCTCGGTACCGACTTGTCTCTAATTAGCCAGCCCCAGTCTTGCTGCGCTCAGTACCGCAGTCTCACCTCGACTCACCGTCACTAGCTGAAGGAAGAACGTCTTAAGGTGCTGCTATCGACAGAGTGTCGAACGCAACTGGACAAACAAGAAATAGATCACGGTGAGAGAGAAACTTTTTTTTTTTATTTAGACGGGATGCGCACTTAGTTGTAGAAGCGCAACTCAGAGTGCAAATATATGTATATTTGCATACCGGCCGCGTCGATAATTAGCCTGACGTAGTGGGTTAGAGAATATTTGTATTTGTACGCTAAATAAAAAATGATAAATCTCGGTCAACTAATTTAACACCTGCATCTACAGGTGTCAAACGCACCACAGGGGACATCGGAACTCTTCACCTGCAGTCTGGACTCGGGAGCTCCAGCGTCGGACTGTAAACTTTAGAGAACAAAACGAAAGCGGCTGGAAAACAAAACAACAAATATAAAACTCAAAGAGTGAAAACTAAAGACTGAAATACTCCCCCCAAAAAACAGAAGGAAGATCCGGCCCCCGAGTGAGTGTGTGTTTGTGTGTGTGTGTGAGAGAGAGAGAGAGAGAGAGAGCGCGTTTATAGCCGGCACAGGCATGATGTCCTACATTAAGCAGCCTCATTACGCCGTGAACGGGTTAACTCTGTCCGGCCCGGGTATGGACCTGCTACACTCAGCTGTTGGCTACCCAAGTAAGTTTACATTTTTGTTCGAATATTTTTGTCACGAGTGTTATTTTAATTACCTGTAACAACACAATTGAAACAGACTTTTGGTTATGAAACATAGATTTTGCGCACTAAAATAATATAAATGAGCTGGTGTGGTTTGTGGAGCGCTTCAAATTCATTTCATTTGATTGAGACACGTGTGATGCAGCGTAGTCAAGAATTTTGATCAAGGAAGCCACTTCTCAGGATGTGATGTTAGATCAACACCGAAAGACACGTGTGAAATGTTGCATCGTTTTCGAAATGCAAATTTGATTTTAAGATAATTTGCGATGAAACATTTCGAAATGTATGTTTTAATACGAATAAAACAAGTTAAATAGCCAATCTAGAAAACCTAGAGTTTATGTTTATGCGTTGTTTGTGGGGCTTGTTTGTGTGTGCGCGCGTGTGTGGGCGTGTTTGTCTTTTACACGAGGAGAGGGAATATGGAGAGTAGATATTTGCATGCGTTAGTGAAGAAAAAGTAGGCAGTATTTCTGTCTCACTATAAGTTAGAAAGAAACAACGGTCAAGAAAATTTTCGGTTCCTACTGTAGAAAAACTGGAATGCCTCCCATTCAGAACACAATAATAATAATAATACAGAACAACAATGCAATAATACAGAATAACAATGCAATAATAATACAGAATAACAATGCACCATACATTTCGTTTTGCAGTTTTGTAAATTAATATGGGAAAACCCACACACTCTATTCCATGAAATATTGTGAACAATTTTGTATTGTATTGATTTCGAGGATCAAAGAATTTTCTGCAATTTCTCTACCATCCATCCATCTTCACGGGATCCTTAAGTTCCTTACTTTAGATAGGCCTATTTAAAGTATGTGTGGTAAAAAATATAAACAAACTGGAACTGGCCTAAAAACAAAAATATAAAATTTTAGTCAAGCACCGCACTTTGTCCCAGGAAGGTTCGGATCTCTATGCCGTTCCAAAATCAAACAAGTTAGATTTACCTGCTTCGATTTCAATTCAACCCCATCACTTATGCCTATATAAAGCCACACCAAATGTTTTTAAGATAGCGATTATCTTTTATTTCTTACAATTCTTATATATTCCGTTATACCGGATATTATATGAATACTATTTAATCAGAAAGCAGTTCATGTAAGTTTGTTTTATTTAACTGGGGCAAAATGAAATACTACAATATATGGATAAACCCTGTTTTCTTAAGATCACATGATGTCGTCTGGGAATGTTCTTGAGCTTTGGATTATCTCCAACATGTTTACTACTCCTGTCTTGATTGATATCAGTGTGAACAAAATAAAGATCTGGTACAGTGCCACTATAATTTTGTTTGGTATAACTCAGCAGTGGACACTCCTCTTTATTAAACCAAAAAGAAACTCCCATCCATCCATCAACCTTCCAACTGAATTGGAATGAGATATAAATGAGTATAAAAGGTGTCTGGTGTAAGGGAACCATCATATCTTCCAGATACCCCACGGAAGCAGCGCAGAGAGCGGACTACCTTTACCCGTGCTCAGCTAGACATCCTCGAGGCCCTCTTCGCCAAGACGCGCTACCCTGACATCTTCATGAGGGAGGAGGTGGCCCTCAAAATCAACCTGCCTGAGTCTCGCGTACAGGTGAAGAGAGACGCTGCCACATCTGGCAAAACAGGCTCACTGCAGTTACTGCGCAAAACATGACTGAATGAATTTAGCGTAACATATTGAACTTGAGGTTCTACCATCAAAAACATGTAAAGATATTGCATCTCAGGGAGTTTAATGTGCTTTTCTTTTCCAGTTGGATGATGTTCAGTAATATTCTCTCTCTCCTCCAGGTGTGGTTCAAGAACCGTCGTGCTAAGTGCCGCCAACAACAGCAGCAGAGCAGTGGCCAGTCCAAACCCCGTCCACCCAAGAAGAAGGCATCTCCAGCCCGGGAGGCCAACTCTGAGCCCAACGCTAACACCAGCGGGCCCTATAGCCCAGTTCCACCCCCACCAGGCACTGCTATCACCCCTAGCTCCAGCAGTGCTAGCGCCACAGTGTCTATTTGGAGCCCAGCATCCATCTCTCCACTGCCTGATCCACTGTCAGCCTCAACTACACCCTGCATGCAGCGTTCCACTGCCTATCCCATGACCTACACCCAGGCTCCCGCCTACAGCCAGAGCTATGCTGGCTCCTCCTCCTACTTCACTGGCCTAGACTGCAGCTCCTACCTCTCACCTATGCACCCACAGCTGTCTGCCACCGGGGGGGCACTGAGCCCCATCACTGCCTCCTCCATGGGGGGACCTCTCAGTCAGTCTCCAGCCTCCCTGTCCTCGCAGGGCTACACTGCAGCCTCACTGGGCTTCGGTGCCGTTGACTGCCTCGACTACAAGGACCAAACAGCCTCCTGGAAACTCAACTTCAATGCAGCAGACTGCCTGGACTACAAAGACCAGAACTCCTGGAAGTTCCAAGTCTTGTAGAACAGGGGCTGCAGGGAAAGAGAAGAGAATAGTCATTTTTTTAAGTGTAAGACTGGCAAAGGTGTTCCAATCAATTCAGTATGGCACCATTTTAAAATGAATATAGTGGTCAACATCATTCTTTTTCATGTGTAATCAATACGAGTATTAAAATCATCTTTAATGGCTGAATGTTGGATTTGTAATTAGAAAGACCAACTTGACCACGTAACTCAACACTGACCTTTGTCAAATTGTTCTTTTGTCTTTGGAAAAATGCATAATCGACAATGAGTATTAGGTTTGTGCACCTAGGTGTTATACAGCTGTGGAATCAACATTCATAGGTAGAGGTAAACCTAAAAGGAACCAAAAATGTGAACATTTTGTAAATCTATTTAATTATTTGGCTTGCATAGAACAACCCCAAGACATGAATGCTAAAGGAAAGCAAAAATTAATTTAAAGTTGTTTTAGATTTATTAATTGCATGTATGTGTTATTTTTAATCAGCAGTATTAGTAAAAATAAAAATTGCTGTAATATGTAGGTCAATCCTGCTAATCCAGGATCAAGAAATTTCAACATGACTCTGATACGTGATTTTGTTTTTAATCAAGAATAGTAATTTGTATGAATTCAAGAACAACAAACCACTCAAAAGGCTAAGATTAGGAAAATGAAAACTGAAGAAGCTCTTTTATATAAAAATTACATTAATGCGCTTGAATTAAATGCTACAGTGAATATTCTCCAAAAACTATTCTTATCTTGCTAGATGAATAGAATAGAAATTTTCTGGCGTATGTATGATGGGACTTGATGTAGAAAATGGTGAGGCTGGGATTACTGCGTTACAAAGGACTAGCTGTTTTTTATTCCACATTATTTGTAGACTGATCACAGAGTATCACTTCTCTTTGATTCTGTTTTCAAATGACGGTATTTTTCAGTCTAATTTAAATTGTTGTCTCGTCATTTTCTGCTATGTTGTTACAGTTAAGCTGCTTGTTTGAACTGAGGTAGCTCTGAGCCAAATGCATGGACTTTGGAGAGGGGATATATTCTGAAAACACAAGACAAAAAGGACCCTAGGTTTAGCAATGAGAACCAGATACCGGGGAGGACTGTAGACAAACTTTATCCAAGGCCCTGTGTTTTATTTCAGGACTTGATCGCAATTGACCCCTTAATGACTTAACTAACCACACTGCTGAGCACTATAGGATCATATGATTTTCCTTTCTATTTTTGTGACATAAAAGACAAGAGAAAGGTAAGGGTTAGCCTTGTCCGTTGCACAGGAAGTGTATGGTTTTCCTCAGTGACCACTGGCAAATGAGTGTGTGGTGAATATTTTGTGTTTATGCATTATTTAATTTTATTTTTTAGACTTAAATAGTTTGTGTTACTTTAAATTGTGAGTTATTTTGAGAAAATAATTTGTTTAAATATTGTCAATATTATTATCACTATTAATATTGTTACTAACACTATTATTACCATTGATTTATTTTTGTTTTGTAAATATTAAACTTTACTTGAAAAATACAATTATGTCTGGTACTAACATGTTACACAGACTGACACCACAGTAACTGAACTTCTTAATGTCTAGAACCCTGCCAATTTATTTTTCAGTCTTTTTCTGGTTTTCAGTCTAATCTTCTTTTCTGAATTGTTCTTCAAACTCAGGGGTTTATCCAATAAAGATAGTAACAACAGGTGATGAGACTGTGTATGGCTTTTCAATCATTAAATTATTTTCTCATTTTAGTTTTACTTTACCAGTTTCCCTCGTTTGCATTGACATGATATTGAGGGGAATATGGTAATAATAGGATTAATTAGAGGAACAGGCGCTAAAGGCAATGGGACCTATTGTTACAATTCATTATAAAGTAACAATGTTTTTAATAGGCACATATATAAAACCTAGTTAAAGGTTAACTATCAATAACAGTAGTTAGGTGGCTAGAAACTTAAACACTGAGTCTCCAACTAAAGCGAGTGACAGAAACACAGGAACCTGCGGCACCGTATTATATACCTATTATGCACGTGGGAATGGGGCGTGGCCATCTCCGGAGGGAGTATTAAAGGTACCGTATGTGTGACTGACAACAAGCATAAATTGAGAGTTCTGGTCTATTCTCCGCCTGACTGAATCTGCTCATCATGGACGGTCGTCCTGACTTGCACTCCATCGCACTGGTCAGAATTGTGTTTATTCTGTTTTTCTTATCGAAACAGCACGTTTTCAGCACTCTTGTGTTGTGCTGACGACCCCGTTCTAATGGTGTGGGACTTGGGTCTTCTTGCCAACCCAACTGAGGCGATTCGTCTAAACCAGCATTAATATTTTTTTATCAATTCTGGAATCTGATTGGAACACGACGGATTCGCGATTCGGCTTCTTTTAAAGAACACATTTCAAGGAATCGGTAATTCTCACTATTGAGAGCGTACATGAAATTCGAAAATATATTTTACTAACTAAGAGTATTTCATTTGAAGCAGCTCCAGTGTTGAATCTTGTATTAGTCGTTGCCCAAAAAATGTGCAAAAATTATCCCTTTTAATAGCAGTAATCGGACTGCTTTTTTCATGGAGATTCTTCGTATTTTATGTACAGTTTAACTTCTTACTGGAAAACTTTGAAAGCAATCGGGGTCAGTCGCAGTATTTGGAGTGTCCTCCAGTCAATTCACATTACTTTGCTTTAGTTGAACACTTCTTACGTCGTCTACATTTAATGGTTTCAATTAGTAACGTTTTAGAATGATTCGTTTCTTTCATTCAGCTTCCACAAATTAATTAAAATTTCGAAAAAGTAGAGAAACATCAAACTAATCCGTATTCTAATATAACAATTGAATAATGTGGCTTTATTTGTCTGTGTCAAAACGGGGCATAAACGCCGCTTTTGTTTTCCATTAAATTATTCCAAAGGGATAAATGCTCGACGTTCAAGACGCAATAGATACGCAGTCATGCTGAAAAGCGGCAGAGGGCGCGTGAAGAGGCCAAAGTACAAGAAACAGCAGCACAGTCCCTTTGACGTGCTCAGTAATCCCTGAGTGGAACATATGGACTGTAAACCACAGAGACAGGACTGGAGACAAAGATGTACTCAGAACATAAAATATGATTCATTTCTCTTTCCTAATCCCCTGGAAACAAGCTGACTGCCTGGCTGTTTCTATAATTGCTGCAATCATGAGTAGGGCCAGCCAGGGAGACTGGCCCCCATTCCCGATTCCTCCTAATCCCAGTTTCCCAATCCTTATGATGCACAAGCAAAGTACATTAAAAGAGTATTCAGATCTCTAAATGTGAGCTGTTATAACTCTTATAAAAATGTATTTATATCACAAAAAGCACCGAGGGAGCTGTGTCATTCTAACTAAAAGATCATGTTCTTTCATTAAAAAGATAACAGTTGTCATCATAGAAAATTAATTCAGGAGGCTTGGTGGTGCAGTGGTCAGCACTGTTGCCTCCCAGTTTGGATACTAGGGTTCAAGTTTCCACTATGGCTCCCTATTGACACACCCTGCCAATCTGCCCCTCCCTAGCATAGCACACACCTGTGGCTCATTTGTCTTACCTCTCATTCCTAATCCTCATGTTAATCACTTCCAGCTGTCTCTTGTTTGCTCCCTCATTAGTCATTAAGTGCTTCCCAGTCCTGTATTCCCCAGTCCAGTCATTAACGTCATTCTGGCATGTTGCGAGTTCCCTGACTTCCTCTGTTCCTTCTGGTCAGGTCCTGTTTGTTTTTAGTTATTGTTCATTTGAGTTAAATAAAACCCCTAATTGTTGGTTAACTACACTTGCCCCCCCCCATCCTTTGTCCAGCCTGATGTGACACATGTCCCCCATGTCTTTGTGGGGTTTCTCCCCATAATCCAAAACAAAGCCCACAGTTATCGAATAGCCCATAGGTTTGTGTGTGAGTGTGCCCTATGATAGGTGCTCCATCCTGGGTTGTTCTCTGCCTTGTGCCCTTAGCCTCTGGCATAGGCTCTGGACCCCCTGAGACCCTGAATAGGATAAATGATTACAGAAAATAGATGGTTGGATGAAAGGAAATTATTATCTATGATGTGATTGATCAGATATAAGTAAGTTCACATCCATTTATCAATCAGTCCATCAGTCCAGTACCGTGTCATGGGTGGATCCTGTAGCTTATCCTACACAACAGACACCAGGACTACTGTGGTTATGCCAAGGGGGAGTTTGAGAAAGCATAAGATGGTGCTGGATTGAGAGTCTTGGCTCATTCCGGTCAAGTGAATGAGCAGATTACGTTGCAAATTTATATTTTATATTTTATTAACAATAGTTTACAGAATGGATGTATCCTCTCTTACAATAATGTGACATATTTTACTTGGCTATTGATCTATAAAAATGACTCAAGGCACAGTTAGTGAATTGGTTGATTATGATTTATACCAGGGTTAGGATTTCATTATGTAGATGTTGGCGTGTAGTTAGAATTAGAGTCAGTCTTACAGTAAGAGTTTGGTTAGTATTATACTTACGGCGGAAGGTGGGATTCAGGCAAAGGTGAAAGATTCATGCTTTTAAGTTTTACTGCAGTATAAGCAGAACTGCCTGAAGTGACTGCAATACATTTTGAGTTCAGCTGAGATAGTTATCCATATTTTTTTCTCCCCTGTATTTTTGTTTTCCCATTATAAACTTTACTTGTGTTTGTGCCCCCTACCTACATCTTCCAGTCCCCTTGCAGTTTATTTTTACTGATCTAATTTAGAGAATGTCCCGATCCTCTTACTGTCCTGCCCCCTCAGCACTACACTAAGTGAATTAGTCAGGATTACAGTCTCTCTCTCTCTCTCTC
>JAABNX020000042.1:8766789-8777937 GCA_015163995.2 Mormyrus lacerda | reverse complement strand
ATTTCTGAACAAAAATCTGAATAACTATACTACGTTAAAGCAAAAAAAAAAAAATAAAGCACGGATACCTTTGCGCCCATCGACCGTGTTAAAAAACATTTTTAAACCAACGCCCCCAGATTAAATCCTGCGTTTATTGAAATTTATCTTTGTAGGTGTTAATTCTCGCATTAGTGGTATAGGCAGAGAATTGATCTATTTTATAACACGGTCGCCTGTGTGGAAATTGGTTCTGAAACTTGAATAAACAGCTAACTCAGCTACCAAAATTTGTATATATTCTGAATTCTTCTAAAACACACCAAACCAACAAACAAATAACGCTACAGATACGTCATGAAATAACGGGGGAAAATATCCACATTTGGCAGTGTAAACTCAAAATACGAATTAAAAACAATGCAAATATAAAAATACTCACGGTGATGCATGAGAAATTATCAATTAAAATATAATTTTTTATTCACAAATAAAACGAATTAGTCTGCAATCTTACATTATTTCCGATAGTGTTTAATACGAGAATTAATGAATCCAATCCCACAGTCTACAGAGCTTAGAAGATTCTAATATTTTATTTATGCATTATATATTCCAAATGTATGCAAATCAGGTGAACTGTTATTGTAATATCTTAATCAATAGATGCTTATTTCTAACATTATGCAGACAAAATAAATAGGATTAATGTGGAAACCTAAAATGAAAATGCCTTTACAAGCATCTGAAATGTCATCTGAAAAAAATAGTTACAAAATGTACATAGTAAGAAGGAAAAGATTTGATTTTCTGTTCAATTTTCATAAAATGAGATACAAGCGGGACAATGTCTCCACCTGGCGGTAAGACGGCTGGTTGCGATATACAGCATTGTGATTTCACAATGTTTACTGGTGGAGAAATACCAGCATGCTTATGTGTATTGGTTCTACACGTATAGGAAAATCCACACTACATATTTAATATAGATATATACGTGTGTGTATCTGTATATATATAATTATGTGTGTGTGTGTGCGTGCATATATAGATAGATAGACAGACAGACAGATAGATATACTACAAATAATAATCTATTGGAGGGCCAAAGGGGGCAACAAGCTTCAAGCTATTATTACAATTGTGTACAGGGCAATAAAGGTGCTTATGTAAGACATACATACCACTTGGCTAATAAGCTCTCTAATTAACTATCGTGTCATTAAAATGTCTAAAATCCTTTACAAAAAGTTATGCCAATTAAAGAACAATAAAACACACAAAAGGTATGTGTAACATTTATTACCATCTTAATATGAGAAATCTGATAATTACAAAGATCGGCTTAATTTAACATCTGGACAAGTTTCAATCAAAATCATAATGCTAAAGTGATGAGTCACCACAACCTGAGAAAAGGGGAAACACATTACAAGGGGGGACGTTGTAGGGTTGGAATCGAGGGAAAGGAAATAGGGACCCTATTCAACTGAATTCAAACTTTTATTATCCTACTCACAAAATTCACAGCGGCTCTAAAAGCACTTTTCAACATGCTGTAGTAACTTGTAGCTACTTGATAATGAAATGACATTTTGTAAGTTCTGACAGCTTTCAAAAACGATCAGTGAGGGTCTAATCTCTGCGTAAATATGCACGTTTATGGCCTAACGGCGACGAGAGGAAGCCTCTTTGCTACAGGCATCCCAATGCTTTGGCATAACATTGGTCATGCCTTCCAAGCCAATTTTAGATCAGGAACAGAGAAAGGAGAAAAATGAAGGCAAGTTAACTTATGATTATAATTTAAAAAAAACAAAGGGCATTTATAAAATATCCCCCTATAATAGTGGCCAGTGTAAATCAATAGCTTAAATTTATGATAACATTTTTGTTTCAGTAAAATACCATATTGCTGTTTTTTTCTTTAAAAAGTATTTTCTGCAGCTATGAAAAGACATGTATGCATTAAAAAAAGATAGACATCATAACAATAAGAGTAATCATCAATATTGTAATAAACAATTGCTCTACCAAGTGATGCTTGTAGATGAATATAATTTGCTGTGCTGATCAGCAGACACAAACACACACAGACTACACATCATCACCCCCTCAGGCACTATTAAATCCATTATATAAATTCTCCATCATCACTATGTCAAATACTCACTTTGGGGTAAAATGGGACAGGAGATGAGCACTGGGTAGTGTTAGCACCCTGCTGCGGGAACAGTCACCCCCCCACAGCCCCCAGCAGATCAACCCTGGCATCACCCTCCTGCCTCATCCACCTTTCTGCGGCTTCACCCACCCAGCTGGGAGCCCATCTGTCACCCAGGTACTACAGTGTACCTCCATTATTTTAAAGAGCTGACCTCATGAACTCTCCCTGACCAGAGACAGGCTTCCTAAGCCGGGACCCAGTTGTTTTGATATTCTTGTGCGAATGTGTGTCTGATCAGCACTAAGCTGGTACATGCACAAAAAGGTACCCTAAAGGTCTGCTGTCGACAGCACTAAGAAAGACACAATTACACACTTTATCATCATAATCATTGTTAATCTAAGCACTACAAACAGAAGAGGAGCGTGGAGCTTTAAGAAAGGGAGGGGGAGGGGAAGACAGACATCGTGGAGGAGGAAAGGAGGAGACCCAAGCTGGGAAGGTTTAAGCGCGCTCCCCACGGATGCGACGGGCCAGCTGGATGTCTTTGGGCATGATGGTGACACGCTTGGCATGGATGGCGCACAGGTTGGTGTCCTCAAACAGGCCCACCAGGTACGCCTCACTAGCTTCCTGCATTCAAATAAAGACAATGGATCCAGTAAGAAAAACACTCATCCCTTAACAAAAAGATAACAACAACGTTTTTAGGAGCCATAAGCCCACAAACACCATCACATCATGTTATTATAGGCACCCCCCCAAAGAATCATGTGACTGTAAGCGTGGGGTGACTGACCTGCAGAGCCCCAATGGCAGCACTCTGGAAGCGCAGGTCGGTCTTGAAGTCCTGAGCAATCTCTCTCACCAGCCGCTGGAAAGGCAGCTTGCGGATCAACAGCTCTGTGGACTTCTGGTACCGACGGATCTCACGCAAGGCAACGGTTCCAGGTCTGTAAGAGGAAAATATCTGAGTACACCACACAATAGCAACGCAACTCCTGTGATCTACAAGCTAAAGTAGTGGGATACAAATAAGTGTTGTACTGCTGCGTATGTGAACAGACTGACACACAACTCCATTCCAAGGCTGATCCAATTCAACAAAAGTGAGTGTATTCTTAAATAGCCTAATTTGAAAGACATTTCTGTGGTTAACTGGCCATAAAAGTTATAATGGGGCTTAATCTACTTAAAAAAAAAAATCTACTTGGTGTTCTTGTTCTTTTTTCCTCACCTGTAGCGATGAGGCTTCTTGACCCCACCAGTAGAGGGGGCACTCTTGCGGGCGGCTTTGGTGGCCAGCTGCTTACGCGGCGCCTTGCCTCCAGTTGACTTGCGGGCGGTCTGCTTGGTACGAGCCATGGCACCCTCTGGTTAAGGTCACCTTAAAATCAGAATTTACTTAATCAGATGTACAAAGGGAGGATGTCTATTTTGAAATGCTATATTTTTTGCAATGCATTTTTCAACGAGAATTAACTAAGGGTATTTTTTTCACGAACGCAATATTCATAGATATTTATGAAATACAATATAAAATAGTTGTTTTCACTAGTAAGATAGGTAAACACATGACGGTATTTATTTGCGTATTCAATGATGGATGGTCATTACACTACTAAATAAGATAACATTTAAAACAGATAAACATTATACTTCAAAGATTAATATGATTCCAGTTGTGCTGTAAACCCGTTTAATAGGTGTTCACAACAAATTCTACAGAAACTCATTCAAGCCACAAGCGCACGAAAAAAACATAAACCTAGCAACAAAATCTGTAACCAATCAGCGTAGTCAGTAATGGGTAGAGGCAAGGCATAAACTCTTCAATACCCAATCTGAAATTACAACAACCATAAAGCCAATCAGAATTCACGTTTCCAACCAATTAGATTGGCTCTAGCCCCCCTACCTCCCATTCTGAGAACCGCCTCCACCCATGAGATTATGGCTTCTGTTTGAAACACAGCCGAGGTAAAGCGCTATGTATTGCGAGCGGTTGACTACCTCGAAAACTTTAAAAAATGATAAAAGACGGTAATATTATTTACGAAAATACGTGGAGGAAATTAAACCTGACAACCTAAGGAACACACAAAGTTTCTTAAACACCTGCAGCGACGCTCAGCAACTGTATATTATCGAAGTAAACCCGGACGAATTTAAACGGATTTTTCTTGGTCTCCTCTGAAGTAGAAAGCCTGTTTTTCCTCTTGCGCTTCAGCACTCGGGTTTGTTTTCTCTTTGCCGTTGAAAATAAAATACATTTAACTGGAATTTACGAAAAAGCAAACTTTAAATAAGATTACGGAAAAGTGTATACTAAATTGTAGGGTTTCATTTTCGGCTACGTACCTCCTTTAGTGCAGGAACAAGGGATGAAATAAACGTTTAGCTTGTCTGACCGTGTCAGTATTTACTGTCTCGATCACACAATGGGAGCAAAGCGTCCAGCGGGAAAATGGCCGCCGTGTCAATCACCCATATCCCATAATGCATTGTCGTTCGTAGTACACACCATTTTCCAGCTTATCCATAAACAAGTATTTAATGTGTATGTTATCAGTATCTGATCGATGCTATTTTCGGATGCCATTTGTTATATACAGAGTCACACCCACTAGGGCTTATCACACATTTTCGTATATATAACCGGATTCTATACATCATGTTTTACCGTTTGTTAAATAAATTCCATTACAACCAACCTTTCTGGTGTATTTTGCCCATCCTTCTTCAATGTCCGCTTATAATACTCCAAACTGACTGACTTATTCACAGTTGTAATGTGGGGATAGCGGAACATTTTCTCCTTTGTGCGTTTAATTTGGATATAAAAGTGGCTTGTGAAGAAAGTCGCCCCCCAAAGCTAAATTGTCCATCATGTAATTGAAAATAATAATCTCGTCATATGCTGCACATTGTCTGTAAGGGACATTAATTAAACAAATGCTCTAGGCAATAGTTCCATATGTTTAATGAATGATTTTTTTCACCACAGACTTGTGTCGGTATTATTATAAATGGTTTTCTGTAAATCGCTGTCATACACAGAGCGATAGCGTTTGCTTATATTATTTCTATTTATCCGTAATGTTTGCAAATCTAGTTGGTTAACAGGTACAAGCAGGTAAATACCCTATTTTGGTAATGGCAAGAGAATGAATTGGGATTAGTTCAGAGTGGCGGTTATAGATGATCGAACTATATAGACTTGCTTATTTGGAAAAACGAACATGGGGACCAGATATTGTTAGCTTGGTACAAGAGGCCTAATCATTTTTTGTTTCACCAGTGGAGGAATTCATAATCATAGAAGCAGTCCATGTTCGAAACTGTACAATTATTATTTTGTCATTTATTTTAATATAAAAGTAAATAAAAGGCTATACAACTAATTCCTGCTGCGTCATTGACACTTGTTAAAGTATGTGCAAATTATGTTCGGATTAAAGGAAATACCAGGAATGGACGCTTGTGCCACCTCGCGATGAAAATGGGCAGCGATTTTATTCAAATATCACCAAACCCGATGTTGGTACTCCACGATGTATCACGTAATACATACTTTTCAGCGATAAATGACAGACATTGAGATTCATTTTAACTGGTTAACATTATGTGTTGTTTAACATGGACTTCGCAATAGATTTCTTGAATTTTTATTTGACGAATTCCTAGTGGCAGGACGGCCAACAATATAGCTCCACATTCCCAGAATTGTGGGTTCAAATCCCATCCCTGCTGTGTCCCAGCAGTTTGCAGGTTCTCCTTTCTGTAGTCCTAAAACATTCGCTTAGGCATAATGGCACTTCCAAGCTGCCCATAATGTACAATGTGGTTTTCTATCCTGCTAGTGTCCTTTGTCGCACACATAAGCTAATAAGCCTGTATATTTCGACTGTGGTGGGAAACTGGAACATCCAGAAAACACAGGAAGAACATGCAATCTGCCCAGTGCAATAATCACTCTTTAGCAAAACTGTGTAACATCGATTTATTACCACCTTATATGAGAAATCTGGAAATTACAAAGATCAGTTCATTTAAACATCTTTAACATTTAAAAATCAAAATAAAAGAATGAAGCAAGAGTGTTACACCAACCTGAGAAACAGGAAAAAAACAGGGAGTTTTTTTTTCTTTAAAAATAATAGATGGCAATCTAGTACACTTTAGAGTGAAAGTGGTGCACATGGAGAGTTTGCTACATATTGTCATTCCATGACTTTAAAATGCTTTGGTAACATTTACTTTATGTCAACTGAATCAAATTAATTTAAATCATTTAATACACAGAGTAGTTAATACATTATAGGAAAAGAAATTAGATGGGCGAGACGTTCAGTAAAAAATATTGTTCTGCACGGTCCACATGTAAAAATGAATCTTAAACTTCTTTTTTGCATCTATGAAACTTTTTCTTGCGTTAAAAAAGACACCACAATAATGATGACAGTATTCATCATTGTTGAACTAAACAATCGCTCTACCAAGTGATGCTTGTAGATGAATATAATTTGCTGTGCTGATCAGCAGACACAAACACACACAGACTACACATCATCACCCCCTCAGGCACTATTAAATCCATTATATAAATTCTCCATCATCACTATGTCAAATACTCACTTTGGGGTAAAATGGGACAGGAGATGAGCACTGGGTAGTGTTAGCACCCTGCTGCGGGAACAGTCACCCCCCCACAGCCCCCAGCAGATCAACCCTGGCATCACCCTCCTGCCTCATCCACCTTTCTGCGGCTTCACCCACCCAGCTGGGAGCCCATCTGTCACCCAGGTACTACAGTGTACCTCCATTATTTTAAAGAGCTGACCTCATGAACTCTCCCTGACCAGAGACAGGCTTCCTAAGCCGGGACCCAGTTGTTTTGATATTCTTGTGCGAATGTGTGTCTGATCAGCACTAAGCTGGTACATGCACAAAAAGGTACCCTAAAGGTCTGCTGTCGACAGCACTAAGAAAGACACAATTACACACTTTATCATCATAATCATTGTTAATCTAAGCACTACAAACAGAAGAGGAGCGTGGAGCTTTAAGAAAGGGAGGGGGAGGGGAAGACAGACATCGTGGAGGAGGAAAGGAGGAGACCCAAGCTGGGAAGGTTTAAGCGCGCTCCCCACGGATGCGACGGGCCAGCTGGATGTCTTTGGGCATGATGGTGACACGCTTGGCATGGATGGCGCACAGGTTGGTGTCCTCAAACAGGCCCACCAGGTACGCCTCACTAGCTTCCTGCATTCAAATAAAGACAATGGATCCAGTAAGAAAAACACTCATCCCTTAACAAAAAGATAACAACAACGTTTTTAGGAGCCATAAGCCCACAAACACCATCACATCATGTTATTATAGGCACCCCCCCAAAGAATCATGTGACTGTAAGCGTGGGGTGACTGACCTGCAGAGCCCCAATGGCAGCACTCTGGAAGCGCAGGTCGGTCTTGAAGTCCTGAGCAATCTCTCTCACCAGCCGCTGGAAAGGCAGCTTGCGGATCAACAGCTCTGTGGACTTCTGGTACCGACGGATCTCACGCAAGGCAACGGTTCCAGGTCTGTAAGAGGAAAATATCTGAGTACACCACACAATAGCAACGCAACTCCTGTGATCTACAAGCTAAAGTAGTGGGATACAAATAAGTGTTGTACTGCTGCGTATGTGAACAGACTGACACACAACTCCATTCCAAGGCTGATCCAATTCAACAAAAGTGAGTGTATTCTTAAATAGCCTAATTTGAAAGACATTTCTGTGGTTAACTGGCCATAAAAGTTATAATGGGGCTTAATCTACTTAAAAAAAAAAATCTACTTGGTGTTCTTGTTCTTTTTTCCTCACCTGTAGCGATGAGGCTTCTTGACCCCACCAGTAGAGGGGGCACTCTTGCGGGCGGCTTTGGTGGCCAGCTGCTTACGCGGCGCCTTGCCTCCAGTTGACTTGCGGGCGGTCTGCTTGGTACGAGCCATGGCACCTTAAGGTCACCTGAAATTGACAGTCCAAATTCTGAATATGTGGGTTGCATGTTCCCTTAAACATGCAATTAAGTAAAATTTGCATCAATAAATTACCTGTAACAAACAAACTTGTATCCTACTTAAGGTACCCAATGCCCTTATGGTTGGACAATGGACTGCTACAGCTTTTTTGATCCTATAGTTCCTTTAGTTTTTCCCTAATTTATTTGATTTTGTTCTTTTCGTATACATTGACATGTAACTGTGAACATTTAAAATGAAAATCTCAGATAAATATTTGGACATTTAATTCTTTGCAGTAAAGGAAGTACAAAAAACGGTCAATTGCGCATTTTACAAAAACACAAATGACTGAAAATACATATAACTATAAAGAGAAACAGTAAACACTTAAAACCAATTGCAAACTCAAAAACAAAAACCGAGAGTGGAATTATACATTTTTAATAGGCTCTCATTTTCCCTGCAGTTTTACGGACAACTTAGAAAGTTATCGTCGAGAAAGAAAAAAAAAAAAGCAGGGGGACCTTCGACACACCTGCTCAAGAGGTCGTGAATTAAAAATTAAGTACTCTGATGGACAAGTCTTTAAAGCGGACATGGAGCCAATCAATTAGAAGTGACCGCATAAAACAACCAATCGGAACATTTCCAAAGAATCAGGGGGCGGGACCTGCAATTCACACCACTCCCACACTTGCACAACGAGTCCCGCCCTCAGCGGCAAGGAAACGATGGCTGCTGTTATAGCAGAGCCGGGACGAGGATCTGCGTGATAGTACCTATACGCGGCTAAATTGGAACTGGAAAACGATAAAAAATACTACCGATTTACGCATATCGACGCGGCGAAGATGAAACTAGACACTTGGGGGAATCCAAAAATATATAAAAAGACGCGAACCAACTTGGAACGGTTATGTTTATCCGAAGTGAAACACGCAGTGAAATGAAATTGATTTTCTGGTTTCTGAGAGCAGAAAGACGGTTTTTTCTCAGGCGCTTCGCAGTGTGGTTTGTTTTTTCGGCTTTGGCGAGAAAAAAATAAAATACTGATTAAAAAATAATTCCAAAATGCTCAATAAATGCGTAAACACTTTAGGAACACGACTACCTAATTTGTAGACACTTACCTTTAAAATGTGCGATCGTAGAGAGTGAAAATCTTGTTTGGCTAAACTAGCCGTCTCAGTATTTACTGTAGGTTCACACAATGGAAGCGGAGCGTCCAACGGGAAAATGGCCGTCGTGTCATGCACTGTCTTCCCATCATGCATTGGGGTTCCTAGTAGGGCTCCATTTTTACTGCCTTGTTCCTCTTAACAGTTCGCATCCTCAAATATCGTGTATATATTTAAGATATAGAAGACTAAATTTAAACAAAACTAAAACGTATTATTACACCCTTATATTTTGCTATGTTTATTTTGTGGCTTTCTACTAAGAATAGTAAGTATTATATTATGATAATATGACGGTTGGTAAGGGACATCGTCATGTTATCAAGTTATTTTTTGACTTTGTCGTATAAAATCCTGCAAGTTAACAAAAAACTTGGTAAAGTTAAATACTAAAGAGTCTGCTACGAATTGGGGATACTGTACCTTACCTAGAGGGGTAAATTAATTTGAAATTATATCAAATTATGCAACTCAGTTTTAAGAATGCATTATGTGAACATGCATTATATAATGCATGTTCACATAAAGAAATTATCATGACCTGCGCGTCCAGTCCTTGTGTGTGCCACGCCCCCTCATCCACGTGTGCTTCCCCGATTGTGCCCAGCTGTTCCCTGTTAATTCAGCTTGTTTAGTGTATATTAGTCTACGTCCTCAGTCTGGGGTTGGCCATTGTTGTAACGTTGCTACCCTATCCTAGTAAAACCCTTTACAGTATTTGTTTTGGATCTTTAATATAGGGTAACTAATCTATACAAATTACTTGAAAATTTTTAAATGATAATTACAGTTTTATGTTTCTTAAGTGTAGAATTCTCAAAGATATTTGTTTCTTTGTGTAAATCGTAGCTGATAACAGCTTTATATTGCAATGAAATAATAATCATCACTTTATTGATCCTGTGGGAAAGTATTTTTTTCTCAACTTGCTCTTTGCAAGAAGCAGCCACCTGTTAGGGCACCCAGGGAGCTGGGGGTTAAGGGCCTTGCTCAAGGAGCTGCAGATATGCTGAGGTTGGATTTGAACTGGTGAGCTTGTGATTACAAGTACACAGGCTTAGCACACTCAGCCACATGCTGCCCCCTTGTTTTTGTTATCTGAGAGAAGTCTGAAATTCTCCCTTACGCTGTAATTGATTTTTAACAAGCTACTGAAGTAAATTTGCAGAAATTACATATTAGTATTTTGAGAACGAGGAATTAAGTCTCACCTGTTGTCTGCAAACATTATTGTATGGTGGATATGACTTTTATTATTACATTGTGTTTTTAACAAGGAGAATCTTCCAAAAAGCAGAGTCACAGGGCCAAAGGTCCCCGAGAGCAAGGAAAAATTCTCTCTCAGAAACCTTGGAGGAGCACACTGCACACTCTAGGGAAAAGCCCACTCTGCTCTGGTGTGCAGAGCAAGTTTACAAAATGATTTCCAGAATATGTACAAAAAAAACATTTTAACTGTAATCACAATCTGTCATTTGTGATATGTATGATAAATTGGACTGCCCCCCCAGCAAAATGAGGGTACTGAGTCCTTGCCACTGAAAAGTTTGGGAATCCATGAAGTAGCAAAATGTTGATTCAGGCGGATAGTGTTGGAGTATGCCATCTCCGCCGGGTCCGTTGATCACAAGAGCTTCACAGCTGAGTCGTGGAGAAGTTGCAGGTCCAAGTTTATTCTCTGACAGTTTGCAATCAGGGAGCAACCATCTGATATACATTCAGCATGTACAGTAAGAAGCTCAACCATATGTATCAGCTTGATTCCTTTATAGCCCGTTTGCGGGGGGGGGGGGGGGGGGGGGGGGGGGGGGGGGG
>JAABNX020000042.1:8743344-8758804 GCA_015163995.2 Mormyrus lacerda | reverse complement strand
ACCCCACCCCCAGGCCATTCCTGCCCACATCTGCCCCTCACCTACCCCTATCTCCCCCCACATGCTTGCAGGAGACAGTCTTCCAGGAGCAAGTTGAAGGGTTGGTAGAAGAAGATGACGAGGAAGAGGTCGAGCCCAAAGGAGAAGAGGAGCTCAAAGGCAGTATGCCAGCCATGGTTCGGGAAAAAAAGACAGAGAGACAAAGGAAACGAGAGAAGGCAGAGAAAGAGAAGGTATGAAAATGTTAGGGAACCTTGAGGCTGCTCTTCTGCAAGCCTCTTTTAATGGGGCCTGTTTTGTGTTTCCTTCCGCTTTGCCTCATCTATCTCACCCTCAGACCTTTTGTGCAATTTGTGAAGCTGTTAAAATAATCAGTCATCCTTTTGCATGCAAGATAACGGTAATCCAATTTTTGAGCTTTGACTGCATATCTGCGTGTTCTCCCTCCTGCAGGAGAAAATGAAGCGTGCTCAGAGGGAGTTGGTAGACCAGAAGCAGCAGCTGTTCCAGCTGCGCTCCATACGGGCCGAGCTGAAGAGGCGTGAGCAGCGCACCAGGCAAAAGCAGGCCCTGTATCAAGCCCAGAAAGAGGCGCAGAAGTTCCGTCCCCAACGGCTTGGCAAGCTTAAGTCAGTCATCTCTGATTACCCCTGTTTGCTTTCATTTTACAGCCTGCAAGGCCGGCTGATTTCTGTCTGAGGTCCTGCCCTTAGGGAAGGCCTCAAGCAGATAGTCTGTCAGTGTCTGAATCCATGGTACTTAACATCCAGATCTTTAGATGGCTTTAAAGCGGCATGCATAGCAGCCTCCCCTTACCCTGGGCTGGCCTCTTTGCTTACAGTAGACCGAGTAGACAGTCTAAATGCAGCTGATCTGATTTTGAATTTGGTTAGAGTCAGGATGTAACACATCGTTTATGTAACTTCAATGATGAATGAAATCGTGTGACTTGAACTGCACTCGCTCTCTGTCAGGTTCCAGGCTCCGGATCTGGAGGTGCAGCTGAGTGATGAGCTTTCTGGCTCCTTACGTACCCTCAAGGTGAGCCGGGCTGTTTCTCTCCATCTCTGGTCTCACCCTGGACTGTAACAGAGTCCAAAGACCCTTCTGCCTCACATTGTGCTGTGTTAGTCTTATTCAGATTATTCTGGCTAACCAAAACGGAATGTGATTTACCTGCCAAACTGGTGTTGTTTCCTGAAAAATTTGATCTGTATCAGTTCATGAGTTTGTGATTTTGTTTAATATTCTAAATCTGGTGTTAGAAATACAGCCTTTTATTTTGTTTGCCATGTTTCATAACCTGTTTAAGCAGTACCTTTTTCTGTGTAATTCTTCCTTTTGTAGCCAGAGGGCAGCATCCTCAAAGACAGATTCAAGAGTCTACAGAAGAGAAACCTCATTGAGCCCAGAGAGAGAGCCAAGTGAGTAACCTTTGGTTGTTACTGGGCAACGATTTCTGACCAAATCAGGGATTGTCAGCTGCCATTCCATAGAGCTACAGCATATGCTAGTTTTCTCTCTCATCATTTTGCTTGATTTTATTTTAGACAGTATATCATCTAAGCTGGTGTGTAATACAGACCCCAATATAGAAAATCTAAAACCTTTAGGGCTGTTCAGGGTTCCTGGATTTATACACTTGAGCAAGTGTAGCATCACTGCCAGAGGGACTCGTGCATTAATGATAACGAGCACTGATCTTCTTGTAATAAAACTTTACTGTCCTGTTTATGGGAGAATGTAATTACAGTCCTCTAGGGGCTATTTCCAGCAGATTGATATCGGTAGTTAGGTGTGTGAGACCTCAGCCAAATGATGATCAATGAGCAAAATTTCCCACCCCAGCTTGCTCTAAAACAAGAGTAAATTTAGCTGTCTCATGTGTAGATGTGTCTAATTGATCCGCAATTTATTTACTAACATTGTGGATTGCTGTGTCAGTTTAATGAGTGAAATTAAGGTTCTGTTTCTATAGTTGTCTTTAGTAATCAGGTGGTATTGTGAGGATGCTACCGTACGACACAAAAGCTGCTGGGTGAATTCCCAGGATTAGATCTAGCCCTTGATCTTTTGGGACATGCAGAACCTAAATTTGTACTTGCAGAACATTCAGGTTAACTTAAAATTGCTACTGATCCCAGGTAAAAGTGTGCTGGCAGACTAGGAAGACGATTAAAATGGCAGCTGTGTTTTTGCAGCAATTCTGCTTTTACATGTGCTGGTATTATGGGACACATTTATCTGTAACATAAAGAGATGCTTTTGTCATCATTCCACGTCACGCAGAACAGGGAATGACACATTTTGGGGGTGTGTTCATATATGTTCATATATTGGGTGTGTGTTCATATTGTCCTCTACATCTGTTGCATCCAAGATTAGACTGAATGTGCCCTGTTATGAGACAAAACATTGTGGTCCATATCAAGTCTTGACTTGTCCAGTGTCGTGGCACTTCTGTAACTGTGAACACTGTTGTGCAGGTTCGTAAGAAGAAACAAGGTGAAATACGTGGAGAAGAGAGCCTTCAAGGCCATCACGTGAAGGCGGCAACTGGATCGGGCCCCCATGCTGTCAAACGCCCTTGTCAATAAATGCCTTTCAAGTAGATGTCGAGCATGATTTTTTTTTTTTCCCCCTCTAACGCCCTATTTGATTAAAAACCATGTTCATTACACTGTGGCCATCAATCTGATGGATTTTTTTTTATTAAAAAAAAAAATCAAATCAATTTTGGGACCATCTCAAATTTGATAGTTAACATGTTGATTTCAGTAGCTGCTGCTGAGATTTGTTTTACAATCGGTGATCTCAAAGATCTCAGATCTCAAAGTTGCAGATTTTTTGACGCTGTGATGTAGGATAGTGCCAAGATGTTAGCATGTAGCATGTGCCACAGTATATTCAAAGAGCCTAAACTGAGAGGCCCCATGCGGGCTCAGGCAGTGCTTCTCAAACTGGTCCTCGTGGACCCCCATCCAGTCCATAAAATGTTTCGGAAGCAACAAAAATGTGGACTGGCCGGGGTTTGAAAATGGGGGTTGAAAAACGATTCATTATGGGCTGTGTAGTTTGATTCCTGCCCTTGCCTCTTCATGTCTAGAGTTAGTGCCGGTTTCCTGCCACAGTGTGTGCACTCGGCCTGTTTGTATGTGCGTACCCTGTGACGGGCTGGCATCCAGTCTGGGGGTTTCCCCTGCCCCGTGTCCTCTGCTTCCCAGATGAGGCTCTTCTGACAGGGATGTGGTACTGGAAAAATGTGTGTGGAAGACAGATAAGATGTTCCCTTGGGCAGGAGGGGGTTGGTTTTGTTGTCCCTGAGCCTTACAAAAATAAATCCCACAGCAGTACTCTTCCAATAAGTATCCTGAAGCAGTGTAAGTACAAGCAGGCCTCGTTTAGCAACCGAGTCCTGTTCCAATGACCAGGTCACTAAGTGAAAATCGGGGCAGTGTAGGTGTGACTGACTGCTTACTACATTAATTCAGCCTTCCATACCCAATTGCTTTTATCCTTTGTGAAGTGAATTACATTTTACTTTAAGGATCCATTGTATGTTGTCAGCTGTATGAGATTTGGTCGCAAATGTGTGCATTGTTCGAGAAATGAAATTTTTTACTGTCGTATTTGCAGATGGTCACTCACCACAGAAACTGCCTCTCTCGACCGTTTCTTGCTAGTAATGTTTTTACAGGGTGGTAAACAGGCTGAGGACACATCTCAAGGTCCTTTCTTTTACAGGGAAAAATGTTCATATATCCAGGATCAAAGGTATTAAGGTGGAGTTTGCTGAGGGCAGCGGTAAGTGTCGCTGAGTGTCTTTGGGCCTCAGTGCCTCCCAAGTCGGCAATGGGAGCAGATGAGAGCAGTTAGTAAAAAATCCTTATGAAACGGGGCCCTGTGAGGTCGTAGAGTCTCGAGTGAAGACGAGGCCTGTGACTTATGACGCCCACCATGTTTGTTTCTGAGCTTTGCACACAGCTACATTTTTGGTACCATGCAAATAACGGTGTTGAAGTATCGAGACAATTTGATTCGCGCCTGGTCGAAAGATTCCCTATTTTATAGAAGAACATATCAAACAAATTTTGACCTCAAAATATACTGTAAACATCCACTGTGTGATTTAAATGTCAATAAATATTCATGGAAAATTGGTCATGATTACAGCAGATGTTTACTTGATTACTTTTGAGCACCTGGTGATTAAGTGCTGTACATGTTTTTAAATTTCTAAGGCACTGGTAAACATGATCTGTATGTGTGTACTGTTTTTATTGATAATACAGTACAGGGCGAAAGTCTTGCAGTATCAAAGGAAATTGTGATATAAATCAAGTTACTATTTGTAACAACTTAAGAAACCCTCCAGTTACCTCACTAATTACAGTTACTATCCAATGTACCCATGTATTTGCTGGACTACCACACCATGTTTTAATACCTCATAACATTAATTCCCTAATCAATGAATTCATTAAATGGACTGTGGTGAAATTTTACAAAAACGTGGAATGGCTGGAATAAAAGGTGAGTTTTGGGATCATATGTGGTGTTCTAGCTAGCCAACAAGATTTGGATCAACTTTTTGGGAAACAAGAAATACATACAATACATACAATTACTAAAAAAAGTTATATATATATTTTTTTTTTTTAGTAAGCAATTACACACTTACTACCCCGATAAATAGACGCTCCTCTAATTTACGAACTTTCAGATGTACGACCGAATAGGACTGTCAGTCCAAATTGTGTTCATTGGGCTCCCGTTTCCTGTCCACAACATCAAATATTTTTTTGTGCGCAAATCCTTCCTAGTATGACTTCTGGCCGCTACTCTCACCGCGCAGCAGCGTAGCGTGCGTACTCCCAGCATCCTAGTTCTTGGTACTTGCGTATACCCTTAAAATGGTGTAGAAAAACGAGTTAAGGACATTTCAAGTTACGGTCATTCAAATGTATCTTGTTTGTAAGTAGAGGAGCATCTGTAGCTTTAAACAGTGTGTTTTTTGGGAGCCTGAGACACACAGCTCTGTGTGTTTCTGATCAATCCCAGCAACCTGTACTGGGTATGCATTTGGGTGGGTGGATTGGATTTTTAATAAAAAGGTGATAAAATTGGAAAACTGTCATCCTTGGCCATTACAATATTTAAGAGAGTAATAATTTATATAGTAATGAATTCCCTTTTTTAAAAGCAATTTTCAAAATGACTGAGTGCAATCACACTTCGATAACTATAACTGTGGAGTCTATGATTTAATATACTGTCCATAATAAATCCTTTCTTTCATGTGAATGTAACATCCACAGAATTGTCTACTATACCAATGAAGGCAACATTTGAATAAAAGTGTTATTCTCTCTTTAGTTAACAACTTTGATTTGACGGTTGCACATTGTTTTGGTGTGTTTTCCTGAGGTCCTTAAAAATAGGAATGTTCTAAATATATACCATAAACATCTACATGCATCTGCTTTCAGTGTATTTTTATCTTTGCCATGTGACAAGAGAAACAGAGCTGTTTGAAATGAACCAATGTATAAACGAATAGCTTAGATTTTTATCTGTCAAATTGTTAATGTGTAATATGGTAGTCTAGTTTAAACTCGTGCTTGGTAATCAGTGTGTTCCCAGCTATACAGGAAAAGCAGAAGTCCCCCTTTGACTGGTAGCCTCCTTAGAAATGTGACATTTAAAATTCTTCGCAGCAGGAACCTGACTGTGATACAGAATGTGCTTATGTAGTTCGGTGAGTTGAGGAGCCATTATTTAAACCCTTAACCCACTGTCAACATACATGCACACCTACACACAACGAGACAGTGCCACAACTCTACCTAGTCAAACTGTCAACCTCCTGGACTTTTTAAAGAGACTCATGGTCACCTTTGTCCCTCCGGCAAATATTCGATATTCTCACCTTTTGAAAATAAAGCTAAAATAATGATTTCCATGCATGCTCGGACTTCTTGGTATGACACTGAATAAGATAACTCTCTAGTTGGATTTTTGAGTACTGCATGCAAAGAATCTCATCTTGCTGTTCTCCTGTGTGCATGTGGTAGGAGAGATTTCCCTCACTGACCTTCCTTGTATCTCTGCGGTGAGGATTATCTGCCTCCGATTGTATACGTGTCCTACTTCTCTGTCTTGTTGCAAGCCGCTCTCTCCTAAGGCAGGGAATACTGTGTGAGCTGATCGAACTATGGGATTCAATTCTGACCTCTCATGGAAAGAAAGTGGAAAAAAATAAGTGAATTGCTCTCCTCAACCACTATCCTATTCTTGCCTCCAGCACTGCACATCCAGGCTGACAAGATGGTTCTGCCAGGTCGTGGGTGGAGGTCTCCTTGTTATTGTATCCGATGGTGGTGGGATGATTGTTGATTCCAGCACATTAGCTTAATCTTTAATTACCTCTGTTTGAGGGACAATGATGGGATTCTCTCTGCTTGCTGTGTGTTAACAAAGCTGATTCGGGTTTAATCCACAAAGCAATGCAGTCTTTACTGATGAACCATCCCCGCTCTTTGGCTATTCCTATAGCCTTGTGCACGCAAGATTTTTCCATGACCTGAAGAGGAGCCAAGGCTTTTCTTGTTACTGAGCATGCTCTGTTTATGCTCTATCTGCTGTCTGACTCATTCAAGCATAACACACAAAGACAGACAAACATCAACTTAGACTTTCTTGTCCCCATTGGGGAAATCCTTTTCCATGGAACTGAGCACTCCAAAAGAATCAGCATCACGTTTTACACCTGCCATTAGCTGTGAACTGGAATGTGGCCAGAGCTTGTTTCTTCAGTCTTTTGACTTGCTTACCAGAGCATGTCCTGCTCCCCATGCACTTAACATGAAAAGCGGAATGGCAGGTCCTACATATTAGCTTGTGTGATGTCATCGGTGTGTCTCTACATACCTGTTCCTTCAGTAACCTTACCATAAAAACCCCAGGTGGTATGACATGTGAAGAATGCATGGACTGAATATGGCATTATTTAGGCCGTGGCACATGCAGGGGTGTAGCTAGATATTCTGAACCCTTTGACAGAATGTCACCTTGCCCACCCCGCCAAAGTTTAGCATAATTTTACATATTCAAGGGCCCCTGTAAAGTCTCAGGGCCTTTGAATGTGCCAGAGTATCCATGCCGTACTGTACCCCTGGGCAAAGGCTACTTGGTATCTAACGCATGCAGAATGATGCTGAACGGTAAAGCTGGGATTTCTCCATCTGAGTACACACCGCTCCCCTTGGCCTGAGTCCCAGCGAGTCATGTGATCATCACAGCTGTGTGGAAAAAGTCCTGGAGTCCAACAAAGCCCGAATCAATGACCATCTCCCCCCGACCAGCTAACACTGCACGAAGATGCAAGTGTGAGCTTTGGCTGACCGGTCAGCAGGCCTGCTATCGTAAGCGGGTCAGGTAGTCACTGCTAATGAGCCAGAGAGGTCAGCGGCTACAGGCCTTGACACAAAAGCTTCTGCAATGAGGGCCCTGATGACTTCATGATCTCCGCTGAACCGACACCCTTTTGTCCAACTGACATCTCTTTGACTCCCCCCCCCCCCCATTCCAAAGTCTCCTCACCATGAATCCTCACTTCAGGTCTGAAGCATGTGAGAGGGCTGGACTGGGACTAAATTTTGGTCCAGTTGACTTAAGCTAGAAGTAACGATCATCCAATTACAGTTTAGGAAAGGAGCATTCTTATTGGATAGTCATGGCTTCTAGCTTAAGTTAACCCAGCTAACTGAGGGATCCTACTTCATAGAACACCAACCTGGACTATGGGAGCCTTGTGATAAATTTTGTTGCCCCCATCATAACATTTTGCCGACTGGGGTCCCACATATCCATCGACCCCATATGCCAGGTAGACTAGTCTAGCCTTGGGGGCCACCATTCAGCTATCAATTCATTCTGCATTTTCAAAAGCCATTTTTTTTTCCTACCAGACCTCTATGAAGATGAAGCTGCCACCCCCCCACATAGAGGTAGAGATGAATACTAGGCAGTATGTGCGGCTGCTTTTTCTTGATCTGGCTGAGCAGATGCAGGGTGTCACCGGGGGTGTTTGGGTAGATGATACACAGACCCACAAACAGGGGCCCAAATTTGCGCACATCTATTGTTCCTGTTCTGGAAAAGATCCACAGGCACCGTGGCAGTTCAGAGGGGGAAATCATCTGTGTTTTTTTATTCTCTTCTCCTGCTTTGTTTTGCTGTTCTGTACAGGGCTTTTCATGTGCCTGGGCTCCTTTCACAGCACATGAAATGCCACATGGCTCATTTTACAAAGGTCTGTTCTCCCTTCCGCTTCGTCTCCTGCCGCTTCTCCTCTTCTTCGACATGTGACTGTCTTCCTCTCTTGCCCTATTCTTCCTCTGTCGACATCCCCAACTGTGTGGCAGAGGCCACGGAGTGGGGGGTGGAGGCAAACGGAACCAGGGGGTAGGAATGATGGAATGAAGGTATGGAATGATGAGGAAGAGAAGAAAGAGAAGAGGGATATAGATCAGGATGTCTAGAATAAGACACGTTTCTGGGCTGTAATTCAGAATGATGGAAAGATCGAGTAAGAGAGAGGGAAACTGGGTGAAAGAGGGAGGGAACAGAAGGAGAGAGATGGAGGAAGGAGGGGCAGCACTGTGATTTCTCAGTAATCCTCTTGGCATTTGTCAAAACCCGAGAGTATATTTGTGTGTGTGTACGAGAGAGAGAGTGAGAGAGAGACAGAGACCAGGTGGAATAATAAGGCTTTAAGAGAGAGAGAGAGAGAAAGAGAGAGAGAAAAGAGCGGCATCTTACAAGCACCAGTGAAGCGGCAAGCAGTAGAGGAACCAAGCGCCATTCCTAAAGGGGGGTGGGGGGGTTGAGCGAGTGAGGGAGGGAGAAGGGGAGGGAGCGTGGCACGTTCAGAGAGGAGAGAGGGAGCACGGAGGAGAGCGACATCGAGGGGGACTGAGGGGCTGAGGGGCAGAGAGGAGCAGTGCTAGAGAGGGAGGGGACGCAGAGCAGGGAGGAAGAGGGAGAGTGGAGCGCGGACGCGGTGGCTAGGAGCCGGTCCTTGCCGCCTTGGCTGTGTATGGGCGCGTCGCCCGGAACAGCACGCGGGAATCCACCGGAGCGAGAGCGCTGAGCGTGTAAGTGGGCGGGAACGTCTCCCTGAGGCACGTCAGGCTGAAGATCCTCACGCGCCCGAGTCCGGGGGGTCAGCAGAAGCTGGGTCAAATCGGGGGCACTTAGATGAGGCGGTCAAAACGAGGAGCGGGAGGCACGAGAGAGAGGAGGAGTAACGTGGTGAGAGGCGTATAGTGTCGCTCGGGGCGAGGAGAGGAGGGGAAGAGAAGGTTCCACGTGGGGGCAGAGTCGTGCATTTCGGGTTGAGGGGGAGTGTCTGCCACAGGGGGAGAGAGAAGGAGACGAGAAGGTTGAGATTCCTGAGTTTCCACATGTGGAGGCTGAGTGTGAAGGAGGGGATCTGGGGCTGATGCTGCAGAAGGGCAGCGGCACCGAAACTCAGCGCCAGATCCGGTTTGGGGAGATCACATGACAACGGGGGAGCAGTGAGTCACACAAGAAGAGGTTCCATCCCCAGCCAGGGGTCAGAAAAGCCCAGACCGGCGGGTGGAGGTGTCTCTCCTTCTCTCTCTCTCGCTGTCCGTTCCGAGCACAAGAGCTTCACGGCAGGGGGCTCTAAGAAGAGTTCCCAGTCCAGCCCGTCACAGTCCAGTCCAGCTTCCCTTCTGTGGATGCTTCGTGCGCTGAGCCATGGGGGAATGGACCATCCTGGAGCGGCTGCTGGAGGCTGCGGTCCAGCAGCACTCCACCATGATCGGAAGGTAATGGCAATGACCTCTAGGCCAAGGGAGGGCAATGCGGGGCATTCGTTGTTTTAGGGACGCAGGTTACCGGGGTTGTGAATCTCCCACCCAGTCTGAACCTCCTATAGAGTGTTGTGTAGCAGGTAATCCAGGACAGTGATACACCAGTTGTCTCGCTGTAACATTGTTAACAGCAGGACATTATGGGATAGTTTTCCGAGCACTGATGTTTGCTTGGTGAGTTCGGTTTTGGGTCCAATGTTTCATATATGAATGATTCCTCTGATCTTATCTGATCAGTCTACAAAAGAGCCAAGTAACAGTTAATCAATTAAAAACAATAGCAGGAGTGCTGAGGTTCATTTCTTCACCTGCTTACAGGTAAGACGCCCTTGCCTGTTGTATTATAGGCTTTTGTTCCCAGGTGAGGGTTAAACTGCACATTTTTGGCAAACACCTTTAAATCAACATGAAGTCTAAAATAACCTTTTTAGCTAAAAAATAACAGAAAATATAATAACTTACATCAAACCTTTCTAACAATTCTGAAAATATTGTGCTCACTGTCTGAAAATCCTCTAAAGAAAAGCAGATGTAAATGAGGAAGCAGATGACATTCCTCTGAGGGAACTTCAATCCATTTCATGTGATTGAACGTGCAGCTAATGAATGTTGAAGCTCTAACTCCTTACTTGTCTATATGTCACCGGGCACCATCTTGTCGCAGGTATATAATGTGAGAATTGTCAACAGCACAGGTGCTGCATGCATGTTGGCTTAGATCAGGGATGAGATCCGAAGTGCTGACAGGTGGGAAATGAGACCATGCCCTTTCGTGACCGGATCTGCTGCCCCTCTCCTAGCAGATTGGGAGTGTCCACATCCTGGGTGTCTCACTGGATGATGTGTTCAATAGAAGTAGAACACCACGGTCAGCTGCTCGTTCATTGTCTGGTTTGCTCTTCCCTGCTCTCTCGTCTGGTTCAATACGACTGGGAGGCAGGTTGCACTGGGTGAGCGATGTCCTCTATACTGTCATATGTGACTCTTTAGCAGGCAAAATAATCCCAGAATAGTTAAATATACTAGAACATGATATATTATGTGTGAGGGAATAATTAACAGCAGCATTGAAACTCATGTTTTGTATTTTCACACATAAGTAAACAGGTGACACACCCCCCTGACAATCTTTTTTATTGAGACAGTGAAACAGGCAGCACTTGGATGCTGTACCATCGGTGTGACATCATGGGTCTTCAGCATGGTGTGTGAGCGCTTACATGCACCAGCCCTGTAGTCACTGGTTTTTCAGCAGGGATGCTGCGTTGCATGGCAAAGAATGAAGCTAATTTTAACAGCCACCTAGAGAGGGGCAATACAGTAATAATTTGCAGTATTTTATATTAATATTGTATATTATATATGTTTTGTTGTGTTTTCTGCACGTACATTTATCCCTGTTACATCTGCGAGTGTGCTGAAATCTTCCATGCGTGTATATATATATATGTGTGTGTGTGTGTGTGTGTGTATGTGTGTGATGATTGTGTTCCAGCTCCTGACATAGCAGGAAGATCACTCTTGAAACATTTAGCAGTAGCATTTCAGCTAGCGGATCACGCAGACGTTCCTCCATGAATACAGAAGAACTCCAGGCCAACAAGTAGCTGCCGGAAGGCTGCGACTCTGATTCCCTACTGAGGCACCTCCGTGTGCTTAATCTGAATTTGCGTGACTGAGTCTAGCTGTAGAGCTGCACAATATACCAAAAGGAGAGGAGAGCTAGTGTCACTTTTGTTGAAAATGCGCCAAACAATCATAGTAATGATTGTCGCGTGGCAGACGTGAAGCGTGTAATAATGATTTATTAATAGCTGCAGCCCAGTAGGGCTTGCATGTGGGAGACAGGACCTGCCGTGATTATCACACCATTCAACAGATACTAGCATGGGAGTCTGGTGTGATCCCAGTAAGAAGGATAAGCATGTGGAATGGTCCAGTACTGGTCACAGAGAGTCTAGTGTCATCCCAATAAGAGCGATAAGCATGTCGAAAGGTCCAACACTGGTCACAGGGGGTGGACAGAGGGTGGACACCCCCTTCGCATTGGTGATGCAGGTGGGCGTGGGATCCGCCTCCTTGCACGAACATGCAGCTTTCTGTTCTCCATTTGAAGGCATCTAGCTCCTGTCTCGCTCCATCATCTCATCGTTGTTGGGTACGGCTCTGAATGATGCCCATCAGTTCACACACGGTTTCGACTGTGTGGCAGCAGGCGAGTAAACATGGCCATTACTAGCTGTATACTGAAGGGGGAGATGGGGCATGGTTGGCTTAAGAAGACCCGATTCAGCTCCTGACACAGCGTGGCACTGGCTGATGGGATATTATGGAACAGTTGTGTATTTTCATATCACCACCTGACAATAATCATAATTAAAATGATCAGAATGTTAGTAATTCTTTGGCTGATTGGTGGTTGGTCATCACTGGATTATTACTTGATTATATAACTGCAACTGCTGGTTGACCTGTTAAGTCAATTTTCCAATCTGGTCCTCGGGAACCCACCGCCAGTCCACGTTTTTGCTCCCTCTGGTCTCACTGCCAGAGTGTCCACAATTTTGCTCTCTCCCAGCTCCCTTATGGGAGCAAAACTATGGACTGTCTGTAGGTTCCTGAGGACCGGACTGGGAAACACTATACAGTTAAACTGATACACTGATGGAGCACTGTGCAGGTATATCTCCCCTCATAGCATTACCTTACCTTATACCATTATAATCCTTGGCTGGTTTTTTGCTTTCAGGGTTACAGGTTTGTCACCTTGACAACACCTTGTCAGCGTGATATAGGTCTCGTTAACTGCGCCTGCACCGTATGCACGACTCCTGAACCCTCCCCGCTCAGACATGCTTGCTGGGGTGTGTTTGTCGATCTTGCCCATGGTACTCAGTGTAGATCACCCCCGAATAGGGGGGCACACTGTGTGTGCATTATTACGCCTGTGAAATATGAGGGGAAAGAGCGTTTGGGCTGATGAGAAGAGGAACTATGCTCAGGCAGCCAGTCAGGCTCCGTGACAATCTTCTCTCGAGTAAGAGCCCGGCCTCTTGCTGACCTGGTTTTAAGCCGCTGTACTCGCTGTGGGGGTCCAAGGTCTGAGTGTTGCCACGGCAAACCTCGGCGACGTTGCCATAGTATCACGTAGTGAAGAAAAGAACCAAAGGCGGTGATGTTCAAATGTGCCGAAGTGCGGGAGACAAGAGCGAAACAGTCCTACAAAACACGATACAGGATTTAACATATATGATTGCAGCTTGTAAAATGAGCTCTACTCATGGTTAAGTTCACTTGATTAGCCAGGTACACCATTATAATGTTGGAAGCTCTGTATCTGTATGTATACATGAGACACCCATAGTTAGGTGTGTGTGCTGCTGTATGCATCAGTATGCATTTGTGTCTAGGTATGCATATTTGCTTCTGTGTTTCTATGTTGCTTCCTTCCTGTGTTTCTGAGTAAAGGTGTCAGTGACTGATTGACCGTGTGTGTGTGAGATTCCAAGTTCCACAAAGCCCCCTTTCCTGTCCAAGGACCAACAAGCTTCACTCTGCTCCTCACAGCAAGACCTGAAATAACAGGGCTAAAATTAAACCGGGCTCTGCTTTTGAGACGCTCCTAGCACTGTGGGGGGTGGGGTGGGGTGGGGGGGCAGGTCACTGGCAGTATGGGTGTCCTGGCAAGCTGACTCCATACCTGGCTTCATATATATGGACCTTTCAGTACAAACACACGCTGGACAGCTGGGTAAGGAATGAAGTCTCAGAGTGAGTGTCAGCTCAGTGCGTGCCACACATGTCATGTACGGCTGGGTCCTGCCATGCCAGCACGTCGCACACCCATCATACACTATTCCAAAATTTTAATTAATCGAGCGTAAAAGAGCATGAATGAAATATCCGGAGTTCCTGTGCCGGATTGTCCCAACCGCCCAAACATGAGCAGATCTCAGCCCTGCCCGTCATGAATGGATGGATGCACTTGACTAAGACAGAAATTATGAATATGTAGCCTTTATTTAACAAGGAGAGAATATAATTCCACGTCTTCTGACTGAAGCTCAATCCATGATGTAGTTTAACATTGTTCTGAAGGCACCTACAATTACTCCCAGCGACTTTTATGTTGGTCCCATTACTGACATCAAACCCCAGCATCCACCCATCCATCATCCAATCATTTTTCCTAGCCAGGGTAATATAGTTACCCCAGGGATTCCAGGGCACACCCTGGATGGGCTTAAAAAGCTGTTTTCATTTCCCGATCACTGCTTGTGCAGGAATTTTTTGTACTGTATTTTTTGTACAAAATCTGAATCTAGATGCACTCATATACATATAAACCAAATACATATAATTCCCCCACGCCACCCCCACATCGCAGCTTCTCTCTTTAACCCGACCTCTCGTTACCCATCCTCCCCATCACTACCCCTTCACGTTGTTTTGCTCTCCATAAATCTTTCTTTATCACTGCATGCTATTCTTCCCTCCACTCTTCCTTTCCTTATTGATGTGGCTTAATTGCTTAACGTATCAAAACTCTCTTCCATATTTAGCGCCTCTAAACACCTAACCTTCTTCTCTAAGTGATTCATTTGCTTATGCCAGTGTTTCCGAACCCAGTCCTTGGGGACCCCCAACCAGTCCACATTTTGCTTCCTCCCAACCAATCAAGAACACTGAATATGCAGTGTCATGAGCACAATAGGGGCATGGATACTCTATCAGATTCAGGGGCCTGGGACTTTACTGGGGGGGCCCAAAACGACTTTCTGTCAGGGGCCCCAGAATTTCTAGCTACGGCTCAGCCTGGTACAGGTGTGTTGGGAGCTGGGACAGATCAAAATGTGACCTCACTGGGTTGCTAAACACTGGATTAAGGTAATCAGGTTAAATGACAGTAAAGTCCTTCCTGGCATCACCTCGAATAGCAATAAGTCCACGTCCTTAACCTCTAGGCTTCCAGCTGTCGTACACCAGGCTTGCAGCTGTATTTCGTCCTCTTAACTTCCTTCCTTTCTCTGCTTGATGCCACACCTGCTGGAGTCAGGCTCGCTTCAGAGCAGCATGTTCCAAGGCCCTCGGAAGGAGAATCGCTCCGAGGTGCCGAGTTCCCCCCGCGGGGCCTGGTGCGAGGCAGCTGCTCGGGCTGTGATCTGGATGAGTGTAAAGCGGCAGGAGAGGAGACGCGTTGGCAGAGAAGGGCAGAGAAAGGAGTCACATTCCTAATCTGCTGCGATGTCTTCGTGTCAACAAGAGAAAAACCTCCAGCATGGAGCATATGTGCAGAGTGTATGTTACTTTGCAAACCAGATGTGTCTCTGACACAGACAAGCAAGCATTGTAAAGCACAACACTGGGGGGGGGGAGTCAAAGAAGCTGGTCTGTTAACAGCCTTTTCTGGGGGAGGCACTCCGGGAGACTCCATCAACCTAATGAAGGTACGGAGATGAGGAGCAGGCTGGGGGAGGCACTCCGGGAGACTCCATCAACCTAATGAAGGTACGGAGATGAGGAGCAGGCTGGGGGAGGCACTCCGGGAGACTCCATCA
>JAABNX020000042.1:8717364-8727666 GCA_015163995.2 Mormyrus lacerda | reverse complement strand
ACAGTCCTGTTATAAACAGAAATAGACACTGGCCTTGATAACTCTCCGTCCTTCTCCCCCTACGGCGAAGCTCTTGTAACAACCACCAATCCCACCTCTAGCAGCCCCCACTCTACCTCCTTAAATTTCCCCGCTTACAGTATAAGGGCTGGAGACTGCAAGCTAAGGAGTTATGACCATTCCAGGCATCAAAGAGAAAACCACAAGACCTACATACCATATGTACTGATCTTTTGTGGGGTGGAGCTGGTGGATTTTTGTTAAGGGGTAGCACAGTCAAACCAGCAAAACAAAGTCCTTTGACATGCGCCGTCATGGGTCGTCAATTAAAAGCCATCAACTTGGGGTACTAGAATATAAATGTGTTTATATGATCGTACCTTGTAGATCTACGACATGCTTCTGCTGATTTTAAATAAGGGCATTCCAGTGAAAAACTGGATTGGGTTGTCTAAGGGAACCATTGGGAGGGCAGGACCATAGTCCCATGTCGAGGGGGTGTGTGCAGTATAAACTGGGGACTGGAGGTGGCTGAGCTGAAAGGTTGGGCAGCAACTGGTGTCAATTTCTCCACATATAGACTCTGCAACCTCATGCATAACTTAGTGAACCTCTGCAAAGCGCTAAACAATGTGGCAAATCTCTGTTGTGTCCTGAAAGTCTGACTAATTCTGGTTAATTTTCATTAAAACTCTGAAGCATGACATGATCTGATAGCGAAACAGAAAAACTGTGTTATTTAAATTCAGCTCAATATTATGAATAACCGCATGGATTTGATCTTTCTGGGTCAACGTCCTGAGTGCTTTTATCAGCAGGCCGCTGCTTGCTACTTACGTTCCAATTAGAGGCAGCCTCTGTGATAGATAGAAATCCTGTTGGAAGTACTAAACGTTGTCCAACTACAGAGCAGATGTCATATTCCCTGGGAAGGAGACCGTCATCCAGGCAACAGAAGCAATTTATCTGGATAAGCTTTCCTGTTGTCCACTACATAAAGCTCAGGCTTCCGTCAGGGTCATACCCTATAATCAAAAGTCAAAGTCTGAACCAACTCCCAGAGAGGTGTCAACCGTAGTAGCTAATAACCTAGTGACTGAACATCTCAAACACCTAGAGCTATGTGCCTGCTGTAGAATGGTACTGTTGTGTACTTGCAAAGTAATCTCAAGCCAGGGGAGAGAAGTAAGCAGTGAGGCTTTCAATCTCCTATCCCAAGGCTGATGCACTAGCCATACCATTTACTGAAGCTTGAAGAGAGGCCCTCCATGTGCTGAATTTATCATGTCAGCATTAATGTCATTTCTCATAGGACCTAAACATGCAAATTAGAGGTTTAAATTAGTATATTTCTATGAACAGCGCGTAGTGTGAAATAAATAAGCTCATTGTGTCTTGAAGAACATTGGCTCTAAATATTGCCTGTGAGAGACTCAGTAATGGTGATTGTGGCCAAGGCTTCACATGCAGGATGCTTCTGTTTGGGATGAGTGGTGGGGGACGTCAATGTGACACCATCTTAGGTGATGTCAGAAGAAAGAATGTCAGCATTCTCCCGTACTGACATTGATGCAGGCACATTTCTTACTGTGGGCGAAGTTAATTGCCTCCCTGCGGGTGTTGCTGTTTCACATATTTACACAGGAAGTTACACTATATGTGAAGCTATAACAATAGAGTTCCCTCTCTCTCTCATTCCTTCTTTTTCTCTCTCTCACGTTGTATCCCTGCATCCTTTATGAAAAATGATATATGAGAGATGAGATGGTACTTCACTGACCCCCAGAAGCAAATCAGGGAGGTAGGAAATAGAAATCAGTTAGTTTTGGTTTAAAAACTCATTAATGGCATCCAGTTTAAACCAAAATCTCAAAACTAAAAGTTTGAGGGCATCACGACTCCATGCAGGACCAAACAGAGATTCTCTCTGACATTTAAAAGGCTGAAGTCTATTCTTTTGTAGGATGCTAACCCACATCCATGAAGATCAGAACTCTTTCCATTCAAGTAATCCACAGTATGCTTCTTGAATTACACCCAGAAAATAGCCAACAGGTTAAACTTATGTGTGAAACACGGTGAACAGGAATAGCTACTAACGAACCGGGTGTGTAAATTTATACACCTACTTGGTTTGCCGCTCAGTGCCAGTCAAGAGGAGACACTAAAATGATACAGCTGGTGGAATTTCTTTATTGTGAAGAAAGAAAACAAAATTTTCCCCATGGGACAACCGCGCCGTCTCATCCCTAAAGCTCAGCCCCTCCAGCTTTATCCCACAGCTGTAGACATTAAAAAGAAACCTAGTGTTTCTGACTTTGAAAACAAAAGAAAACTGAATCTGCTATTGTAAGTAAGCACAGGTTTGTTTTTGATACTAATGGCCTTATTTTAAGGTTGTTTCCTGTACATATCTGACGTATGACATTACATGACTGAATTGATTACCGAATAAAAAACCTTGAGTGTTAAACCTTGTGTGCTCATTGATGTCACCTTAAAAGGCAGCACCCATGGTAAGATTCAAGATTTAGTATTTTAACCAAGTGGGAAAAAAAGAAAGGATCAAACAAAAATCTGTATATTGCTGGCAATCACGAAATACCCGTGACGGCAGCAGTAGTGCACAGTCTGCACTCACAATTTTTCATTCTAGGAACGTTTACTGAACGTTACAATTAAGTTATGGAAATGATCAAAGAGTCCAGTTTTCTTGATGTTCCCAGAACTTCATCCCACTGCTACAACTAAGACTAATAATACTGACGAGTGTGGAAAGTTAGTGGTCATGGGTTCAAAACTATACGGTGTGTTTAAAATATGCACATACAATGCTTTTATAAAATAGTATTGTACTATAAAACAGTATTTTTGAACATTACCTCCATTAAAAGGATGCTCAAGTAATAATATTATTATGCTGACATTGACGGAAACTTTGTTAAAATGTAGAGCTTAGAAATAATGTTCCATTAACGTTCTGGTAAGAACATTCTCTGCCAGCATTGAGAAGGCCTTCATATAACATTCTGGGAACGTTCCCTGTTAGTCGGGGTATAATACAGGGTGCAGTCATCTAATGATAAACTGGGGCTAAAATGACAATTGCAATCAACTAATGCCACTGGCAATCAAAGCGTACCAGTGAGTGATGCTGAAAGCCTTTAGTGGGATTAAACTAGCAAAGCTAAAAAAAACAAAAAACACGGGGGGAGGTACACTGTTTGTGTTCACTGCTATGTCTGGCACTGTATAACATCCTTGGCAGTCCCTGTTAGCGGTGTAGCAGTTTCTACCAGGTGTCCGAACATATTGTCTTTGACACTGATTCTGCCAAACGTGCGCCTGTGTTTGTGCAGCGGGGGGGGGGGAGCTGGCTAGCAGTAAGAGAAAAGCTTCTCTCCACAGAGCGATAGCAAAAGAAAGCAAAGCTAAGTCAACAATCAACGCCCCCCCCCTTCCCTCACACAAACACGCTATTAAATAGCCTCGCATCCTCCCAATCCCTGCCCTTCGAGGAGATCACATGGGCTCTGTGCCGAGTCGGGATTGAGGGCTGTTAGCTTTAGCGATAAGCCAGGCTATAACGGCGCTAAGCACTGTGGGGATTAATCCACAGACAGATGGCCGGGGGGGGGGGTGGGTGGGTGCAACTTCCTGACCCGGAGGCGAGAGCAGTGACCCCCCTCTTCACTGCCGTCGCTATTGTGAATCTCTGCCGTCATCATCATTGCCCTTGTAGTCCCCTTCACCCCCCTCGTACTACACCCCTGTTTTTGGACTCTTCCTGTGGACAAAACAGGTGAGCTGGAAATGGACACTGGAGCTAGAATAACCCTATAATAAAAAAAACCTTGATCTGAGTGTTGATCAATACCGGTATGGTGAGATATAAAATCACTGTGACCACATAACGCCTTTAAATGTTTGCCAAATGCATTTTGCTTCTGAGTGGGTGGCTCAGTAGGTTAGAGTGGTGTGGCTGCGGTCAGAAGTTTGCTGGTTCACATCCCAGGGTTGGCAGAATTATTACACTGTTGGGCTCCAGCTTTCACAAAAATAAAAAAAATCTATCTTTATTTATATAGCACTGTTTTAACCGTAGGGTTTGCACAGTGCTTTAAGGATATTTAAAAATTACATTAGAATTAAAATAATTATAATTACAAGCAAGAAATAATTAAAAATAAAATAAATAATAGAATCAGTTAAAAAATAACAACAACAAAAACAATAATAAAAACAACAATAATAATTATTATTATTAATAATAATGCCACCATAAACGAAAGGGGTCTTTTGTCTGCTCCTCGTGCAAGGGGACACGAACCCCTGCCACACTGGGACCCCAACCCAGTGTCCTCTGGGGCACTCAAACCCCAGAATATACATGTTAGTGAAAGTATCTGCTAAATAATTATAATTTCATAAAAACTTAAGTGAAACATCTTATTAAATAGGATATTTTGAATAGATACGTATTCCTGAACACGTTCCTGGAGAAAAGTCTTTTTTCTTGTATAACTATATGAGCATTTCATATTTTTTATTAAGGGAAAAGTATTTTTTTGGTAATTGGAAAGTATGATAGGGCTGTGGATTTTTTTTTTTCAAGTCACGATGGTAAAATTGATATGTGTGTAGTGACACACCTTCCTGTAGTACGTAAGAATATATTTCAGGGTAGAGCGGATAAACAGCCCCAGAACAAAGTGACCTCAGCTTTCATTGTTAAGAATAGCCATAAACAAATAAGTCTACATCTGGGCACGCATGTAAATGAATCCCAGTCAACAAGCTTAGTAATAAGATAAACAGTCTGCGACCCTGTTTCTGAAATAGGACCGCAAAGAGAAGAATAAAACTGCCAATTAAAGAAAACAAAGAACACCAAACATGCAAACATTTACTAAGAAATATGTACAGGTGGCTGGATCCTGAGATACAGCAGGACTTTGGTCCAGGTTACTAGGTACCAAAAAAAAAAAACAGAATTTATACACATTGTGGAGAACAAGTCACCTGACTCTCCCTCACTGAGTCAATTTCCCACATAAGATTTCATAATAAGGGAACGAGTCGACATCCTCACAGAGCACAAACTCCATCCAGCCTTTATCTAAAGAATGACGGGTTATTGTTTAATAATTTAATAGCTCCATTATTCCATAAATGATGGGATTTGGCCATTCACCACCCTCCAACCACCCACAGTTCATACGCATACCTTGAAAATTAGATGAAGAAACCACAGGGGAGTTGGTGACACTGGGAGGATGGAGGAAGGGCAGCTGGGAGTGGCTGAAATGGAGGCTGCCGGATGGAGCACATTGGCGGTTCTGCTCAGCTGCTCAATATCTGCCTTCAAGAAAAAAAATGAAGGGGGTGGCCGGTTAGTGAGATAAGGATATAGCAGGTAGCAAAGAAGATAAAAGGAGAGATTACGGAGGAAAAATGAAGCCCGGGTAGGAATAGCGGGGGACAGAGAAGATGAATATGGCGGGGGTGACACACAATAGGCTGCATTAGAGGTGACTGATGCTAGACAAATATCACAGGAGAGTCTCTGAGCGCCGGCGGAGCGACACAGAGGCAGGGAGAGCAGTGTGGAGTGAGGCGCGCACTGTGTATTTGATGGCAGCTGCCCACCATGTCTATGTGTGCCTGCAAAACACAAAGAAGCACATTTCCGACACTGACAAGCTGCTAGAAAAGGCCACAGGCTGTTGCTACACGCATAGCATCACCCCCCTTTGCCCGCTGTGTGCTGTTCTGCACAAACGCTGCCTGAACGAACTGAATGTGAATTTGAACATACACCCTAGGGATTTTGTAAGGAAATTGAGGGTCTGCAGAATATTCAAGAGTTGCAGTAAAATATATTCGAATGAGACCTACCCCTGGTCTTTATTCATTAGTTGCTCATGACATCATGTATTAGCAATAGGGGGTCCTTAGCCTTCTGCTCTATTCTCATTTATGGGTTCCTGTTTCCTAACTGGTGGGACTGGTTTAGTATAATACTTTCTATATGTATTCACTGTGTGATAACTGCCATCTTATAAAGCATTTATTAGGGATTTTTATTTATTAGCCAACGATTAATTTTAACAGATGCTTTTGTCAAAAGTAACATATAAGTGAGCATCAGTGTTTCTGGAGCATTAGGGGTTTTAAGGCACAAAGGCCCAATGGTGATATGGCTACTTTTCAGGTCCTTGGGATATAACCCACAACCTTCCAGATATTGGTGCAGATCTATAATCCACAAAACTACATACCACCCCATTAAGAATCGTTATCATTTATAATGAGTTGTTTGTTGCATTACAATTACAGAGAACCTGTTTTACAGCTTTGGCATTATTGTGATCATAGTTGCTGCCTTTGGCACTGGAGAGTGTGGTGTGGAGGCAGCCACAGACCCCCGATGGAGCCTCGTGGGATCGTGTTAGGTAATGCTGTACATGAACTGTACTGAACGTCCAACGGATGCGTAATTAATCCATTATGAAGGTGCAGTTAATGTGAAGAGGTACCTCATATTTTTAATTACTTTAACCAAGTTGTTCACCTCATGCGCAAAGCATCCTGCCTGCTTTGTAATGCTAAATGACAAGCAAAGGCATTCTGCAGCGAGTAGACCTGCAGTCATTAACATGTCACAAACAATAAATGCAACCTGATCTCCTGAAACACTTCCTTTCATACGGCTGTCAGCAGAACCTTAGATCTATTCATCCTTGGTTATTATGAAAGCCAGTACTATCTGAAGGTGCTGCTCCTTTCTCAGTCAAAAGTGTAACGAGCCCTTTCCTGTGGCTTCCCCATTCCATCATACAAGCACATTTTTTTCCAAACTCAAGGGTATTTAAAAATCATTAGAAAACCAGAGTTAATTTTACATACACGTTACCATGTTTCATTCCTGCAAAATCTAATTAACTTTAATGCTTTTCCATAATAAGTTACATTACGTTACAGTCAAAAAATTATACATGACAAACTTAGTTAAATATTCGTGAAGTATATTAGCATATAATGTATGTAAATAAATGAGCATTATGGTGTGTGCACTGCTGTTTTCAGGACTGAAGGCTGCACCATCTCAGCAAAAAAATTTGACAATGTTACCACAGGTAACTGTGAATGTTTCCTACCAAATAAAAGGGGCCAATGGCATCTGGGGAAAATATGATGCGCTTACATTTTCTTCCCAGTAAGCAATTTAGAAGTACAAAAACAAATCCACGATGTCACATCTTACTTTGCCTTGTTGTTAATTGGAGACTCAATGTATTCAGTCACATTGACTCACCAGGAGGGATGTTAATGATCTTCCTATAGAACTATCAGAAGTCACATGACATTCATTACTGAAACATATCGAGCTGAATAAGTTGCCAGCTAACTATATAAATAGCATTGTAATGGATTTGGGGTTTTTAACTGAAATTCCCTGGCAAGTGTGCATTCAAGATTGCTATCCAGCTATTAATAGTAAGGACTATAAGAACTGGGAATCAAGGCAGAAATCTGTAGTGGACCTGCAAGGCAGTAATATTACGGCGATTATGTTTGTGTATCCAAAACCCTTGGACTAGCCTACAAATGATCTGTCGCTCCCTGTCATTTTTGGTGGGGAGGCCTGGAGGCTGGCTGTCTTAGCTGCCCTAGGGGCCCATGGCAAGGGAGAGCAGCCTTAAAAAGCATGGCGAGTTCCCCAGGAAGTCTAGTGCCCGGCTTCTTCAGAGCTTCAGGATTGGGTGTGGAAGGAAAGCGTTCCAGGTGTTACTGAGGCCAAGGTTCTCAAGAGGGAGAGTATCTGAGATCACGAGAGTGACTTCAGCAGTGTGCCATTCATACTGGCGAAGTCCTCATCCCAGAAAACGACAATGAAACCAATGATGCCAGTTCACAATATTACAATAATATGCAAAATTATATAACGTACGTGTAGAACATACAGTGCCAATAAGTTCTCTAAATAAAACATTCAATTGCGATTTAGGACCCTACAGGAAATATTCATCTTTTACTAATATGCTTTTAAAACGCAGCATCTGGTTATCCATCTGTCCATTCATCCATTTTCTTCCAGTTATCAATCCGTCCATTCATCCATTTTCTTCCCAGGGTTTCAAAAATGTCTTCCTATTAGACATTAATTATCATATAAATCATTTTCTTGTCTAAAAGGAAATAAATCCTTTGGAATGATCAGCTATGAAACCAGAAACAGCTGTTATTTATTGTCATTGTATTAGTGTACACACACACAAACACACACACACACACACACATATATAAGTGCATATACGCACATATCACCCATCCAATCATAATTGCATTCAGAGTTTCATTGCACATGTGCAGTGACAATTATGCTATTCTATTCTATTCTATTCTATTCTATTTCTGAGGCACACAATCACACTCTGAACAATGTATTGTTACTAGTTAGTCTAACTGTATGTTTTCAGTCTATGGCAGAAACGAGATTTCCCAGAGGAAACAAGCATAGAGTAAATAAACCCAGAAGTGCTAATCATGAAGCCCCAGAGCCACTCCCACTTACAAGCATATGTGGATGAATCAGCATAGAGGATTATAATGTGATTTATATTTGGAACCAGTTGCTGAAAGTACAATAGTGGTCAAAACTGAGGAAACACTTTTCATTTTTAGAGTTTGAAGAAATGTATACCATTTACTCTAGGTAGTTCTTTAATCACCAATGTATTATATTTGTAAACATTATTTGATTTTCTATGAACATTACCACCGATATTTGTGTAGCAATTTTTAAAGAGTAATGGCAAAAATGCTAGATGTTTCCATAATTCTGATCACTATTATAGAGCAGGCTTTGGCCAATGAAAGCAGCAGTACTCTGGATCCTGCCAAAGCGTCGGTCCATTGCGTAGATATTACTGCAAGCCAGATGTCTGGGTGTGTTTGATTAACAGTCAGCTCAGGGCCAGATAGCCCAGAGTAGGGAGCAGGACAGGGTAAAAATGTGCTTTGTTGATGAAATTATACAGGAAGTGAGTTAATGAAATTCAATAAGAAACAGTTCCAGTGACCTGGTATATTAAATACATTTTAATTCCGGGCAGTGTTCTTACTTAGTGTGACGAGACAGCAGGTTGTCACACTAATCTACCCCAGAGCTGCTAAATGCCCAGACCTTTCCTGCTCATTCAAAAGTTGTATTTTTCTAACAATGACAGAAAGATACGGTACATTGGGAATATTCCTATAAAACAGAAATTTTTCAATTATAACACAGATGTTTTGTTTGATATATGCATTGATACAAAATGAACTGAGAGTGCATATCTTAAGACCATAGGGATTGGTGAGATACTTATTGGAGTTCATCATGCAGACAGCATCATCCAGGTCTTGAACCCCTTAATACAGGCTTCAGTCTTGGGGTGGTTTATATATCTTCTTGAGTTTGGCATGAAGATGAAGTTGCATGTCTTTGCTAAGGGATTCCTGGTTAAATCACCTATTTTAATAAAGAGATGCTGACGGTTTTAATTCATATCAAATATATTGGATGAGCATGTTGACCAAGCCTTGAAGAGCTGCCTATATTTACAAAGAAAGCTGAAAGCCTGCTAATTCAATACAGCGGCACTGAATTCTAATATTCAACAAGCCTGCTTGCTGCCCAGGTTGTCATTACTATAGGGGCTTTATTCATCACGTTTAACAGGGTGTAAAAATTCATCAGGTCCTGTCTCAGTCCTCGTTTGATGAGACGCAGTTCTGAGCATGGCTTTACGCTATACAAAAAAGCACCAGAAATCATAATGGCCATGCATGTAAACATCTTGAGTGGTACGGCTAAGTGTGCACTTATAAAATAGAATCAGTATTTCAGTTAGTGATTAAAATTCTGTCAAATGCTAATTGTGTAGCAGAGCAGGGTCATGCTAACGGACAGAAACACTGCATATCAGTACCATAGGTTATCATAAAATCTACAGTTCCACTGTAGCTGGTGTGTCCTGTTCCATTTTGAGAAAAAGCTGGGGTATAAATATTTACACATGTGAGGAACATCATTTGCTTTTCTCTTTAGGGAACGTCTTCTGTAGCTCAGTAGTATGCAGAAACTGTAAGACTTCTGGGGTAAAAGTGTTTGGTAAATGTGATGAGAAATGTCAAGTGAAATCTCTCGCAATTCTCATGATATCATTGTATTATTGGTGACCTTCAAATATGGCAACAGGCTGGTGATTTATGAAGAAAGGCAAGGAAGAGGAGCCCTATAAACAGTTTCAAGCT
>JAABNX020000042.1:8652348-8670282 GCA_015163995.2 Mormyrus lacerda | reverse complement strand
TGGATGAATAGGGTTAGGGTTAGGCTCACTCGCTGGATGAATAGGGTTAGGGTTAGGATCGCTCGCTGGATGAATAGGGTTAGGGTTAGGGTTAGGATCGCTCGCTGGATGAATAGGGTTAGGGTTAGGCTCACTCGCTGGATGAATAGGGTTAGGATCGCTCGCTGGATGAATAGGGTTAGGGTTAGGCTCACTCGCTGGATGAATAGGGTTAGGGTTAGGATCGCTCGCTGGATGAATAGCTAGGGATCAATCGAAGGGTTAGTCTTAGGGTGATGCAGCACTGATCTTCGTAGCTGGTTGGCAGCCCTCATACCAGCAGGTGGCAGCCTGGTCACAGCTCAGTACTGAGTGACAAGGCTAACCTGATTCATCACAAGTCAGGCTGACTGATTGGTTTATTCACGAGCTTTAGTGCCCGTATAGGCTAAAGATCTCCTCTCACTGTGACCTGTGCCTACCATAGCTGAGAATCAGTGCTCCAGAGAGTAACGCAGATGAGCCAAGCTGAACAGAATGGATTGTGACAGCTAAACACTGGAACCTGAATGTATAAGAATAGTATTCCAGACTCAAGGTGCTGGTGTCGTGGCTTCAGACCCCTTGTGCACTAAGAGTAAATGGATGAATGTGTGGCGGAAACATATTATCTAATGCAGATTAGAGCCACTTTAATCCAATGTGTATATACAGTATTTATACATTAAAAATGTAAAGTACATTGTTAACAGATGCTACTGTGATTATTATTTTTCTCTGCCAGGTAACTATTCCATGTAAATAGGCAATAGTTCACCAAAGCAGCCCAATTATTGCTACAGAGAAATTAGACCTCATTTTTGACCAGTCATCGAATTCTTTAACTCTGTCTAAAATTGTGTTCTGGAATATTTTTAAAGTAATATAATATTATAATCATGGTTAACAAACATTATTATGTCTTTTTTTGTAATACTTTTGGGAATGCCCTTCTTAAGTAGCCTTTAGCATTTAATTGTTAATTCCTTGAAATGGAAAATAAGTTTGATTAATTATTAGTAATCAGAATTATTATTAATGATGCATACAGATGTATAAAATGGATTGATTCTCTGGAATACCGTTTTTTAGTTTAAGTGGGGAGACACCGATATTAGAATCATTTTTAGTAGTATATATTCTACTTGACAGAAATTTATGTGACACCGCACCCCCTAGTGGTCACCACATGCATAGGAGCTGTAAAATCCCTTAGGAATTCACACTCAAGCTCAGTTGTCAGAATTACTGCAACGGAGGATTCTGTTCTTTGATTTGCACTCCCTGGTCTTTTTCAACCATGGAAGCTTTTCAAGTCAAGAAGACGATATTTTTTGGGGATACCGGAAGCACCATTTTTAGCTAAGCAACTTTAATGAATGAGTGGATGAATTAAAAACCAAAGGAGCTTGCAAATCAGCCACAACAACATCGAGAGGGTGTGTTTTGTTGTGCAGGACTGAAAAATTAGGAAAAGTTCAGTTTCCTTTTTCTTTGTAAAGTTGTCTGATAAATGTGGGTCATTATCTGTAAATCTGTAAGAACTGTTGCGTGTCAGGTCCTGATTTCAGCATCACTCTCTCTGAACTTGACCGTAGCTTTAACTGTTTGATTGCTCTTTGATACCTTTCGAGATCTCTGGGGTACCTCTGCTTGTTTCTGGGCCACAGAGTAGCTGTTTCTGTTTCGGGTTCTGAGTGTGTCCAGATTAGACTGGAAAATGTCTAAAGCGGGACTTGGATCCCATATTTTGACAAATGTATGACTGGAAATTACCCTCTCGCTTTGTTTATCGTTAATACTTGAGGACTTATTATCAAACAGCTGGTAACTTTTGCCCTTGAATGCCAGCATTGTCAAAAGGACTGATTGTACAGGTGGTTATGGCTGAATACATTTAATTCTCTTATTCTAAGTGATATTTGCTTCCCTGACTTTCAGCCAATAAAATTATAAATGTGTTTGCTCAGTCACTAACTCTTTCCATGGAAAATACATTTCTGTATTTTAACCTTATTCGCACATCTCTGAACACTGAGTTGTTATGTAAGTAATAATTATTCTGATAGGAAATTCTTCTAAAAAATTATACTTGAAGATTTTGGAAGCAACATGCAAATGTAATATTAATTTAGGTAGAACAATTGACTGGGTGGGGAAAAAAGAGAAGCCAACATATTACGCGTCTCATAACGGTAATGAAATATTTAATACCATATAGTGACTTATTTCCCGGTCAGTTTATCATCATATTAGTACTAATAGTACCAGTACCGATTCTAACCAGCAGGGACCACTGTTGGCAAATTTACTGATTCGCAGCCAAAAACATGTGGACAACCCTGTTCATCTAAAGCAGGGGTGGCCAATCTTATCCGCAAAGGGCCGGTATGTGTGCAGGTTTTTGAGATAACCTGTAGGCCAGCTGTTCAAACGCAGGTGTGAGGACTCTTCAGCCAATCAGTCCTCTAATTAGTAAACTAATGAGGGAGTTGCAGCGAAAACCCGCATACACACTGGCCCTTTGCGGATAAGGTTGGCCACTCCTGATCTAAGGAATTAGCTAATTAATCAGCCACACATATCGCTGATATGGGTGTATAATTAAGCACACAGCCACGCAATCACCAGCAAGAAATACCGGCAGCAGATTAGCTCGCCGCCCAGACGAGATTTCTGACTTCCAATAGGACGCCATCATTATGACGAGTCGGTTCCCAAACTTTCTGCCTCGCTAGTGAAGTGAAGTGGAACCATCTGGAAGCAAGTTCATATGCAAAATGGTAAGCCACAAAAAAAAAATCACAAAAAGGCACTTAATCACCTAGCAACCTGAATGGCAGCGAATCCCACAAGCGATGATCTAATATCTAATGGAAGGTCTTCCCAGAAGAGCAAGAAGAGCAGTTATAGCAAGAGAGTGTAGACAGACGCTATATTAATATCCATGGTTTCTTAATGAAACATTGGGCAAGCTGGTGTCCACATACTTTTGGTCACAGAGTGTGTCAATCACTGATTCTCTGCATTTGGGTTCCACATTACAGCAGATTAAATTTTTTTTTCCCAGTTCATATCTATAGAATGTCATCTTTGTATTTTTGTTTGTAAAAGATTAATAAATGTACATATTTTATAGTATTCAGCATGGGCTTTTATCTGGAAGGCATCATTACCAGATTTGCTGATGTCCTGGTTAGCATCATGGTAGCATTATGCCAAGGACCAAACGTCTTTTTCTACGTCTGTGGGTTCCAGCTCGTCATGGGGGATCCCCAGACTTTCCCAAGCCAGCCGAGGAGCCTGGAGCAGCATATTCGGGAATCCTCCAGGTGGCCTCCTAAGAGAAGGCCAGGCCACATCAGTTGCCTCCTCGCAATCTGAAGGAGTTCTAATTTATCTCGGTGGCTCTATTCTGAGGTCCCCCTGGATCCAGACTCCTTACCCTGCCACGGAGAATGAGTCCAGCAACCATGTGAAGAAACCTCATTTGGCGGGAAGCTGGATCCATTACCTGCAACTCACTGGTGCTGATAGAGGTAAGTTAAATTCATTTGGCAGAGGAGCTTCAGCCAGACATTCCCAGCAAACCCTGCCTGCTTATTTTGGCCCACATGGCCTCCATGTGCATCAACTCTGTGCTTATTGGTTGATGTGCCCAGACATAGTGTTCATTAAGAACAATCCACGGGTTGAATCTCAGAAGTCTAATAATTCCCCATTTGGGCTTAGAGACGGGCATCACAAGTCCAGAGAGTACAGGTTTCACACCAACCAGTTGAGTATGAAGAATCACAGTCGCAGAGTTCTCAACTGGTTGGTTGAAATAAAGCCTTGGTTTGGCTTTTTCCTTTCTGGACCTGAATTATCCACCTCTGGATCTGGGATATCATTCTTCCCAGTCAAATCCCCCCAGCCATTTCCATCATTCCCTACATGAGCACTGAAGTCTCCCAGTAGAACATCAGAGTCTGTAGGTGATATCTCCCCCCTGGTTTGGACTGCTTCCTCGCCAGAAAGGAAAACACAAGATTCCATATGCGATAAGCCAGTGTCCATTACTAAGGTCAAATCTGTCTTGCCTGTTATCCAAAGGGCACTATGAGGAAAATAAATGATTGGTTCCCTAGAGCAGCTATATCATCTCTTACTCTGTACGCTAGACTCGCCATATATGGTATTACATTCACATCCTCTACTAATGTTATTTCAAATGGTGACCCTTATACACTTATTTTAATGCCTATGTTAGCTTAAGTGGTTTTCCAAATCGGCCTTGGATGTTTCAAGCAGTGTATTTGTATATATATCCCATGTGAGTCCAGCCCAGATATGAAGCACACAGAACATGCTGGATTTTGGATAAAGTTCCATTAAATTCTTTTGTTTTTACAACGTCATCACCTTACAGGGAAGACCGAGGTCTGGATTATTGATGATACTTAAAAATTAAATAAAACCAGACTGTTTCATCCTTTTCCCTCCCTTTTTTTCTTTTTCCGGCAAATTTGCATAAAAAGTAGCATACAGTAACATTCGTCCTCTACTAACATTCCAGAACTATAATTATTTTTTAAATAATTTTTTTCTTTAGTCAAAATCAGAAAGCTCAATAGGAAGACTTTATAGATTAAAAAAATAAGGAAAAAAGTGTTGTTGTGGAAAAGCTGTTGTCAGTTGTCAGAGTCCCCACACTACCACCGTACTATTTTCTTCCCTTTTTTATTCTTCTTCATTAAGCCCTGAAAGTGTCAGGCGGCGGCTCTCCAGTCTTTTCTCCAAGGATTCTTATGATTTTATTGACTGTGCTGCAGAAGGATGAATCAGCCCCCGGTGTTAAACACACCAAGAGGTGTTTTCCTCTGGCATCTGACTCGCTCTGCTCTCTCGTATTCCTCTTCTATCTCTGCCACCATCCCTGTCCTTCTCAGCAGATGCACCCCACGCTATAATGCTATAACCCCCACGCTATAATGCTTTAACTAGTTATGACTAACTTCCTAAAATCCTGCTGCACCAGTTACATTTGATATTTTCTGGATGTTTCTGGCAAATGCACAGTTTTTCCCAGTAATATAACTGAATTGCTTTCCCTCCTGCTGCTGGCTTGGCAATGCTACCACTGACCAGCTTTTTTCTAGCTTTCCCAATTTGAAACTACAGCTTGTAATGATACACAGAGACTGGACCAGTTACTTATAGAGACAAGTGCTCATATTCTGAAAAACAGCTGTTGCTAACAACAACCTTGTATTATGTTGTTGCTGAAGGGCACATTCTGGGAAGGAAGACATCCTACCTGTTCTGTTGCCAATATTTGAACCCCCTTCTTTGCATGCAAGGACTTTAATTGCAGCAACTCTAACTACATTTTCCGTCAACATGAGGCAGAACATTCCAATAATATGATTGAGTAAGCACACATTCTGCAACAAAAATTGTGTCATATTGGGGCACAGCTTCAAAACACGCATCTCTTTCATCATTATATGATTTTTTTCCACACAACAATCCTGACCAATAGGTATATTGTGTCATTTCTGGTGTTTAGGGAAGGGTATCTTCTCAGTAAAGCTATTTTCTTTTAGCTGATGTTGAGTGGCTCATAAGGTTGGCTATAGGACACAGTAACACAGAGCGTGGCCAGGTCTAATTTTCCTTACATTTTAATAGTGGTTTTTCTCTGGAACCTGACAGCCATGGTCTAAAAATGCAGCAGATGATTAACCAGCAAGCTGTTATACATTAAAGTGGGTTTCCCTGAACAGCATTTGCCGTTCGGGAAATTTATCTTCAAACTCATCTACGGCTTCTCCTGCTAAGATCTTCAGTCCATCTGACCTGCATTCGGCACCATACAGCGCATCTCTACATGATTGACTCCTTGAATGTCCTTTCAGTCCACGGAGCTCTGAAGCGGCTACGACCTGTTTGCTAGCACTGGTAACGGTGTCAAGGTCATGCAAAAAAGCAAATTCCATTTCCAGTCACCATAAACTCAATGATAAAAACAAAATGCTCATTTTACATAGATTCAGCTGGGCATGGAATGTTGCTGCTGTCCACATAAAGCTTATTTTAATAATGTTACTATCACATATGATTGAATTAAAACACTAAAACACTTTTATTTCTGTTTTACCATCAAGTGTCAAGTATTTCCATACAAATCATACATAAAAATGAGGTACATATAAAGAGTAAAATTATGTTCAACTTTTCTGTGTGTGATTTATAAACTCTTTCTATACTGGACAGTTCAACAAAGTGATGATATAGAGGCTATAGGTATTGTCTCCAGGGTGAACCAGGACTAGCTGCAGTTACATCCAAGTGTCTCACTGTCTTGTGGTTCTGTAAGGCTGTTACATATTAAGAAGCTTTGCTGATGTCTGGATATTAGTCACTGTGTTAATTATTAGGGCTGTTTGTACATTTCTGCATCATCCTCATTTCTAGTGGCCAAAGGTTTCCACCTTTACCTCCACCTTTACTCTGTCACCATCCCCCGGTCTCTTTGCAAATCTGCAAAAATCCAAAGGAGATTCTTCCCTTATCACTCTGTTTCCTGTTTTGTATCAGGGGGGACTTGTTTAACTACTGTTTTGAAAGCCATTGATTCTATTGCTTCCAAGGTAGGAAACGTAAACTTCAGGTTTGTCGCTGATTTTTGCTCTTTATGGTTGTCATGGATCCAGGTATCTATGACACCAGGACCGGGACGGAGAAGCCAGCAACCGAAAATATCGGCACAAAAGTGACTATCAACAATCCAGCTGACATCACTGTCATCGTCGGCTATTTCATCATGGTCATTGGCGTCGGAATCTGGGTACGTCCATTATGTGCCTTACATTACAAGTTTGCTAGTCAAGGCATGGCTTTCATGTGTATATTTGAGTGCATACATGCTATATTTGTCGTTAAATATGTCACATCTTGGAAATGACATTGGCAAGTCGTGAACCTACTCATCAGGACCCTCATTATGAGCAAATCGGCTGTTCTGTCTTGCAGTCCATGTTCCGGACTAATCGTGGCACGGTGAGGGGTTACTTTTTAGCAGGTCGGACCATGATCTGGTGGCCGGTAAGAGAACACTCTTCAAGTCAAACACTAATTTAAGAATAATTCAGTCATACGTTATTGAAGGACAACACTGTCCTGGATAATAGTGTCCACAATGTTGTGTCACTTGTTTCAACAGTATTGGAAAGCTGTTGAAAGCTTCCATTCATATGGCAAATTTTTCCTTCTCCTTTATCCTCAAAATTAATCCCATCTTTTGATTTCTGACAGCCCTCTTCATTCCCTACTCCTACTGTACATCCTTATAGAGCTTTAGCGATATGTAGCCTAGATGTTTGTGTTTGGTCTCCATTTCTCTGGCTGTTCCCTGTAACAGGTGGGCGCCTCTTTATTTGCCAGCAATATCGGCAGCGGTCATTTTGTTGGGCTGGCCGGCACTGGAGCGGCCAGTGGCATCGCCGTCGGGGGCTTCGAATGGAATGTAATTGCTCTTCCCCTCACAAAGCCATCGCTAAATTGGAATCTTACAAATGGGATGGTAATAGATGTAGTTACACATTTTCTTTTTCGTGTCAATGCCCTTCTTGCCCAGGCTCTCTTCATCATGCTCCTCCTGGGCTGGCTCTTTGTCCCTGTTTATCTGACTGCTGGGGTGAGTTGGATTATTAACGACAAACACTAGGAGTACCTCAATTACCAAAATTTTAGGATATAATTATTAAACTGGAGAATACTCTTGGGTAGAAGACATGTTTAAGAAATGTAAATTTGGTTGAAACCAGTCTTTTTGCCACTTCCGTAATGTCATTATCAGCAGGAGAAATGTGAAATCACAAAGTTCCTTTACTCCACGTGCAATTTTACTATTTACATTTAGAAGAATCTGACAGATTCTTTGGAAAGCATGCCATAATTTTGCTTCTTTGTCAGTCCTATGCTCTGCTCTTCCCCTGTTTCCCCTCCTGTTGCCTTGACAATGCAGGTAATTACCATGCCTCAGTACCTGAAGAAAAGGTTCGGAGGTAACAGGATCAGCCTATACTTATCTGTTATCTCTCTGTTCCTCTACATCTTCACCAAGATTTCTGTGAGTACATGCATCTGTCGGCCATAAAACCGCCAGCTCTTTCAGTTAAGGCAGTTCATGTGACTTATACAGCAAAGCCTTGTGGGAGCGTTATAAGTGAAAGTAACTTGGACCTTGTAACCGGCAACATGTCAGCAGAAAAACGTCTAAATAATGAAATGACACAATGTAGTATTTTACGTTTTTAAATTTATAAAGCCATACCAGGCAGATGTGATTCCCATGAACAGGGGTAATTTATTGTCCAGTTAAATAGCAGCTGTTTAGGACGGATTGATTTTTTGAAAAAAGGTGTGGATTAAGTCTTAGCTCCTCTTCCGCTCATTGCCTCTCTCCTTCTGCCTTTAATTCTCAGGCCGACATGTTCTCAGGAGCGATATTCATCCAGTTAGGCCTTAGCTCCTCTCCCGCTCATTGCCTCTCTCCTTCTGCCTTTAATTCTCAGGTCGACATGTTCTCAGGAGCAATATTCATCCAGCAGGCTTTGGGATGGAACATCTATGTATCTGTAATTGCCCTGCTGTCCATCACAGCCTTATACTCAGTCACAGGTGACACCACATTGAAACACTGATACTCTATTAATCTAATGACGTGACTATTAAGCCTAATAGTCTCAAATCCTGATAAACTCTCGCAGATTAGTCTGAATATACTGCCAGTGGCTCCACATGTTACATTTATTCTCATATATAATGGTCAAGCAGCCCTGAATATAATGACTATTAAATAAATAAATGTGTCTATAGATCATGCGACTCTATGCACTACATAATCAGCTACACGTTTACATTTTAGGTGGGCTGGCTGCTCTTATGTACACAGACACCGTCCAGACAATTGTCATCATCGCGGGAGCCTTCGTCCTCACAGGTTTCTGTGAGTAACTCTACAAGAATCAAACACAACAGCGCACAGGAAAATACGCAAATCAGCAGTAGTAGGCATTTCCTTGACCCCGAGTCTTTGAATTATTTAGACTGAAAAACTTATGCTGACATTTTTAAAAGAAACATTCCTTTGCTAGCATGTTGCAGTAGCTCAGTGACTAACACTGCTGGCTCACATCTCCAGGGTTGTGAGTGCAGTAGACTGGTATCTCATTAAAGCAGGTAGATTCCAGTGGTGGGCATAGCTAACCAAAAAGTTAGCTTCGCAAGTTAGCGGATTAGCGGAACCTAGCTCACCATCGATAACCAAGCTTAACCAGTTGATGATTCAATAATGCACACCAATAAAGGAAAACAGAATGATGGACAGATACTCACACCTGTGAATAAGTGAAACATGTACATGCTTCAGACACACCCCCTTCTTCTGTTGCAATACCCAGCCTTCGTGAAGATTGGAGGCTACAGTGCCCTATTTCAGAAGTATGCTGAGGCTCTGCCTTCTGTCAGGGAATCCTCACAGCCCCAGCTCTACAACATCTCCTTGGCTTGCTACAAGCCACGAAGTGATGCCTTCCACCTGCTGCGAGACCCGATGAACGGGGACCTACCCTGGCCCGGAGTGATCTTTGGTATCGCCATCGTGGGCAGCTGGTACTGGTGCAGCGACCAGGTGAGCCGTTGCTACCTGTCATGTACACTGGGGGTATTAAGCAAGTAAAATATATTACAGTAATGTTTCCCAATCTGGTCCTTAGGGACCCATAGACAGTCCACATTTTTGCTCCCTCCCAGCTCCAGAGAGGGAGCAAAAAACGTGGACAATCTGGCAGTGAACTCAGAAGGAGAAAAAACGTGGACTGACTGTGGGTCCCCAAGGACCAGATTGAGAAACACTGCATTACAGGCCTCACACTTCAAGATTTAAGGGTTTCCAAATCTCACCGCTGGTACTGTGTGTAGATGGTGCAAGTTCTTCCTCTGCTTCCTGGTTTTCTTCTGCACTCCAAAGACATGCAGTTAATGACATCAGTACATTAAAATTTCCCAAAGCGTGTGACAGTGCATTCCGCAGTGGGCTGGCATCCTACTCTGGGTATCCCCTGCCATGTGCCCTGGGATTCCCCATTAACATCATGACCCTATATTGGATAAGCAGCCATGGAGGATTAATGGATATATGAACATACATCAAGGAGGTTAAACTATGCAGGTGATACACACTGACTCAGTAAATTACTCTGGACAGATGAATGGAGTTGGATTAAATGGATAAAATACAATATAAAGGGAAAAGACAGACATTTAAGGTCCCAGCGGAAGTACCTAAGAAATGCCCTTCTCCACAGCCAAAACACTGACAATAAATTATAATGCATCACATTTGTGTTGTTTTTATTCAGTCCCTAAATGCGCAGGCAGCAAAATACCACACAGCCATACTTGATTAGAATATTATATTAATTTGATACCTACGTACTTAATGTTATTCACTCCAGCTATGGCAAAATAAAATTGAAGATCAGATTTCTAAAATCCATTCAGTCCATGGGATATGTTTGCGAGAAAATTTGTGAGTTTTAGAAATTTAACAAAAGTTCTTCAGCAGATAACAGGACAGGAGTATGTGAGTTTCGGTTGCCAGTGCAGTAACAAGTGATGAGGAAGCCTGACTTTAGGTCTACAGCAACCTTATCACACAAACGATAAAAAGTGGATTGAGTGAGTTTTGGAAATTTGCTCCTCAGTTAACTTGAAGCTGCAAAACTAATGGCACCGACGGGTAAAGCCACCAGACCGCCATTGCCTTTGTCCTGGCAGGTGATTGTGCAGCGCTGCCTGGCCGGCCGCAGCCTCAGCCACGTGAAAGCTGGCTGCATCCTGTGTGGGTACCTCAAGCTGCTGCCTATGTTTCTCATGGTGCTCCCCGGCATGATCAGCAGGGCCCTCTACCCCGGTTAGTCCTCCTCACGGCCTCAATCCAATCAGGTGGAAGGGTGATGATGCCCAGGGCCATTTATTAAAGACATATTGCTGGGTAATGTTGCTGAGCGATTTTGCTTGGGTATTTTACCATTGATATTGGACGACAAATTTCTATTTGAAAAACTGCGATCAGCTGTGAGCAACTTTTCGGGATCATTCAGATTCAGATGAGCTGCCCTTTGTCCGACCTGGTTGGCAGCATTGCTCTAAATGTGCCCTGAGTATCATCATCTGAAGAGTCAGACCAAATTACACCTGAGCACAAAAATAACTTCATGGTTGTACATGTCTTACTACTGGAGCACCTTAATAACTGTAAATTTATGTGATATTTATGTGACGGTTTTATCCAAAGAAACTTACAGTAGAAGGAATAGTTACGGTTTATGTGTGTTCTGTGGGATTTGAGCCCATAACCTTTGCAATATTAGCACGATGTTCTGTTTCACAAGCGACAAATAGCTTAGAGGTAGTGGTAACCTTATGAAATAGTTCTAATAGCCCTTATTAAAAAGGTCACATCCAAAGCTAACTGTAGCTATGTAAATTAATATATCATGTAGTAGTGATACAACTGGCCAATTTGTTAATGCTTCAGAGTGTTTTATTGTTTTTCGTGTTATAAAGCCAATAGACCCTCGCTGGGAAAACGCTATGGCTGTTTTAGGGTAGCTTTACCACCATATAATGTTCTTTAGCTGCCCCTAATAAATGTACATCAGTTGATTTAAACAGTGTGTTCTCCTTAATTTTTAAATGAATATCTAGGGTGACCAGATAATCCCTGTCAGGGAGGGCACTCTGCTCGGCTGAATAGCTCAGTTCTTCTTGTGCTTTTACTGGTGTGTTTCCTTGATTGAAAGACTCATCCAGCTGTTTGACATTAACATTAGTGACACATGCATGATTACAGGAGACTGACCAATCAGCACACAGCAAGAAATTAGAGCTGAAGGGAAATCCAGGTCCTTTTTATTGAAATGGTACTCTACAAATCCTGTCCTGGTTCAAAGTGTGCTCCAAAGTTTTCTGGTCACCTGACTAAAATCAGATACCGCCAGAAAAGGCCCTTTTTCAGAAATTTCTACTGCCCCTGGGTCACTTTCCCATGTTTCAGTATGTTGGACAAAGCAGGCCTCTGTGAAAGTCCCCCCCCCCTTCTCTCGACAGACGAGGTGGCCTGTGTGGTTCCTGAGATATGCAAGCGAGTCTGCGGGACGGAGGTGGGCTGCTCCAACATCGCTTACCCCAAGCTGGTGGTGTCTGTTATGCCTGATGGTGATGTAGTTTCATACTCTAATGAAAATACTCAAAGTGCTCCCTGCTACCTGTTTCGGAGACCTCTGCGTTACACTCATGATATGGCCACCAACCTTTCGATTGGGATAACCCCACCTGATCGACAAGTGCATTTAAATAGCATGGGAATTGCCTGTGAAGTATATGAGAGTCACACACTGTGCGATTTGCCTGTGAAGTATTTGAGAGTCACACACTGTGGGACTTGCCCACAATAAATAAACCTTTCTATGGGTGTGTCCGTCCAAACTTTTGACTGGCATTGTATATGAGAGTCCCACAGAGTCACTAAGTTTAATGTAGGAACTGCTGACATTTCAATTTTGTTCATATGTCTTCATTACAATTTAAGATCCACAGCTGAAATTTAAAATTAGAATTACAATTGAAATATACGAGCCCCTGACATAGGGGCATCCCTATAAATTCTGGGCCCCCAGACAATGTAACCTTGGGGCCATGTTAGATGTCCTTCACAGGAGAACCATATTCCTCAACCGTATAAATTATGATCTTTCATATTCATATTTCACAAAGCACTGGGCTCCTTCAATCTGCCAGTGTATCCATGCCCTCTGACACCCCTGTGTTTACAATAAATAGATAAATAGATTAAGCCAGTGTCAAAATGATTCCTTCCTGGCTTCCCTTCCACATTCATCCACCGCCCAGGCCTGAGGGGCCTCATGCTGGCAGTGATGCTAGCTGCCCTGATGAGTTCTCTAGCCTCCATCTTCAACAGCAGCAGTACCCTTTTCACCATGGACATCTGGACCCGTCTGAGACCACAGGCCCGTGAACGAGAGCTGATGATCGTGGGAAGGTTTGCACCTTCTAGCTGTGTGTGTGTGACTACCTTATTTCAGTATCAATAAACTAAATAAAGTGCCTATGTCTCTATTTTATGAGATTTTGATGATAGATATATATTGAATCAAATTTTTTGTCAGGCATGTTCAGTCATGTGCCAACAGAAACTTCACCAACAAAACTAATTTTGATGAATATTCTTCAGTGACACTCCATCTCTTTTTTTCTTGGTTTTTCAGAGTGTGGGTGCTCTGCATTGTATCTATCAGTATTTGCTGGATCCCAGTAGTACAGGCTGCCCAAAGTGGTCAGCTGTTTGACTACATCCAATCAGTGAGCAGCTACCTGGCCCCGCCCATCGCTGCAGTTTTCTTTCTTGCAGTATTTGTGAAGAGAGTCAACGAACCGGTGAGGGAAGAACCACCAGCAAGTGCTTGGTGTTAAGAGGAATTATGGACAGTATAGTGAGCAATTGCTGTGATATGTGACAATGGAGAGCTTCATTATTATTTACAAAGTTGAGCTTTATCCAAGGTAGGCTGACCACCTAATTGAGGTCAGGGGGGACACTATGAACTACTACAGGGTTTACAAACTACCATTTCAATTAAAAACACCTGGATTTCACTTGAGCACGAGTTCTGCTGATTGGTCAGTCTCCTGTAATCATGCATGTGTCACTAATGTTAATGTCAAACAGCTGGATGAGTCTTTCAATCAAGGAAACAAACCAGTAAAAGCGCAAGAAAAACTGAACTATTCAGCCAAGTACAGGAGTCTTTCAGTTTTAAAGTAGTTTGTAGCTCATAGTGTCCCTAGGTGGTCACTCTATTCTAAGGACAATTTCTGCGTTACAGCAAAGTGTATTAGTTATATTGACATTGGTGGATTAAGGTAACATATTAAACACTAGCCTTGATTAATTTTCTCTTTTTCAGGGGGCTTTCTGGGGTCTTGTCGGGGGTCTGAGCATGGGGCTGTGTCGGATGATCCCGGAATTCACATTTGGGACAGGGAGCTGCCTGTTCCCCTCAGACTGCCCCCCACTGGTGTGTGGCTTCCATTACCTGCACTTTGCAATGCTGCTCTTCCTCTGCACTGGCATCTTGGTGCTCATCATCAGTCACTGCACGCCAGCCATCCCGGACAAACACGTGAGCCATCGCCCCTCACTCACTAAGGAGCACTCAGAAATACAGAACTGCTGTGCTTTTGCACGTTTCACAGGTGTCTGACCTGAGCCACACGTTTAATTCACCTGTGCTTGTCTCCTTGTCCTGTATCAACTGAAACAGAATGTTAACAGTCTAGCAGCTGAAACATTCTCATTCTCATCTAGGAATTCTTGCATAATGAGGAAACCTTTGTTTATGCAACGTGTTTACAGTTGCTGCAAAAAACATCTGGTCTTCCATGGACCATCAGGTTTACAGCATGATTGCTAATAGTAATATCTACATAATGTAGAATCGATGACTTAATTTTGTTAACCCATTAACTACAGTACCTGAAAATGGTCCATCCGCCTTCTGTGAATTTGGGTCAGAGGAGGTCTGGTGCCTACGAGCACAAAGCAGGGAATAACCCAGAATGGGATGATACCAAATTCTGTGCGTGTGTTTGGATGGGGGGGTGGGTGGAGCAGCTGGAGCAGAGTCCACAATGGCACAGGGAGAACATGCGAACTCCACACAGATGGAGATTTGAAGCCAGGTCCCACAGGTGTGGGGTGCCGGTGCTAACAGCTGCCCCCCTCCTCCAGTCTTTACTGTTTGACATTGGAGAAATGTGTGCTGCTCTTCAACCTCATCTAAACCAGTCACATGCTTTGAGTGACAGTACAAGCTGATATGCTTCACAGCCCATATTTTACCTTATTTCTAGACATAAATATGGAACACAAACTTTTGAAAACTTTATACTACTTTGTACTGCTTTGTAATTCAGTGTTTGTGCGCGTGGAGGGAATGTCATAATGGAGTATCATTTGTACCAATTTAAGTATGTATTTTACTGACACAGCATAAAAGGCAGAGGTAGGTAACCCTGATCCTGGAGTGCTGGTACCCACAATGTTTTCTATCCTACCTGGTCTCTGATGAACCAAGGCTGATCTCAGGCAGATAGTAACTGATCAGGTAGGATGGAAAACCTGCTGGATGCCAGCATTCCCGGATCAGGGTTGCCAAGGCCTGATATGGTGCTTATCAGCTGTAAAAACAAAATCATGAGATTAAAGTGGTTATTGGTTTTGGGTAATATTTTAAGGGATCTTTCTGCAAATTCAGATTTATTCCACACATGAATGGGTAGTATGCTAAAGAATTTTTTAGACTGTCAACATAATGTTTCCTCCTTTTTATAGGACGTTATATTCTTGGGAAGATTCATTCATTTACATTTTAGCTTCATTTGTCTGATGCTTTTGTCCAGTGACCTGCAGTGGAGAGAAGGGTTATAATTGAATACTCCCTGGGTTTTTTTTTTACCAAGATGCTTGGTAATCCTCTCTTTTTAACCAGCTTCACCGCCTGGTGTTCAGCCTCCGCCACTCGAAGGAAGCAAGGGATGACCTGGACTGGGAGGAAGAGGAGCGTGGGAGGAGAGCCCGCAGGGAAGCGGCTGAGAAGATCAGTGAGCAGCCAGGTGAGAGAGATGATGATGGCAACCAAAGTCAGTTATGCACCTCAGCCAGCGCTGCATCGATTTAGGCAGCACATCCCTCCTAATACCTTAAGTAACATTTCAGTTCATCCTTTCATTAACCAGTATCTCTAATTGTGTTGCACGAGTCTGATTTCCCCTTTGACTCGTAGCAGACGGAGGTGGGTCCCAGTCCACGCTCAGTCGCCTGATTGGCTGGTTCTGCGGCGTAAGTTCCACACAGACACCAGAACCCACAGAGCAAGAAGTTGGGGAGAATTCTGACCAGCTACCCAGCATCACAGAAGACCCGAAGTGGCAACACGTCGTCAATAGCAATGCCCTCATTATGATGGCAGTGGCCATCTTCATGTGGGGATACTTTGCTTAGGAGGAAACGGCCAATCAGACGGGTTACCCAGCTGTCATACTTGATTTGCTTGCTTAATGTTTTTTTTTTTTTTTTTTTAATACAAACTAAGTGCAAAATATCAGCTGGTTCCTAACAACTAAAGCTGTGAAGACAGTAAAAAAAATAAATAAATAAACAACACATAGGTTGGCACACTGAGCAGTTGTGCAAGAGGTGGATTGTTAAACGTAATAGGTTATCAGCACAGAAAATATATACACAAATCAATTCCTGAGCCTTCCCTGCACTCTGGGAATCTTCAAGAGTCAGCAAATAATGGTTTACTGAACTGTCAAACTTCACTTCAACTAGAATGCAAAAAACAATAAAAAATCCATTTACTGTGTGCCCAAGCTGAAATTCCAATGAACATCCAAATTCAATACCGTCACGGTCCTGAATATATGCAGTTTACACTTAAATTATGCTGCAATCCATGTTTGTCAGTAAGTGTGACTGAGGTGTGGAGTTCAGGCGCAGAAAGTAAAAATCCAGACCAAGATTTTGTTTCAACCACCCAGTTGACCATAAAGAATCAGTCACAGATTACTCAACTGGATGGTTGAAACAAAGTCTTGGTCTGGATTTTTATTATCTGCACCTGAACTATGCACCTGTGGTGTTTGACGTAGAGTGGAATGAGATTAACAGCTCAGCCGAATCATGCTGCATGAAGGAAGCCACCCCTATAATCCCCAGGACCAGATGAAAGTCACTGGTCCAAAAGCATGGATAACTCATTGAACCACATATCCCTGATCCTACTCATCTGAAGAAAAAAAAAAAAAAAAAAAAAAGAACAGGCCTCCACAGCCATCCTGAACTAACCGATTAGGGTCTGAAGGCTGTGGGTAAACAGCCATAATACACATATTGAAATTCTTCAAACGTTTGGAATTCAAAGCTAAAATTGATCTCAGCCATTACATTTAAGGATCCATGTTTCCTAAGGTACATGAGAACATGCAAAGGCACACTATATTAATTAGTACTGATGATACTCACCTTCAATTCAATGTAGGTGTCATTTAAAATATTTAAAAAGAAAAAAAAACCCACCACAAAACAGCTTCCAGTTTTAAATCACTTCAGTTTATTTGAGAAGCAGAAATTCCCATGTAGCATTGCACAGCTCAGATACCTACAGGGGTCTCCCAAAAACAGAAGAATGGACTATTCTTCCTGACACGTTTTTTTTTTCAGTTTGAGGAGTTGGTGTACAGGGCCAGGATTTAAGGCTGAAAGCTGGTTTTCCGAGTTTCTCGCGGACCGAGTCCCAGTGTTCCCCACGCAGAGCAGCGGCTTTGGCAACGCACAGCCTCTGCTGGCCAGCAGAGAGAGAGACACACACAAAGAATGGGGAGTGGCGGGATAGGCTGGGCCAGAAATAAAAACCTCTTAAAAAAATTAAAAAAAAAAAAAAAAAACACAACAACACACATCCCATCAGGGGATGGAAATGCAACACCCTGGGAAAATAAAAAAAGTAGTGAAATTCATATGCCCCCCTAAATAAACAAAACAAGCAAACCTCACACCACTTGTACAAAATGACATCAGATTGCTCTCTTCCCCCCCCCCCCCATTCCCAACAAAAGCATCCTATCCACACCCCTCCAGCCCACCCTCTACCCTCCCCTGAGGCAGTGCCGGGACAGGTCAGTGTGTACTGTGAGTGGGATGGCGTTTTTCTGTCTTACGTCTTCCTGATCTCCTGTACCTTACCTTCCTACCCGTTGTCGGATCCTTACCTTCTGTGC
>JAABNX020000042.1:8605403-8634408 GCA_015163995.2 Mormyrus lacerda | reverse complement strand
TTTGTCAGCGCCCCCCCCCCCCCCCCACTTCAATGATTTAAATTTAAGTTAAAATTTGTTGATTTTATTACACAGAGTGAGCTGAGACCCCTTTTTGGACAATGTCTCTGAAGTACAGCCCAAGTGAACCCAGTGTATTAAGCACCTTACCCAGGGATTACTGGGTCTGGCCACTTTTTCTCTGCGTCCCCAATTAGCCAGACATTTGTAATGGTCTGACATGATCTATGGACCGGTCATCTGTGTAGAATGTTCTGGAAGAGGAGTTGGGTGCAGGCTGGAGGGAGGAGCTGGCCTCGTTCGAGGAGAAGCCGTTTGCGGCGGCATCCATTGGGCAGGTCCACCATGGAGTGCTGCATGATGGGCAGGAGGTGGCCCTGAAGATCCAGGTGAGCAGACGCAGCAAGGCGCTCCAGCCCCTCTCTGGCGTGAAAAAGGGGCATGTCTGCTGAGCTGCTTACAGCTCCCAATGTTCATCCTAGTTTGGGATGGCCAGTAATTTGGTCTTTCATTGGATGACATCATTTCCTGTGACATTACTGGTCAATTCCACCCACTTGGCAGTAGGTGTCGCCATAGAGCACCGTCAGGCGGAGGCACCCAGCCATGCGATCCACCTGATGGAATGTGGGCCAATTTTAATTCCCATCAGGGCTTCCACACCACAGATGGCTAATACAGTAGGGATCAACGCTGCAGGGCGTCACTGTCGTGATGGATGCCTCATTTGAAGAGGCCCACATCTCATTAAACGGAGCGTGTGTGATGCTTTTAAATAGGCACAGCAGTTCTGCAGACGATTGCCTCGGCTCATTTCAGCTCTAGCCGAAGCCACGCTGACCTTTTCAGTGCTGGAGCCCTTGGTCTAGCCGTGTGACATACGAGGACTAAATTTAAGGGCACTATCTGTCAATATGTTGTGGTAATTTTCCCCCCTCCCTCTTGCACCAGTACCCAGGCGTGGCAGAGAGCATCCACAGCGATATTAACAACCTGATGGCCGTGCTGAAAATGAGCGTAGTGCTGCCTGAAGGTGAGACCGGATCCTGCACGCAGCCTGTCATCGTTAATCCACCCACTTTGGGGTTTGCAGACATTTGCTTGTTTTTCTTTTTGCGCAGGCTTGTTTGCAGACAGCAGCCTGGAGGTCCTTCAGAGAGAGCTAGCTTGGGAGTGTGACTACAAGAGGGAAGCAAAATGTGCCAAGCGATTCAGGTACTGTGAGTATGTGGCTTTCTTTTGTACTGAAACAATCTGTTGGAGGCCGAATATTAAAAAAAAAAAAAAAAAAAACTTGACACCTATAAAAATACTGTAGTTGGTTGTGGGTTTGAATATCTTTGCCGGCAAAATAATTGTGTTTTTTGCATTAATACCATCTTCTAGTATTGGCTGACGGTGAACCTCTATATGGGTTTTTTTTTTTTTTTTTTTTGTACTTGACACCTAAATCCTGTTTGTTTTGGGTCAAATTGAGTGGAGAGTACAGTAGATTAATGAGCTATGTTGTGAGGGTTATTTATTTCAAATAGCTAATCATTAGGAGGCTCTTATAGAGAAACCCCAAGACTCCATTGGACAAACCTGAGCTAGTCATTCGGACAGCTGTATGCAGTAGCACTGAAGGTCCTCATGAGCTGTTGGGAGTCTGTGTAACTGCGGTTTTTGGCAGCCAAGTGGTTTTGACCACACATGGGTCACAGATATTGAAGCTGGTTGATTTCTTAATAAAAACTATTATAATAGTTGTGGATGCAGATGAAAATTTTATAATTATAATATTAAATTAAATATTAAATCAATTATCAGTCATGAAGCTACTTTTTATATTGAACACATAATAGTTCTTTAGCAAGTCAAACTCGATTAAAGATGAGTCCCTCTTAAATCAGACAGGTAACAGAAACTGTAAGATGTCATGACTTGTTTTTTTAATTACAGGTTAAAATATGTAAATGTTTCATAAAAGAAGAATAATCTAATGATGTTTAATGTATCACAGCACATCCATGTGAAACACCTTGGGACAACTTTGTTGTGAAAGGCGCTATATAAAAATAAATTGACTTGAATTGAATGGTGAGAAAACATCTTTGAAGAATAGAATATTAAAGACTGTAAACAAGATTTTGAACAAAACAAACCTTCGTACTAGAGAAGTGGCTTATGTCGAGTAGCGGGTGTGTGAGTGCTGTATGTTTGATCGCAGGGCTCTGCTGGAGGGGGACCCATTTCTCAGTGTCCCGGAGGTGGTGGATGGCCTGACAAGCGGCCGTGTCCTGACCACTCATATGGTGTCTGGGGTGCCGCTGGACCACTGTGTGACCCTTAGCCAGGAGACGCGGAACAAGGTGGAGGATCTGAGCACGTGCTTGCGGAACCGTCAGACTGGGTCCACCAGTTGGAGCATTTTTCCTCAAAGTGTAACAGTTTACCAACATTTTTTAAAACCAGTTTGTTGAGGTGGAGCTAAACTGGTGCTAAACTGGTCAAACCTCCTTGCTCTCCATGAATAACCTGCCATTAAACTGGGGCGATTCTCAGGTGGTCTGCACCATCTGTCCATTTTTAATTTATTGTTTTAAATCAGGGATTTGTATTCTGATCTTCTGACGGAATGTGGAGCCGTAGCACCGCGAGGTGCCCGCTGCGTCCACAAGTTGGATGGCTTCCCGGAAATCTCCCCATCACTGGCTCCTTATTTAATTAAAACAGTGTTGCCTCACAGACCCTTGGCTCCTACAATCAGCCCACCTAGATGATCTTTTCTTTTGAAGTCTTGACCGTGGCTTGTGTCCGTCTTCCGGACTGTGGCTCTAAATCAGCGACATGCTGTCAGAGCGTTGATCAGACTGATTCCATTAGCCAAGCTGGTGTGCTTCTCCTCATTCCAGGCTTCTGGTTTTAACTCAACTCTTATGTGGTTATACATGCTTGAATTATTGGAAATGTAAATATTTCTTAATTTGATATGGATGTGCCAACGATAATTTACATTTGAAGTAATTATATTATTTGTAATTAGTTTTGAAGCCACTTTAACAAAGAGTAGCCAAAGCCACTTTGATCTGGTAAACCGCAGCTCTCTGAGCCAAAAAGGCAGAAACCACATGGTTTTAGAGGTGTGCTGTTAATATGGAAATTGGCCACAGGGTGGCAGTATTGCATTTTTTAGTATAGAAATATATGTCATGTGTTCCTTCTTTTATATATTTATAGTGTATTTGCTATTTCAGATTTGCTTCGGCATCTTGCAGCTGTGCTTGAGGGAGCTGTTTGAGTTCCGCTTCATGCAAACCGACCCTAACTGGGCTAACTTCTTCTACAATGCAGAACAGGACAAGGTTTGTGAAGTGCGTTGTGGCTGTGACTAACATGAAAACGTGCATATAATGCAAAAACATGGTCATTTTAATCCTCCATATTCTCATGTCTGTAGATTTTCCTGCTGGATTTTGGGGCTTGCCGGGATTACCCAGAGAAATTCACCGATGACTACATAGAGGTAAGCAGATCAGAGTCATAGAGGCCTGGGCTGGTTAATGGCTTTGTAGCTAAAAAGCTGAACTTGACTGTGTAATCTTACCAATTCTAATAAACTTGACCATGACCTGAACTTAACCTGAATTTTTAAAGCATTATTATTTCAGATCAAAGCCATGTTCTGCAGACACAAATTAATATACCTGTAGCCTGGGGTGCTGTGGGGGGTCATGATGATTCCATGGGCCCCTGACTGACAGGGGCCCTAAAACTTTAATAATTAGAGTGATGGGTTGGGGGCCTCGTGTGATGGGTTTTGGGGCCCAAAATCTCTAGCAGCACCCCAGCCTGTAGTCAGTGTGCATTGAGGAGCTGCGTTTGACGTTACCGCTGTGCCTGCTTGCATTGCTCTTGGCCTGCCACTTGCGCAGGTGGTGCACGCTGCTTCGGTGGGAGACCGGGCGGCCGTGCTGCAGAAATCCAAGGATCTCAAGTTCCTCACAGGTTTTGAAACCAAGGTCAGACCCTCTTATGTTTCGTCTTGCTCGCTTCACACCTTGTGTACTTGCTCAGCGGTGCCGACCTCCCAGCGCCTTTCACCAGTGCCGTTCACCAGGTTCTGCTCTATGTTCCCAGGCATTTGAGGACGCTCACACAGAAGCTGTGATGATCCTGGGCGAGGCCTTCGCCTCTCCGGGCCCCTTTGACTTCAGCATCCAGAGCACCACCCAGCGCATCCACAACCTCATCCCTGTCATGCTGCGGCACCGGCTAACCCCGCCGCCGGAGGAGACCTACTCCCTACACCGCAAGATGGCTGGCTCCTTTCTAATCTGCTCCAAGCTGGGTGCCCGTATCCACTGCAGGGACATGTTTCTGGAGATCTATGATGACTACAGTCGCCGGAGACGGGAACAGGCCGCCTAGGGGGCGGTGGGGGGGAGGTCGTGCTGAAGACTGTGTGTGGGTGGATATGCAGAGAGATGCGGTCCTTCATCCATAATGCCAGCCCTTGAAGTAACGGGGGCCAAACGTTGAGTGGAACTTGGCAACGTCTTTGGAGAAAAAGGTATGAAATGCCCAGAACTGAAGGATATGACTCATTCTTTAAGGCAGAAACCGGAGTGTACAGGAACCCATTAAGTTCTTCTGAAGGCCTCAGTGACACTCAGGAACTGTTAGTCATTTTACTAGCTGGCTCCCAGACACTGCTGGGATCTGACCAAAGCAGTGTCTGTACCAACAGTTAAGGAAATGTACAGTATATAAAATGTAATGGGCTGAGTCAGAAGTTTAATATTTTGTGGTTTCATTGTGAAATTAATGTGAGGCAACAGCAGGACATTTGGTTATGTCTTTATTGTCAGTGTGGTTGATGCTGGTGAAACACAAGTGTTGGCTGTATGCTTTACTGTAAATCTTCAGTATCATTAATAACTGCCCACGCTGGCAGTTAAGTCGCCGTAAAAATATGCTGTAATTTATAGAATGTAATGAAGTGTTTCGCTTGAGATCAGTGCCTGAGTTCCAGCCTCTGAGCTTTCCAGTCACCTGTTTTATACTTGTGCTTTAACAGCGACTGAAATGGCCATTTGTTGTGATTTTAAAATGATAAATTTCTCTGAGCTGGTATTAAACAAGATGTGTGTAAAATTATATGATGTTGCATAATCGAGGCTGGTACGCAGGGGAAATTATACACAATGCATATGGTGGATTGAACCTCCACACCCAACTATGTCTAGTCTGTTTTTAGAGACTGTATCAAATCTGAACCGGTAGGTTCACAACTTGTGTACAGGACAATATGTTGAATTATGAATGTTGATAACACAGACTCCACATTCACAAGTTGTATCCAGAAAAATCTAATTCTGCCAATTCATCACATTAATGCTCAGTCATTTTAGAGCAATAAATGTTTCAGCTTTATTTCACCTTGACAAATATCTCAGAAAGAATTCCCAAATTTACCAGGTTTTCAATTGTCAATACACATTGTCAGTATTCTATTAGTCAAGCACAATTAAATGATCTGAACCAAATTCCTACCTACTGTTTCCAAAAACACTAGCTAAGTAAAATAATTCCTAAAAAGTAAATTTTGGATCATTAAAAAAATGCTCAGATACACTAGCAGGGTATACGCTCGTGTCCGACAAGGGGCATGAGCTCTGTAGATGTTTGTCGAGTCCCCAAACTTAACTGATTAATATGCCATCTGGCTTTTGCAAGCATGAATCATTTATGGCTGTGCCATTCTCCTGCACCACCTAGATGAAGTTACTTTCTATTCAAACAATGACTTAAATGCCAGGACACTCCTGTGGCACAGCTGGCCAGCCTCTCTCACTAGCGTCATTTTTCTCATGGTTGTCTTGAATAACGTCTTAGTGCATGATGCTGATTAGCTGAACAATCAAGAAAATATAACGCGTATGTGATTGGACAGCTCAATTTTACAGGTGAGCCAGAACAAGAATGGGTGCCGCATAGGGAAACTTCAGCTGCTTCCTTAAGCTGCAGCCCTGCTGAGCCTGCACCCCAGAAGCAGAGCCAGTGAGGGGGCTGGGCTGGCATTGGCATCCCATAATTGAATTGGTTGCCCTGGTTCTCTCCCATTTTCATTGGCTCTGAGTGATGTCAGTTATATTATTTCAATAGATATGGGTGACTCAGTTAAAAGTGCAATAAAAGGTTATTTGTTGCTTGTATTTACTGAAGCATAATGATGCATATAAAATACATAGTTGTATATATAACAAAGGTTTTGTCACTTTCTTGTCTGAATTAGTGATAGTGTTTTCATATGACTGCTGGTTTTTCATGGGTAGTCACATCCTAGTAATATTTTTGAAATCGTTCTGGTATTGTAAAGTTTTAAAACTGGTCAGTGAAGAGATTGCATTTAATTATGACTTGAATCATAAAATAATATCTGTACTACAATGATGCCTCTTGTCAGTTCGGTGCCTTCGATACGAAGGAGTTCATTAGGCTGTGTAGTTGTCAGTGGGAACTGAGGAATACAGTGTGTAAGTGAAGACAATATTGTGTTTTTTACTTTGTGCACTGAAGTAGACAGAAGTTGGTGACAGTCCCGCCCCCCCCCCCCTCGGAGACACTACTGCTCAGACATTCTTCTCATATTGATGACCATGGGGAACTAAAAGACTAATTCAATATTGACCTTTGTGTGCATTAAACTGCTTAATGAGCTTCAGGACACCAACTTGTCCTACAACTGAGCCTCTGGGTCTGTGTGGTAAACCTCCCCCCCATCCTCTTACTGGCTAATTATGTTTTTCTTCTTATTAAAATACTTTATGGACACAGGGCAGGTTATACTGATTGGCTGAACTTCATACTGCTGACCTTTCTGAGGGAAACAAGGCATGTTGGACCTTGCAAACAAGATTGGGCATCTTGGTCAACATCGTACTGTGATCATGGATTTTGGTATGATATTATTGTGGCCTGTTATTGATCAATGTGGAATTTTATTGGGAATAAAACTTTTATTTATTGACCAAAGGAGTGAAGTGAAAAAAACACACAACTCCAGCCGCTGTCATTAATTAACACATCATTTTAATCAATTAATTAAAAAGGTGAGCACCAACCAAAAAGCCCTTTGTTTATGAATATGGGCATTTTTAGCAGGGATTTCTCTACGGCATCATTGGCACATGGATATATCAGTCATGCCTCTTTACTGGTGTAATAATATTCCAGTCCAGCTCCAGTTGCAGTAGTGATATAAGTATACATTCCTAATAATAAAGTATCGATTATCTACTGTTACATAACGTCAGTTCGTTTGGCTACCTTGCGTTCCATTTCTATGTATCTTCAATGTCGATTGAAGGCGAGGACTCATGTATGAACAATGTGCTCAGAGCTTTAAGAATATTTTTAAAGAATGATAAACTTCAAGTAAAATATTTCAAATGATATTTAATACATTTTAACTTTCGTCGACCATCCAAAAGACATCTTTTAAATTAAATCTTTGTCTTGCTCATGAAACCATTTTGAATGTATTGCACATTTTGAATGAACTGCCAATAGATGGATTTTTTAACAAGAACTTAGCACTTTGAAATTGTTTTTGAAGTTCCACCAAGGACTCACAGTTGCACTTAAATTCAAAACATTTGCAATATTAGTTTTGATTATAGTGATGAGGTGGTATCATATTACAATATGAATATCAGACAGATTCACATATACGAATGAGCCCAAACGTTATGACTACCCCCACATTACGCAAGTAACGTTAACTATCTTGTTAAAAATAGCACATTCATGGTCTGGGATATATTACATGATAAGCCAACATTCGGTACTCAAAGTCAACGTGTTGAATGCAAAAGAAATGGCCAGGTATAAAGATCTGAGTGACTTTGATAAGGGCAAGATTGTTATGGCTAGACAACTGATTCAGAACATCTCTGACTTAGCAAGGCTTGTGTAGTGCTCACAGTCATCTGTGATAAGTGGCAGTGCTCACAGTAATGCGTGGTGATTATGAACTGACAGTGGTCAGATAGGAGAAAAAAACCAGGGTATTAGGCAGCCAAAACTCATCTATGAGAAATGTGAACAAAGGCTGTCCCGTCTGGTATAAACCAACAGCAGGGCTACTGTGGCACAAATCACAGGTAATTTTAATGAAGGTCACTGGAGAAATGTGTCACGACACAATGCATCCAGCTTTTCTGTTTAAGGTGTTATGTTGCTGCGGTTCAGACTTGTCAGTCCAACGCATCCCACAGATGCTTGACGCATACTGTCCACATGATGCAACAGGGAACAGTCGGGGATTCTTCAGACCAGGTGACCTCCATCCGTTGCTCCAAGGGCCAGTTACGATTTTTTCATACCCGTTGTAGGTGCTTCTGGTGACAGCCAGGGATTATCATGACTACTCTGACTGGCATGTAGCTATGCGTATCAGTGTATAACAACAATATCAATATTGTCAGAATATTCATATTTATATTGAAACTACTGCTATTCAGTTGCACAATAATGCATGCATAACTACATTGCAGCATTGCAATTACAATTTTTCTACTTGTCTGCCACTGTAATATTTGCACATTCTGAATACCTCCTATAACTAAATTGCACATTCTTTACTTAAGAGCTCATATTTACAGTTTATGTAATATATGTTTATTCTATGTTTTTTTTTTTTTAATCCTCTGTAAGAACTAGTGCCACGTCGTCTCATCTCACTCTATAAATGTATATTGCTGAGATGACAATAAAGTCCACTTTGACTTGATTTTGAGGAAATACTTTGCAGTGCTGAGCTGGAGGAGACAAATAAGTGGTATTATGGGAAAGAATGCATTTTTGATGCTGTAGTGACCTCAAGGAAAGATCTAAATTGTGACAATTAGTGCAGCTAGGAAAGCTATTCCAGCAAAGTGTGCTATCTGGCTAACCCAGCCATTACTGGGATCATGGCGCTCAATGAGATATCTACTTATGTGCTTGGTTAGCATAGCTTGTTATGTAAAGCCGACAAATTTTTCGAGCCCTAAGTTTGCACTAAAAATATGAAGCAATTTTCCTGGGCCAAGACTAAAGAAGCTTTGTGTTACCGGGGTATTTTCAAATCTGGGAAAGCTCATTAGGGTGTTCAGGTGGCTGAGTGAGTAGTGTCTACCTGCAGGGGTAGGGAGATTGAATGAATTACTGCTGGTTATTTCACGCACTCCAAAAAGACACAGACACGTGACCTGATGCTTTTCATCCGTTTTGCCTGCGTTGTGTGTGCTCTGTAGTGGACTGCCACCTTGTCCTGAGTGTTTTTCTCCCGCTTGGAATTCAGGGCTCATCCTGAACATGTACTGGATAAGTATGTGGAAGGACATATTAGACTGTGATTAATATACTTTATTTTATTTTCTTAATTGTAAAGTGAAATATACATTCCCCTTTATAACAACTGCACCCAAAAATAATGTTCAAATGATGTTTAACAAAGGTTTATATTCATAATAAATCACACATTTAGCCTTTAAATTATGTATTTTTAATCATAAATTCTTACCAATATGTCGTTACACTGTTGTTACATTTTTTGCACTCTGCATTCCTCCCTTACTTTTTTGTTCATTGTTCTCCACACTTGATGACCTTAAACATGGTCTGTCTGGTTCTTTCTCATATGGCGCCATCAGGATTAGGTATAAGCAAAGATGGAGTTTTCTGGAAAAACACTGGGATGTGTCCTTGGCTGCAGAAGCTCAGAACACCTTATCTTTGTGGCCCCAGATGGGTTGGGACACTGAAATGAACCAATACTCCTTTCACAGATCCAGCAGTGCCCATCTTTTATTTCCTTTTGTTTTGTAGTTCTATTGTTTTATCTATTGTACATTAAAATTAATCACTATGGAACTGAGATGTGAAACACTATAATGGTGGTGTGTGGCCCATGAGTTAGACTATGCCCGTGATCAGAAGGTCTCTGGTTCAAATCCCTGGGTTAGAAAAATTAATTCAACGTCAGGCCCTTGAGCAAGGACTTTAACCCCTAGTTGCTCCAGGGTTGAACTGACGCTGTTTTCTTTGGGTAAAAGTATCTGCCAAAAAATGTAATGCAAAAACCTTCAGCCAATCACATTTATTTAGCAGGCGCTTTTGTGCAAAGCTGAAGTACAAGTGACACAAATAGCACATTGCAGACATACATGCTGTCAAGGAGTCTAGGCATGAGCTCAGCTAGGAGGAGCTTTCAATGAACACCCAGGTACAAGAGGAAGCAACATGAAACCAGGAGATACACAACGACTTCTAACAAAGCAAGAATCTAATAGGACTATCCTATGATCATTTAGGGAACACAGAGGACCACACATACTGCACAACATACTCAACATTACATACAGAGTCACTTCATTTGTGTTCAAAATATAATACACATGTGATCCCTTTTTAAGTTCATTATCTACATCAATGTCTCCCAATCTGATCCTCGGGGGACCCACAGACAGTTCATGTTTTTGCTCCCTGGGAGGGAGCTGGGAGGGAGCAAAAACCGTGGACCGTCTGTGGCTTCGAGGAACAGGTTTGGAAACACTGATCAATATCGCTCTGAAGCTTAGCTATTTACGCTGCCTGCTGTATCTAACCAATTCCTGCATCTACAGCTGCACACCCCCCCCCCATCAGGGACTGTTGAAGCTGGTGAATGGGCAGCCTAATCTGGCCTGACCTTCTAACCGTCCAATTTAATGTCTTGTTTCAGGGATGATGCTGATCATTTGTCCTTGCTTAGTTGTATAATATGGATTACTGAAGCATTTCCATTCTGACTTTTGCATAATACATAATGTGAAGCTCCTGTTACAAAGCAAGTTATGTGTCTTATATGTAAATTCTGACTCTTGTTTTATAGTCCACATATATGTGGTCATTGGAAACCTGTGTGGGAGTCAAATGAGTTTTATTGAAAATAGCAAAAAATAAACAAAACATTTTTTTATGGCATTTGGAAATCATTATATCCATCCATCCATCCATTTTCATTACTGCCTGCCATATTTCAGTCTTTTAGAAAATCTGTACATTCAACCATTTATCAAAACCAGCTATTCAGTTGAGGCTTACAATGAGCTTGAAGTGTATGCAGGGTGGGTGGGGCACCCTAAATATATTAGAATAGAATAGAATAGAATAGAATAATAGAATATCAGCCCATTGAGGGGGGCATTAACACACATAATCAAATATTTAGGATAAATTAGCAGTGCTTATTAACATCAAACAAGTCCAACCAGGTGTTTTTGGATTTTGAGATGGTTGGGAAATCGATATATGTTGATCATAATTCAGTTTTAAAAATTATCTAGATGGTTCAAATACAATGGTACAATCCAAATAATATGCGTCGGTTCTGTCCTGATGCTGATATACCAATTTTTCAGTTCAATAAAATGCTTAATTGATCAGGTTGCTTATAAGACCTGCACTCATCTTGACCCACCACAAGCAGGGTTGCAGACCACACATTTTGTCAATATATTGATTATTTTCCAATCTACTAAATTTATACGAATAAAAATTGCTAGAGACATGCAGTATGTCCACAAGGGCCCTATTAAGTAAAATAAAATCAACCATCCTGCCAAGAAACTGGATCACAATATATTACAATACTAAACGGTCTCCCCATAAGACCATATTTTATAATATCCAGTGATAGCTGGCAAAGTCTGCAGTCTTAATGTTAATAACTTCCTTATGTTGCTATTACAGGAATAATGATCCTAAAAGTATTTTTTGTTTCCTTGAACAGACTGTAATGAGCAGTTGTTGGCACAACTTGCTATCCATCTATTTTCTATAACAGCTTAGCCAGTAACACGGACGACACCAGGACTGGGCTTCCAGGCCGCAATGTGTTTAGCGACATCCCGGTTCGTTTTTTACAGTCAGTTTTACCATCACTGCTACTTTGTTATGATGCGTGGCCATTTCTGGGCCAAGTACTGGAACATCCTCTCACCCTGACCGGCAGAGAGTAATCTTACAGCTTGTCCCAGGGAGCACAGGTCACAGGCAGGGCAGAGGCACACGCTATGCTACTTACTCTGTCCAATTCACGCAAATCACATGTTTCGGGATCGTAGAAAGAAACCAAGGTACGTAGAGAAAACCCACGTAAACAATATGAAGACGCGACACACACAGACGGGGATGAGAAAAACCACGTAACCCAGCAGACGTAAGACACAGTGCTATTGACTTAGACCGCATGCTCACTACACAACATGTACACTTATCTACATGATTCGAATTAGCTATAAGAAATCTTTAATAGGACCTAGAATTAAGATTAATTAAGTTTACCTATTCACACCGTCAAACACCCATTCAGATCATCAGTTAGATAAACGTTTCTCAAAACAATGCAAACCTCACAGTAAGTCACGTTCATGTTCCTTATAATTACAGAAAGAGAAACCTTATACTTCAAAGCATTTATCAATCAATCCATTTTTAGTAACCGCCTACCTCATGAGGCCCATGGTGAAACTTCCAAAAAGAGAATGGATTCATCAGGTTAGCAAGGCCATTTTATCTTAAAATAATAATATAGGCATTTACGACATACTTAAACATGGATATTCAGGTTTACATATTGCGATGAGACATTTAGTGATTGCCAAACTAACACAGGCGATTATATGGTTGTATATTATCAGTGACAGATCGCTTTACATGCGGTCCATGTTGGATTTCTTTCACAGATGTCTACAGGATGGCTATACGTGAACTGGGGCTCAGATGTCGTCAGTTATAAGGCAGGAATTATGTTGTTAAATGTGTGGACTGCAAAATCATTAGGGAAATTTTTGACTGACTTTGACAAATTACATTAGAGCAGTTCTGAATATTTATGAGAATGAAATGCACCAACAATTATCTGTATGTATTACATGGTTAAATAAAACAAAAATAAGTGCAAATAATGCTGTTTTTTCTAACTTGTGTCTTTTTAATCCTTATTGTGGGGGTAATATTACAGTTAAAGGGGACAAAAATTAAGATCCATTTATTTCAGGTTTCCATGGAAAAATAACTGGTTCTCCTTGCCTGGAGCTATCAGTGCTACAGTTTCAAAGGTGAGTGAAATTCTTGAATGAGTTAAGATCTTTGTCTATTTTCACAATCTGTAGGAAAGAAGACAGCACTTTATTTTGTAGGTAAAAATAGAGGCAAATGACTGATGTATTATTCATTGACTGAAAATCATTTGAAGGCCTGAGAGCATCAAGGGAAAGTCCAGTTCTCTTAGATCTCGGAATAGTAACTCTGGAAAGGATTTACAAATGTCAGATCATGGAATGCATGACGCACTGCGTCACGTGTACTGAAATATCACCATCGTCAATATTGTCTTGTTTTACATAAAACATTCAAAACTTGTCCTTTCCCCCATATTAAATAAAAACTACAGCACTATAACATATTAGATTTATACATTTAGTAACTCTTATAATAGCTTATAGACTACTAAAATAACTGCTTACTACTTGAATACCGTTGCTTAAATATTATTTGGTTAAGTACGATTAATTTTCTTTAATTTACCTACTTAATTTGCCATTTTTCACAGTACCTAATTATATTATTTTATATAATTATTTTTCACAGTAAATAATGAGGTGATTGTTCCTTTCGCTTTCTACATAATACCTAAATAACCCACGAAATAAAAACAAAAATATTCGTTTGTCAAACGACATCTGCTGGTCGTGACAGTTCAAAGTATTTTCAAATGGCGTAACCGGACGCCCTTGAAATTTACCTGAACCTTTAATTACATAAACATTTTTACAGCAAACAATAACAAAATATTAACTGAATAGCCATTCGCGCATTAAGAATATTTTTTCGAAACTCATCATTTTAATGATCATCTTAATTTTTTGTAATCTCACCAAATGCAGCGGGGTTACTGTGCTGCACTTAGGATCGCATGACAGAGACACTAAAGCCTGTGAAATAATCATAATGAAAATTGCTACTACAAACAACAGCATCACTTCTGCCAGTCCCGCTGAACGGAGCATTTCAGTTATTTTAATATGCCCAGCAGAACATGGGATGTTGTCTGCCAGTCAGGCCCAGGATATCGAATACTCATGATGACATTGCCAGGTTAAGACGCTACCTGTGTTCCCTAGAGAAATTAAGGCTGAAAACCTATATGCTGTTGTATTTACCTTCAATGTAACCGGATCAACCTGATGCATAATCATACAGTATAAGGCGAACAACATGCACGTAAGTCTAAGTCTTTCACGAGACATGTGAAGTCATTCCCCAGCTTAAGCGACGGTGGTGCGTAAACACAAGATGGCGCTGCTTATATGGCTACTGTTTCTATTGAGCCATTATCTAGGGGTCCAATTATAGCTTTTTCTTTGTATTAGTTTCCCTTCACCACTTGTTGATAACCGCACGTAATGCATTTGCTTTATTAACAGTAATACAGCATGATGGTAATACAGAAAATTCAAATCATTACGGGAAAAATGTATCAAACACTTTCCTTGAAATAATATATTAAGCTGAAAATTCATAACCTCTTAAATATATGCTTTTTACTTTCTAAGCACCGCAATCTTCTTGAAAAACGAAGCCTATTAAACCCTCAAATACCGGCTACTTTACGCGTTACTAGTCAATATAAATGAATTACATATAATTATTGTTATGGTTGTCGTTTTTAAAAACAAATGCTGCGCAGATCATTTTACACTGGGGTGCAAAAACTTGTTTGCATTTGCGGTTCATTTCCGAGCAGATATTTGTCAGAAAGGGTTAAAAGAATTTGAGGGGTTTTGCCTCTTAAAGATCAATGGGGGAAAATGTATTTGCATGCTCGCGCCGCCTGTGCCAATGGAGTCGCGAGGAAGGCAGGGCCGGCGGGTGGAGCCGCAGCGCGAGCCCAATCTGTGCGCCAGCCACTGCTTAGTCAACAACAAAAGCACTGAAGATTGCTGCAAAGTGGCCAGTTGGCTTACCATCTCCTACCGCTTGTTTTTACGTTTTATTTCCACTTCTTTTTGTTTGTGGTAACATAGAAGCTCTCTCTACAGTGTTCTATCCATCGATTCTGCATTCGTTTATTTTTTTTTCAATTTAAACAGCAAAATTATATTTTTATTAACAACATTTGGTTTGGATTTCACAAAAGGCGCTACTGGACTATAGCACTCTGTTCCTGTCGGTGAGTGTTAAAATAGATTTTACTATTGTTTGCACTTGTATTAATAACATGTGCTTTGTAATTGCTTTAGCTATGGATGTATCGATCATTGCAGAATTGTCTTATTATCGGCTTCCAGGGGCTGTTTCTGTAGTCTATGAAGAGGACAATTTCTTACGCAAAGCAGCAACGGAATATTATATTATTGAAATATGTTTTTACACGATTGCACCGAAAACGAGACTGGCGTCCTGGCGCCTAGTTGTTTTTGTGTGTGTTCTGTGTAAATTACATTACCGGTGTTTTTTAAACAACAGAAATGTTCTTAAATGTCCCATCAATATTTTGACGGACACAATCACTGCCACCACACTGTTTATCAGCTTGTACCGAAATGGGGACCATTATTTCTGTTTTTTTATTTGATTGCAGTAGTTTCTATTCTTTACTCGGTAGAGGTAAAGGTGCATATTTACGCGCGGGGAGGTAGATTTCAAAAACGCGCCATGCGTTTTAATACGCTTAGTGTCTGCAATAGACTTCATCCACTCAGGTACATTACCTACTTACTCGAGTCGTTCACCTTCCATCAGATGTTTTTCCGAGACCCCGCAGCTTGATGCACTCCATCTCTTTAGATCACTAACACACCACTTTTACTCGTAGCGAATCGCAATAATTTAGTTTACACAGGGGAATGGAAAAGCATGGGTCTGAAAATAAAGGGTTCTTTCTTTTACCGCATCTCCCTCGGTACCATGGGAGCGAACACCATTTCCGCTCATCACTATGAAAAGCAGCCAGTATGTGCTGCTGGTGCAGCTTTCGGGATAAAAGCAACTAAATGTACGATGCGCTGGTTTATTTCCATCCTGATCACCCCAATCTTTGCGGCGCAGGCATACTGAATAAAGAATAGTAGGAAGGAATAAAAGTGTGTTTCAGAATAATTTCATAATATGGATCTACTATAGTTTATACAATTGTCATGTTATATAAAATTTATTTTTAGTACACAATTAATACAGTTAGATGAACTGCAACAAGGACAGCCGTCGATACAGTTGTCCTGAATTGGTTCGTTAGATATGCGACAACTGCTTGGTTTTTATGCAATACGTTGAATATTAATGTCAAGCACATGAGACGTCTCCCCCCACCCACATGTGTCGGGACATTCTCATAATATGGATCCCCCCAGCCCAGTCGGGTACCTGATTCGCCCAGGGGAATACATTACAGTCATGGTTTATTGAATAGATGATTTGAGGCCGCAGAATCCGCAGATGATCTGCGAGGTTTTTCGGTCGCTGCTGGACCGAGACCCGGAAGAATGCGGTGCCTTCGGCGGATACGTGCGCGCTGTGCTTCGCCAACAACGGGACATCTGTGCGGGGACGGCCGCTCCGGAGGCATGTGGACTTAAATCAGCCACGCCGTCTTACAGCTCCAAAACCGCTATCTGAATACAAGGAAACTGGTTTTCATTACAGAGACATGGGGAGGAGAGCATAGGAAGGGCTGGAGGCAAACGTCTCATCCTGATGTTCATATATTCCTGAAAGCCCGCTGGCCCGTATCGTACTGTAGAAGTGCATCCTTTTATCTGGGGGTTGAGTTTAAACTGGTAAGTGCAGTACCACACTGCAAATCATGTTTCCCGATTTTCGCTCAAATTAGACATAATCGACATGTTGATATGGGAATTCAGATGTAGAAATGTCTCAAGGAGACTTTGCGGCGTGGTAGTGGTGAGTATGTAGAGTGCTTCCAATTGAAGCACGGTCAGCTCTTGATGCGGTGCTTAAGTGAGACACTGCCGTTTACTTTCTCTTTTGCGAGATGAAAATTTCCTTTAGCATAATCTCCCAGTCGTTTTGCGAGCAGCTCCAGGCCCGGTCGGATTTCACTTTAATGTGAATCCACCACTAACAGTGAGCAGACCCCGCTGAAAACTTTACTCTAATTTTGAAGCCATAGTCGGTAAACCTGGAGGTAAGCGCCTGCAGTCATGTGAGAAGACAGCGCAAAAATTAAGTTTTGGGGATGACAGAGAAGCCAACTGGAAATATGAAAGAAAAAATTGTTTTTAAAAAAAGCCTAGAACAGTAGTAACATTGAAAGTAAACCATATTATTATCACAGAGTGTGGTAAAATTATAATATTAAAGATACTGCACAGTTGGAACACACATTATGAGACATTTTTACATGACCTGGATGTTTAGGTTACCACCGTCACACCTGTTGGGGTGGAACAGACATTAATAGGTCAGGCCTATGGTGATTATCAAGCGCCAGGTGCTATATGTGTGAGGCATTGATTTCTCTCACTGAGATCCACAACCCATTTGTGATTTTCTGAATTCTGTTGTGGGAATGATGTGGTAATGTTTGTATTTGATTGATGACAACAATGGCTGCCACTATCTGAATGAGCAAACAAGAGACATAAGTGTTCGCCCATACGCTTGGTGATATGGAATTGGACAGCAAATGTGTGCTTTGCATTGGTATGTGTGGCTTGAATATTACTTTTCTGTTTGGTGTCTGGATATTTCGACTAGTATGTCGACACACGCCAGCTTTCAGACTAATCACCCTCTCGGTGCCAACACAGGTGGTCGACTCTGACTTATCTCTTCTGTGGGTCTTGTTCTCTTAATGTAGCATTATCAGTCACTTAAGGGGTCATTGTGAGGTTTGCTTTGAGTGTTTGTTAGAGACTTTTATGTGGTGGTTTCCTGTGATTGGAGCAAATGTAGGTCATTTAAACCATATATCTTTTGTAACGATTGAAGGTGCCTGGTATTGTTGATTTAGTTCACCTGTAATGTATTTTTTAAGAGTGACTATACAAAGAAATTACTTTTTTTGTTGAGTGACCACAAGGTGGAACTGGGTTAGAGAGCGATCTGGTTGGTCTAGTTAAACCTCTTTTGTCGACACAGCCTGGATCGATCCTGATCTGATGATCAGTGTCTTGGTTATGCCGTGGTAGCCTTGGTCACAGAGCACACACACAGTGCCACGGAACGTCTTTTTTAATGGGAAAATGTACTGTTTTACATAAAAAATAAGAGCAGTATTATTATCCCTTAAAATCTGTTTGCGTTAATAACAAACAGAGTTCATAGAGCTACCTCAGCACAAGCACGATCTTCAGCGGCACCTTAATGACAAATGGAAATTCATTTCAGTCATAGACTGAAAAAACGTGTGAATTGAAAAGAAAATGCTAGACCACTTTGCCTGCGTTTACAGTATATGTAGTATATATGCAAAAAAAGGTCAATTTTCATCAGTGAATTCATGAATAAACTATATTGTATTTTACAGTAATTGCCAGAAAATGCACAAAACAAACATAATGAACTGCACAGTATTCATTGATGACTTTGTATCCCGTCGAATCTTATGTCCCGCAAGGCAGAGATAATTTAGGGTTTAGGACCTGATAATACCAAGGGCAAAGGGTCTGTGTTTATCCAGTCGTGGAGTACAGCAGTAGAGCAGCCACAGCTGGTTGCAGGGGTGACGCAGGGGAAAGGGGTTATGGATCATTCTGGCAATTGGGGAGTCTGGACCTCAGCGGCAGCCCTGTGAGCATCCCTCCGCTGGGCTAGACCACCGTGCCGCCGTCACGACCCGCTCATCTGCTCCTCCAGTGCTCCTGCTTCTCGGCCGTATATGACAGCCGTGTCCCGAGCCTCTGGCAGACTCCCCGTCGGCGCTCCCTTCCCATCCCTCTCTGACAGCAAGGCTCAGAACTCGGGGGCCCCTTTTTTTTTTGTTTGTCGACACGCAGCAGACGGATGCGCCGTGGGGCCGAGCAGCTGGGGGCACAAAGGAGGGGGTCAAAGGTCATGTCATCAGCTGGAGCCTGCCCTGCCCCTGAGGAGCTGGATGCCGTCTTTGTGATTTTTAGAATGGGAATATCTGATACGTATGAAAAAAAATAGGTGATGTTTCATTGGGCATGATATAATTGAATAGAGGTTGCATTTATTGCAGTGGGTGGATGTGAGACGAAACCTGAAGTGCATTTGGATATTTTGGTATGCTTATTGGGGTCTTCCGGAATGGTCATGTGACGTAAAGGCTGGACTCACTGGTCCCGTATGTCCCGGAGTAACCCACTGTAACTCTATTTATGGCCCCTAATTAATCACAGGCTGACGAGAGAGCGATGGATGGGCTCTTCGCCAAAAGGAAAATAGGAACAATTTGTCCCAATACACGCCCCCCACCCCCTCACCCCCTCACCCCCTGATTACAGCTGAATATTTCTGGGTTAGGGTCTCTTGCTTGTAGTCCTTGGTTTTAAGAATTTAGTATTTGCTCTGTTAGAAACCCAAAATCTGTCTCAAATCATTTGTAATCCAGTAAATGTATGATGGACAAGAAAATTAGGAAACTTGTTAAATGAAGGTGAAGCTGTACAGCATCACACACTCTACATACTTTATATTTATACTAGAGGCCTTTATATGCACATGAAGTACCAGTAACTTATAGCTAGTTTAGGGATCCATAGTACCTCTAGATCTTTTCGTAAATTAGGAGACATGTTGCGTTCTGGCTGTCTTTCTGTTTTGTCCAATGTCTTCTCTTCTCGAGTTTATCAGGAGCTACGATTGTGTTTCCTGGAACTGCCGCCTGGTATTGAAGGGCGGGAGGATGCAGATTGTCTCCTCTTCATTTGGCAGCCATGTTGTAGTGTGAGTTTTGCGTTCAGTCCGTCCGACTTCCTCCGGGCGGATGAAGACTACGGAGCTAAATGGATTAGCCTGCGACTCCCCGCTCTGACTCAGGCCCAGCCCGTCGGCTTTCGGCTGTCGCTTCTCATTCGTCACTGCTGAACTTGAGGCCCTTGTGAGGAAGGCCGTCGCCTTAGTGAGAGAGAGAGAGCAGGGGAAGTGAACGATATCGAGGACAGCAGGTACAGTGGAGTCAAGTCGAGTCAAGATTTCTTTATCGTCATCTCATCCAAGTACAGAGTACAGGGTAAGACAAAATTGCATGTCACAGTGCAAACACGGAACATGTAGTGCAACAGGAACACCTACAGCTTATGGTGCAAATAGAGACGAGGCTTTCGTTTGCATGGAGAGATACACATTTTGTTAGACCCTTCACCTATTACACTCTTTTGTCTCTCTGTGTGTACCTAGGCTTCCAGTGTGTGTGTGCCTGTCACAGTGAGGTTAGGAGTGAGTGCTCATTCATGGATCCAGGGTTACTCAGGAATATAGCGTATCACTTCTGCCAGAAGCATTAAAATTAGTGTAGATGCTGACTAGTCTGTCACTGGCTTTTTCCCGCTGTGGAACAGCGACGTTCAGTATTTTCTTCTACAAAATTTTGCTAGCCGTGGCACTGCTTTTTTTTCTATCTTCAGCTAAACATCTGGCACTGGTGCAGTTGGGTGCGTGTGCATGTTAGCAAACATGATTTAATATTATATTACCTTAGCTACATCTAATCCATCATTCCATCGTTCCATCCTCTATAACCAGTTTAGGGTCACGTGATGTTGGAGCCAATCCTAGGATGCATTGAGCAGGAGCCTGAATGCCAGGCTGTTGAAGAGCGTTTATTTCATCTGGACTCACACTTCCTGTTGACTGAGAACCTTTGGATGTTGGATGGTGATTTATGATTAATGCATGCAAAAATCACTGGGGGGGGTTGCTTGGAGATCCCCCTTATGTCCCTTGGGTGCGAGTTGCCTGTAGGCACCACATCTTTCATCTTGCTACTTTAGAGAGGGGCCGCTGTGGCAGAGCACGGGCTAAGGTGTGTGGGGGTAATGTTTGGCGTCCCAGAGGGTCTAATTCTCTGTGCACTGGGGGAGTAGGGAGCTGGGGTGATGCTCTCCTCCCGTGACTAAGACGTCCCGACACGGCATGTTTGAGGGGAGTCCTCTCCTCTCCGTGCCTCCTGATCCTCTGCTGTCTAATTTAGAGCACTGTGATTAAAACAGGAGATGGTGCTCTCCGCTGGGTGCTGCTGTTAATCACATTCCGAACCTCGCCCCAGGGCCGCGTTCCCCCGCTTTGTGCCGGTGTGATGGAGACAAATCGGAGGTTCCCGACGGAGGCGCGGGGGAAGCAGCTCCTCCACACACACCGGGAGTCACTCCTTGGTGCTGCAGATTTTTCCCGGACATTGCCGTTTGCTGTCATTTACATTTCTCTTTTACCCAAAGCGACATAAACTTGAGAAAGTAGGGTTAGGCAGTTCCTGGAGCAGTTGGGGCCTTGTTCAGGGGCCCAGCAGTGACATCACTCTGCCAACCTTGGGATTCGAATCGGCGACCTTCTGACCGCTGGATCAGAGTTTTAACCCGCCGAAGCATATGCTGTTCCCATTTTTCTGTTTACTCTTTGCTATTAGCATCGTTTGACAAAGGGAACGGCTGTCTCTCTGAAGCATTGTCATTCTGTTAGAGGCTGGTTCCATTTTAGCAGCAAATTGGGGTAGCTTTGGGGGTGGTAATTAGCTGATGTGCATTCAGTCTCACTCTTTAGACCTGTCGAGTTTGTTAACAAGGTGACGCAGTGGAAGTCTCATCGGTGTGACTGTATAATTACGCCCAAATACCTATGGACCACAGACTCATTTTTCTGGGAAGAACTCACCAGCATTTTGGGTGACCTTCCATGGCGATGCCTTTGTTCCTCCTTCCTATTTTGTAGATGTGTGATTCAGCTTGCATCGAACCCTTCTCATGGTATTGTAATTGCTAACCAGCTGTGTAAAAATTCCAGAGAGCCAAAAAAGTCAGGGTCAGCTGGTGTATTTATCCGCATTGCTGCATCTTTCCCGTAAACATCGTGAAAGTATGCTGGAAACCCTGTGACATCCATTGCCTGTTTGGTAGAACATTTCTGAACCCGAACCTTGTTTCTGGTTGCAACACTTGGTCCTTTTGTCGTAAATGTGGAAATATTTTGCATATTCTTTGGTCAATATTTTCACATCAGATCTTATCAACAAACCTGTAACCCCCCCCCCCCCGCCATTCTTATGTGCTGTTGTGGCGTGTCCTGCTCCAGCTGNNNNTGCACAAATGTGGCGATGTAACCGGGGTGTGACCGAGGACCCCCCCCCCCCCGGGGAAAAGGCAGGGCTTGGGGGTGCTGGTGTTTATCTGAGGAGATGAAGGAGAAATGGTTAAAAAACAGGCAAGAGTTCGCTAACTGCTACTGACACTCCACCCTAGAATGTAGCACCTGCATTTGCTCCAGCTGGTTTCTAGACAGCAAAGTGATTGTGTTTATAAGCAAGTGCGTGGGACACCTCCGCATTGCTCGCATGGATCATCCAGGAACTTCCTCAATTTAAACAATTTCTGTAATGTCCTGCAACTAATATCATTTGCATGTTGTGCTGTGAAAACACAGCAGAACTCCCTTAGCCCTTGAAAGGCGTGTTTGCAAACCGTCCTCTCAAATACAGAAACTATTTCACAACCCTTACACAAATTTTCTATGCATAGTCCAATCAAGGGGCGTACTTAGTGATGTGGGGGCCCAAGGCGAAGACATGCATGGGGCTGGTGCTGTAATCATCAAGAGGGACAGCGGTGTTTCCATCATCAAGGATGACAACGTTACCACATGCAGAGCGTGCTAAAGAGGCCAGCTGTGCAGAGCAATAGCAGCACTGTTGCCTGCTTCAACATATTTCAACATAGTTTTTCAACATATTTCTTGCTTTCATCACTTTTTTGTGTTTCTTCGCCCGCTAGCGCGACTACATTTCGTTTTGTTTCATTTATTCTAGGTTCTACGCTGTCTTTGAAAATTGTTTTTATGCTGTAACTTCTAGCTTCTGGCCATGCATGTAAAATAAGCCATCTCATAACTTGTTGAATTAAATGTTTTGTCAAGCATACATTAGGATGAAAACATCATTCCGTCCGTCCATCCGTCCATCCATCCATCCATCCATCCATCCATTCATCCACCCATTAACTGTAACTGCTTGTCCTATTTCAGGAGCCCCAGGCAGGTCTGACATTTGCCTGCATTACAAATATCTTACCGTTCATGTGCTTGGGTCTCTATTTTACGTTTTCAAAGACCTGGGTATAATATTACCTGTATAATATTCTGTTACTGCTGTCTGTTTTTTGGTGAGCATGTTTTGATTTTACTTCTGTTCACCTTGATCTACACATGTTCCATTTAGCGTGTAGCATAGTTACTTGCACGTTTTGCATCTCAGAAAAAATTCATAGCTGATGGTGGATGAGGCAGCTATATAGCTAACGGCCGAATGACTTCAGGGGGCCTAGCTCCACCTCTGCCTGGCCCTGCCAATGAGGGCCTCTAGATTGCCTTAGTCCTCATGTTATTGGTCAGAGGGTTTGTGGAGGCCTGTGCTCCCATGCGAACCGTCATGACATTGCCTGCGGTACCTCTGTTACATTGGGACGCTCTAGAGTTCTCGCTCGCTGGGCAATAAATGTTCCATAGGCTGAGATTGACTTTCTAGCTTTCAAATGCTGAGTTCCTTAATAAAGGGGCCGTCCCTTTAAGTTTTGTCTTTGTAAGAGGGATCAGTCTTGTTTTAGCTCTAGTTTTTCCATCCGATTTGGGTACCATATTGCCCCTGTCACACTGTCGCTCCTGTCAATTTCCTGCCAGCTGTTTTTAACTTTATGTTCTAATTCATTTCTACAGGGGTGCAGCTTCCGTGTTGTATACATGTATTCCACGTCGGGATTTTTAGTTTTTTGTCAGCTCAGTTTTGTTTTTAACATAAGAGAAGGCCTGATGTTCTGTGTTTTCTGTCCGGTTGGCATGCTCACATCTATTGGTTATAAAAAAGATGTAGTTGGTTCCTTTAGGTTAAAAGACTTTAAAAAGTATTTTTTTTCTACTTACTAAACTATGTGTGTAATTATTGTTATTGGATGACGTCAAGCCATATTGAACCTTGGTGACCAATTAGATAGAATTTTAAAATTTTCATTCAAAAATATTAATATTCTTCTTAGAATAAGCTACCCGGCTAGATGTATTTTTCATTACAATTTCCGTTTTCCTCTTCACTTTTATTCATGTTCAGAGCCAACATCTGAAAAGTAAAATGTAAAAGCCAAACTAAAATTGTGTATGACACTGTGTGGGAATTGTGGGTTTTTTATTTAGATTTATGTTAGCTAGAGTGGCATTTTCTTTAGAGGAACCACATTAATTGGCACTTGTCCCCGTTGGTGCACGTTGGATACACTGCACACAAATGATTGAAGGGAGTAAGTTTATACCTAAGCCGGAGCCCAGTTCCTCCCAAATCTCGCCTGGCCCTTGGAAGTTTCTTTGCTGTTCAAACGCTGTCAGATTCAGAGGAAACATCTTTGGCAAAGGTGTTCGACGTCTGGCAGCTGCGGAGCTCTGAGACGCTGAGCCATCCCAGCCCTCACAGCGTGGGAACACAACCCAGTTTTCCATGATTTTGCTGCTTCCACACATTCGCAGGACTTGTTCTTCCGATCCTTGGGCTGTTCGGAACCACATCTTCATTTAACGGATGCAGGACCACCAAAGAAGGGGCATCCACTTGGAAAAATAGCTCATATATGTCTTGTAACCAGTGTTGACATGGGATGCTGGTAAAGGCACACCCAGGCTTCAGCGAGAGCTGTGCCAGAAAGTCAGTGACCTGACTGCGGATTTGAGGTCCCAAGTGATCCCTCTCCAGATTAGTGGCGGCTCAACTCAGATGTGTTTAGGTTACGTCTAGATCGGTAGGTCTCAGTCAGCTCAATCATCTGTTAGTGGAGAAACAGCAGAACTGCTACCTCTCTGGAGCCAACAGTTCAGCAGAGAATTCAGAAGGAGTTACTTCTGGTGTTTGTCTTGCTCTTCGTTAAGTGAAAAGACCCAAACATCTGTATCCTTCTATCCTGTTTGCTGATTTCACGGAAAAATCCTGCCTCTTCTGGTGAAGTGAAGGTGAGGTGGACGTGCCTCAAATGGTCATCGACTCCTTCGTACTTGTCTCCTAAATAATCCATGCCTTCTCTTTGAGCCGTTTACCGTTAATGTGTCTGCTCTCAGCCAGCTTACTGGAAAATAAGTTCTTGGTAGATGAAATAAGGCAGTATGCTGTGTTGGTTGCCATCAGATGAATTTTAAAAAAAGTTATAGGGTCCCATAAAAATGTTAGTAAGTCTTACAGCAACGATGCCTCCCACCCAAATCCACGTATCTCTGTTAGATACGCCAGTGTGACCTTGTCAGTAGCTCAGGAAGTTGCTTTCCTAAGGTGTTTATGGGGGTGGGGGCTTTATAACCATTTACTAAATGTTGTGGTATATATGTTGCTGAACCAAGACTGCATTAAGAGCCCTGTCCAGTAACCAGAATGTTTCTGGTTTGAGTCCCAGCAGAACCTCTGCCAGAGGTGCTTGACCTGAATTTCTGCAGTAAAAAAATTCAGCCTTAAAAATGGGTAAAGCGTAAAACTGTAAGCTGTAGAACCAGCTAACAGGGAATGTTCCAAGAATTTTAGCCCATGTTACCTGAAGATATTCTCCAAGTTGGTAGGGAACGTTCTTATTGTAACGTTAATGGAACGCTGTTTCCACGTCTTCACATTTTTAATTACGGTTCTGCCAATGTCAGTATGATAAAAACATTAACTGAACATCCTTTCAACACATTGTTGACAAATATCATATATATTTATTTTATAATAAAATATAATTTTATAAAAGTGCTATATTTATACTACAAACATGCTGTCCAGCCTCGAACCTATGACCTTTTGAGGATTAAAGCAACAGGGTTACCTGCTGCTCTGTCATGCCTTCTGTTTATTTTTGTATCATTAGTCTTAGTTGTAGTAGTGGGATCACATTCTGACAACACCCGGAAATTGGGACACTTTCAACGTTTTCATTCCTTAATTGTAACGTTTGGTAAATGTTCCTGGAACAAAAAATAGTTAACAGGGAAGATGCATGGGTGGGAAATCGATTTATTGACCGAAGTACGTCAGACTCCACTACAATAGGGGGCGATATGGCTCCTTTCAGATTGTTAGTATTGGGCTTTTTCTGGTTGACATACTACATCACAGACGTAAAAAAATAATCCAGTTCATTATGGGTGCGTGGACAAATGAAGTGACACAAACTTTAATTGCGATCAGGATAACAAGAAATAAAGTATTTTGTATAATATATGACAGCACAATATTAGATTGTTTTTCAAATATTGCAGTGTGATTCTATTGTAATAAATATTGGAGTATTATGAAACAAAAAATGAGTTTTTAACGAACCCATCTAGAAGTGATTTAAAATGCAAGGATGAAAATTATGATTGTCTCGGAGAACGCAGTGCTCATGCAAAAGGTAAACTTTCAACTTATTTTTAAACATGTATTAGATAATCTTGGAAATGAAAAATTATTAAAATTGCAAAACTTGCTGCATTTTTTTTTTCCTGTGACAGAGTAAAAATGTTTTAGCGAGTCTTACACTCTCGCTGTACTATAGTATCCGCACCAAACTGAAGGGAAGAAAAAGCTTACTTTTAATCTTGATGTAGTTGACTAGCAATGTGTGACTTGCATGTGCTTAACATGCATTAATAGGTATTAATATCGCATCGGATCTAGTAATACTTCAGCCATTTTTTGAATTCAGTACAAATCCCCGCCTCGTGTTGTGATGTCATTTGGTGCCGGTACCAGTTTTTACACCAGTGTAAAACCAGCACCTTGCAGTACCGTACTTTTGGTACCTTCTTGAAATCGCAAAACTATGGTACCTGGTGCGGTGGAAAAGCAGTGACTCGTACAGCTTTACAGCGCTGTACCTTTCGTACATGCTGAACGTTCTCAGCTATGGTCCGAGTTTCTTCCGTTACTTCTGGGTCAAACCCCGGGGGGCGGGGCTGTGGAGCAAGGGCAGAGCGCCTAGGCCAGTTTGAGTCCGACTGAACGTTTACATGCAGTAAATCGACTCCCAATTGTATTATCTGTTTTTATCTGTTATTATCTGTTATCTTAGTCTGATTAAGAGAAATTCGATTTAGTAAGATTTCAGTCAGACTAACATGTTTACATGTACTTTAAAAGTCTGGTTTTAGTCAGACTAACACAATAATTCGATTTCCGTAGTGTTCATGTAAACAGACTGAATGTTGGAATGTTTATAATATAGACTGATGGAAGCAGCAGAGTTGCAACAGAAGGTGATCTGCTGATTCGTTGGGGGGCGGATGGGGGGGTGGCAATACAGGCAGGAATTTTCCTGGTGCCCCTGCTGGTGGCCTCGGAAAATACAGAGGGAATCCGAGGATAGCAAACTTGTGACACTTGGAACTGGACACCAAGAGAGAGCGAGAGAACAGGGGTGTCTGAGGGTAGCCAAGATTAAAGTCTCCTACTTTTACATCCGTCTGCCTGTCTCCTGTTCCTTTGTTCTAAATCGATTATCATTCTGGCTCTACTCTAGTGAATCAATCCATTTTCCTATTAGCCATCGCACCCCCAGCTACCACCCCCCGAATCTTTCCTCATACTCATTTTCTGTCAGTATGTTGCCTTCCTTCCAAGCTCCCAGGGGGCAGAGCCAAGGGACAGCCAGATTTTAGCTGGAGAGTGAGGAGTTATGAAAACTTGAGCGTGAGATTTTGGGTCTAGCTTAAAACAAAGTGCCTCTTTTTGAACCCTTTTCCCCACACTGTCCAGGACTGTAATAAAACAAAGTGCCTCTTTTTGAACCCTTTTCCCCACACTGTCCAGGACTGTAAGGGTGATGAAAGGAGTGCTTCACTTTGAATGAATGAAAAACCAAAAAGATCATCATCACCGATTCATTCAGTAAATCAGTTGCATTGACTCATTTTTATTCCTGCCTTATTGTTTTACAGTTTTCTGAGTTTTGCCAGCAGCTTGTACAAAATGCCAGAAAAGCACGTTCTCGATATGCAATATTTTATTCCCGCCTCTGTGCCCACAGCATTTGTCCTGTCAAGTTGAGAGCGGTTAACCTTGGGAATCTTTTATTCCTCTTCTTTGCTTTTCAGTGCCTCTTTAATGAGCTGTATGATGAGGGAGGCCAGAGGTACTCGTGGTGAGTTGGTTTTATTCCAATCGCTGTGTACCAGAATGGCAGAATCTTCCGGAGTGTGAGGGGGCCACTTGTCCGCTCATTCTTGGCTCCGCTTCTGCAAACATGGCCCCAATCGTCCTCTGCTTTTATTTCCTGTGTCGCTTTGTCAGCTCATCCTCGCGCATGGGTGTTACTAATAGCCCCTGTACCGCTTTTTCACAGTTCCCAAGCTGACCTGGGGCGAAAATCCAGGCCCGGGTGCCACTTTTCCACAGTTCCCAAGGTGCCCGGGAGGAGAATCCAGACCTGGGTGCCACTTTTTCACAGTTCCCAAGGTGACCTGGGGCGAGAATCCAGGCCCGGGTGATGCTTTTCCACAGTTCCCAAGGTGACCTGGGGCGAAAATCCAGGCCCGGGTGCCACTTTTCCACAGTTCCCAAGGTGCCCGGAGGAGAATCCAGGCCCGAGTGCCGCTTTTCCTAGGAGAATCTTGCTTTCATTCTGAGTTCATGTTTCCTTGATTGTTTGTGGGTTAGAAAAATGTGAAAGTCCAGAAAGTACTGGGTTTTTCAGAATAGAGCTCTGGATAGGGCACTGGGCGGGAACGACAGAGTTGTTCCCGGAGACTCTTCTGGCCATGTCTTCCCTGTCTGCTTTGAGCTTCTCCACTCTCCCACACACATACTTGACAGACGTCCCAG
>JAABNX020000042.1:8572846-8599978 GCA_015163995.2 Mormyrus lacerda | reverse complement strand
GCCCCTTATTACCATGACAAAATGCAGCCCCGGCCTTCTCCCGTTCGATTAGGCGGCCCTGTTCAGGAGCGCCCTGTCGACGTTGGGCGGCCTGCTGTGGGCCATCTGGGAGAGGCTACACGCTCGCTGGTGCTCGCTCAACCCCCGAAGACCAACGGGGTTAGAAAGGACAGGAGGGGCCCCAGCGTGGTGATGTCATTGTTCAGGAAGGACCTGCCTGGAGAGCTAAGAGGAACCTTACAAGCTTGTTAAGTGGGTTTGGGTTCCCAGACGCTCTTATTAATGCTTGACTTTTTACAGTAATGTCATCATATTTGTGTCATTAGTATGTGTGCGTCTGCACTTATGTGTAGGTGTTTGCAAGTAGTGAAAAGAAAATATTAAAATTAAGAAAGCAAAGTGTTTAGCTGTAATATGTTTTATTAGAATTGCCTACTTATCACCGAATACTTTAACACACAAGGAATTTACCTTATCATTGTTATATGTGTATATATATATATATATGCATAGATTTTATACGTGTGTGTGTGTATATATATATATATATATAAGTGAACTTGGCTGGTCCAAAGTGTGCAATCCTGAATGTAAACATTTCTGAAAAGGACATCCATGGTCCAGTCACTTATCCTGCTCTGCTCTCTCATGTTTTCGTGATGATTACTACAGTTTTAGGAATGGTGACATCATGTTCCGGTTTGCAGAAGCAGAGAGGGTTAATTGGGTGAATGGCAATGCTATGTGAATGTTGCATATATGTTGTATAAACGTTTATGTGACGCTGTGAGTGGGACAGCAAACAAAGCTTCATGAGTCAGCGTTGGGAGGAAGGAATGGGAATGGTATCTGGGTTTAACAAAACTGCAGAGAGGAAAGAGGGCGAGAGATGGGGAAACGTGAAGGAACTGAAAAGGGTGACGGGTCTGCAGAAGGTCTGACCGTGTGCTCAGGGGACAGGAAGACCCCGGAAGCCACTTTTACATTATCGCCTAGTAAGGGGCAGAAGATCAGGAGGACTGACTCATCACCTGAGCTCCGCCGTGCCTGGATGTTCCTGCAGCTCCCTGTCTCTGAAATACATATCTTGTGTTTACATTTTTAACATGATCAGGTAATACAGTTAATCATTATTGATTAGTAAGCAGAAATTAGTATTCATAAGTGTACTTAAAACTGTTCAAGTGTAAACCCAAGCAATTTCCCTATAGCAAATCCATGCATTTATCCACACATCCATCCACCCATACATACATCCATCCACCCATCCTTCCATGTTCTCACCATTTATCCAGAACAAGATCATGGAGTGTAAATTGCAAAATATTGACGACATACAGGTATAATTCAATATATAGCAGCTACTGGACACTCTAATGAAAAATGCTGCATGTGCGTCCTGTTTTCGGAATGACAGATGATGTCGGTGAATTAAAAATTAATGGTCACAAATAGCGACGTGCTTCTGGAAATAGTACCTGTGTTTACGCCATCTGTTCTTTTTTTAGATTGTACTCTTGCTTAATAAGTCACAGAAAATGCACCTGAAAAGCCTGTGAAGGGTGAGTGATGTCACCCATCTGGCCGCCGATACGTGTCGCACCCCCGCCCTCGAATGCGACAGGGCATCAAGGTGGGCAGATCTCGGCTTGGGTGGGCTGCTGGAATGCAAACAGGGCGCATCCTGTGAACTTCCTGCGCTCCGGGGTCAGTTCCGCAGTCATGCCACAGGCACCGTTTTTCCTGGTCGACATGGTCTGTTGAGTCTCCATTGTCATCTGGGGGGTGGGCTTTTGGAAGGACTTGCCCTGCTTTGTTGATAGTGGCCTGAAGGGGGAGCACCTCCTCGTAGTTGTATTCCCAGTCATAGTGATAACTGAAATGCATATTTGTATATTCTGATGAGTGTATGCATGACTGTGTGTGAATTTGGGCTACACTAGGACATGGTCAGCGAACTTGAGATATGTAGGATTTAATCATATTTCCAAGCACTAAATCAAAGATTTTCATCCAGGGGGTTTACAGGTAGACATTATTAACCTTTTATATATCTGAAAGAGTATTGTTGTGAAACCCAACAAATCAGTCATGGCTACACATTAGCCCCATGGCAAAAGGAGAATGTCACCATGTTTTGAATTTATTTTTGTCCCGTCTTTTTTTTTTTTTCCCTGGGAAAAAAAAACAGTATGAGACGCCCCTCTCGGTAACAGTAGTTGCCATGGGAGATGGTTGCTAAGCAGTGGAAGGAGGTTGGCAGGGTATGGATTGGCGTAGACTCAAAGAAGTGAGAAGTCATAGTGTGACGGACTCTTGGTGGCTATCATGATTGCGCGTTCGAACCTGACAATTCGACAACAACGGCAGGAACAGAATTAAAGAAGGGGGAGGTACTCACCATTTGTGACTTCCAGTTATAACTGCAGACCCAGGATGTTTCTCAGAGGTATGATTCACATAACTCCAGCTGATAACTTACAGCACACTGTACTGGGTTGCGACCAGTGACCAGTGAGCTTGCATACAGGTCTTGCCCACAGGCCTGTGTCTGTAGGATCCAGGTGAATCAGCGTGAACACTTGAAGAAGCAGGTTCTACTTTGATGTGTCACATGGGAAGCTTTTTTTGAGCACCTATAATCATGTACATGCTTACATTAACCACAGGTCCACAGTGAGGTTTTTAGACACTTTTCCTGTCGTAATGGATAATCAGGAAAACACTTAACAATGCGGACTTCAAAAGTAGTGATATTTTGCAGCTGCTGTAAAGTTTAGAGGTCTAAGGCCTACAGCATGTGATTGGTTGCTCTTAAGGCCGTGTCTGTGTATGTCACTGCTGGAACCAAATGACAAGGGACGACAGAGCACAGACAGACAGAGGGCGCACTAGACACCTCATAGAGACCACACCCTCTTATCTGCTTTCCTTCGTAAAGATATTTCCCGGAGGATTTGCTGGGTAGTAGAGTAACTTCTGTCTGCAGAGGCAGACGCCCAAAGTAGTGCATATGTAAAGCAGCACCTTCCTCATTATCCTGCTGACCTGTGGCACTCGCTCCATGTGGGTAAAAGCATTTGGAGCTGTCCAGTAGATCCAAACTTGAAAAATGTTCCCACAAGCTAAAAAGTAACAGGTTGTACCAATTAAATGTTGTAAATACAAATTCCACACACACACATGCTTACTTAATAAGCCACAGACATACAGGCAAATACTTCTGTATTAATGGCCTTTATCAGATGACACATTCAGATAAATGTATTTATTGTAAGCAACATACATGTAAATGCTGTCTTTAGTGTACTTCTTACATGCGGCAGCCATCATTTCCCTGTACGTATTTGAGCTCCCAGTGAAGTGTAGGAGTGTTTGTGCTGGTCCCATTTTTATTTTTTTCTCTTCTTTCTTTGGAAACGGCTGCCCTGGAGGCCACAGGAAATGCCTTTGGCCTGCGAGCGGTTTGGGGAACGTCGCTGCCGAAACTCAGGCTAAGCCATGTAGAGACACGTGGGCGCGTGCGAGCAGCTCTCACACACACACACACTCCGGCTGTCCCATCCCGCTAGGCTTTACCTTCAGGTCCATACGTGCCCTGGGACCAGGGTTCCCGCGGCCTCGGTGTGACAGTCTCTCTTGGCCCCCTCTCTATGCTCATTTTGTGTCAGGTTAGGAAATGACATGATTTCCTGCCATAGCTAGAAAGACGCTTTGCAATAAACTCCAGGTGTTTTGGAGGGCTTATGGATGACAGTCAATTACTCTGAAACGCAGATTCATAAGACTGGGAATGATGCATATTCCTGCTGCCACCTTTTACATCTTAATGACTGGCGGGTATAAATAATATGGTGTATATAGTCATAATATGACACAGTCGCTGAAGCCAAGTGTGGAAGTGCAGGTTGTCGGCGTATTCATGGAGATATAAGAGCAAGAACTTGAAAAGCGCCAAAGTAAGAGCTCTGCTGCTAAAAATGGCAAGGTGCTGCGTTCCCACCGATGCTGTGTGCCTCTGTGAATCTGCCTGTGCTCCCTGTGGACCTCTTCTCCTGCTTGATGCCATTTAGGGAGATGCTTGATCATTATTTAGCTGTGACAATGCACATGTGACTTTATCGTCCATGGGTGTACTGTGCATGGCCGTGTGTTTACGGTTCTGAGTTCTGACTGCAGGAAAGGGTGTGTCACAGTGCGTGAGGAAGTGTGTCTGGACCGTGTAAAGGCGTGCCTTTATCTGGCCTGACATACTGTTTCCCCCCAGCTCGGCACCGCGTATTGCAGCGTAAATAATCGGGCAGGCGGTAAAGGCGGGGTCGTATCTGGGTCACGGCTGTTTTACAGCCGGATCGATTTGTTTTAAAGGCCGCTGTATGAGCCTCGTTTTCCACTGTTGTACGTTTTGCTGCAGTCATAGTCATCTAGCCGCTGTGTAACTTGTATTATAAGAATATTGTTTGTTGGATCATTGATTGTAACAACAGACGGACGATTTTAGCAGGTTGTTGCATAAGAGCAGACTTGAACAGTAAGCAATGTCCAGCATCTATGAGGTCATCATGTTCTCCTGCTATACCATTAATAGGCTTATAGGCGGATACAGCGCCTCGTATACAGAAGAAAAAAAAAAGGTGCAGATCCAGTCTGTAAACATTATACAGCGGCAGCAGCCAGTCGAGTTCCCTGTCCCTTATTTCTCCGTCTTCTCAATTGGGGGAGAATTATCCTTGGGGTACGGCGGCGGCGGGATTCGAGAGAGAGGCAGCGGATGCTGAGTGGCGGCGGGGCGGGAGGGCCTTCGCTGCGGGGGATGTTTTTTTTTCCTCCGGCGTGGAAGCGCTAATCTGATGAGAGTGCGGAGAGAGGCGGGCGATTCCAGGACAGCTGGGGGATACACAGGCACAGCGGAGCGGAGTCGCAAACGGAGAGCTGAATCTGTGTCACCGCCGTGACCGCGCGTCGTCACCTCTGCGCCCGCGCTCCTTCGCCGCTCCCCTTCCCCTTCGGCGCACCACGAGACAGTGTCACGGAGCGAGGACAACTGGGCGTGCAGGGCGCCCCACGAGACAGTACGACCGTTATTCGCGCGCGCCTATGGTGACGGTGGCTGATCCGTCAAGCTGTTAATTCCGGGTGTCGGACATCTCTTTTTTTTTTACCCATTTTGGATCCGGGAGTAAAGCCGCCTGTTCTGCCAACAATGAGTAGTATAAGCGAGATGGTGGATGCTGTGGAGCTGAGGTGGGTAGTTTGTATTGGGAATTTTGTGCGAATTACGACACACAGGATAACAGACTGTTCGCTTTAAAAGACAAAAGTTTCTCGGACGGCAGCATTTTCCAGTCGTATGTTGTAGGTTTATTGACTGAGCGACGCGGGGTTTAGTTATTTCAACAGCCAAAACGCTGAGATTGATCATGCTGATTTATTTGGCAGTTTGTTTGTAGCCAAGTGCCTTTCAGCCACGCAGGAAAAACCACGACATTCCTCACACCTAAAATATTTTCTTGAGTGTTCTTTATGAAGATGATTTCTGTTAATTGCAATTGATCCAAAAAAATCCTACGAAAACTGAAAGTTGGATCCCTGTTTAAATTGCAGTCGTGTGTCTCTCGGGACCAAGACGATTAAATTGGTCGTGGGCAGAGAAAACCGATAAGACGAGAGAAGAGGCTGATAACATGAATAGTTTTTCATGCCTAACTGCACTCTGTTTATCCAAGTCCTATATTTGTAGGAGGCCCTCTGTTAACCAGCTGTGCTGCTTAGCGCAGACCATTCAGCTCCACCTGACTGGCCTTTTTAACTTAAACTTATGTTGTTTATTTTGGTTGAATTCATGAGTTTGAATGTTCTCCCCATGTAATCGTGGGGTTTCCTCCAGGTTCTCCAGCTTCCCCCACAGTTCGACAACATGCTAAGGTGAATTGGCGCTGACAGAATTACCCACAGGTGTGAATGGTGTATGTCCTGGGTTATTCCCTGCCTTGTCCATTTTTTCTTGGATAGGCTCCAGATCTCTGCCATCCTGCATAGGACAAATGGAAAATGTATGGATGGATGCAATTCATTGATTTGTCTTGTTCTCTGACTCCCCCGGCTATCAGCGCGAATGGGATAAGTGCATTTCTCATAAGGATCCTCATGATGGCATCTGCCAGGGTTTTGGTAACATGTTGCACGAAAATCTCAGTTTTTCAGCAATGGGAGTTCTCAAAATGTGTGGGTATGCTTTTGAAATAAAACCCACAATCCACGCCACACGCACAAGAAAAATGTGAGTGCGTCTAATTTGCAGCCCATTTGTCATCGGCTGCTCGTGACAAATTCTCACCGTACAGCTGACAGTGCAGATACTGTCGTTGGAGATAAAACTCTCCATCTGTGAGGGTCGTCAAATGATTTGTGATTCTTTATGATTCTTCTTTAGCAGTTTCTGTGTAAGTTTATTGGTTTTTTTTTGCATTCCACTCCTGCAGGCCTTTGGAGGAGTGAAATAACAAGTTCTGTGGGTTGGAGTCGAGGCTGTCAGAAAAGGTTTTGCTTGTTTGTGTGAAATAGTCTCAAACTGAACAACAACCTCATCTGATTTACATTTTCAGTATCCAAATTCTTACATGTGTTGACAAGAGTGTGATATGACATTTAATGATTTTGTATAAGCATAGTTTGAGGGATTACTTAAAGACACCCAAAGTGCTTTATAGAACCATTAGGGAACCACTACCACTGTGTGCAACCCACCTGGATCATGCAACAGCAGCCATTCTGCCCCAGTACACACACCAGCTAAGGGGCAGGATGGAATTCATCAGTTAGATATAGGGGATGGTTAGCAGGCCAGAATTGAGAGGGTCACAGTGGTCACAGCAATTTCAGCCAGGATGTTGGGGTCCCACCCCTACTATGTCAAAGGATCTTTTACGATCTCAGAGAATCAGTAACACTAACCTGTTGGCAATGCCAATAGCTCTTCAAGCAGCAACCCAGCTTACCTAGTCTCCCATCCAAGTATTGACCAGGCCCAAACATGCTTAGCTTCAGATGGATTACTTAGTTTGACCTGCAGGTGGTATGGCTGGTGACAAGAAGAGATTGTGATGAGATCAACTTACATGCATCTTTTTTGAGTTATGATAATCATTCACTGTGATTTTCCATGTGGAAGACTAAAATCATTATCTATTAGCTTCTATGCATGAAAGCATCAATTAGCTTGTTATGGAGAGATGGCTGACACTAGGGTAGAGACCTCACTGCCATGGGGGCAGTGTATTTGACCTGAGGTTGTTTCTTACTTCTGTCGGTTTTTTTAACCAATCTGTTTTGTTTATGTATGTCTTTGAATAGACCTTTCTTCTCTAAGATATCTCAAGTCCCTTTCAGACTGCTACCCTGAATTTTCCAGACAGGGCTGTATGTGTGAACTTAAATGTCCGAAATAATTGTACTGGACATTAAACAGACTTTGACCCTGCTAACTTCCTAGTACAGTCCTGGTCATTTCTGATTAACCCCCATGTGTGAATGGAGTAGGGAATTTTCCAAAGACACAAACACAGAAACAAACTTTGCAATTTCTGCAGTGCATTTTTTGCCTCATGTCCTGCCTCCTGCATGGTCTACTGAAGTGCCACTCCTTGTCTAAACCAGTTGGAATATTTCTAGTAGTTGTGAACAAATCTAACATGGACAATCTCTGGTTGTGTGCCACATGTGTGAAAGGTCAACTGTGGAAACTGTCTGGACCTGATTCTCTGGACAATGTCTGGAGTTCATGTGTGAAAATGGCTTGACATACCCTCTCCTGTCACACCAACCCCTGTTGGTTTTGTATTTCCCATCCCAAATTACTTTGACGTAGTTTCCTAGTGATGACCTGTGAGGCGTGGATGTGGTGTCTACTGGAATTTACGTCTTGCATGCCATAATCAGGGCTCGATGGAGTGAGCCCTACCTGTCTGATGGCTCCACGGTTGATACTTTGGAAAAACAACTGTAATTGGCATCCCGTACAACTGATTGAGTTTGGGCTGATGTCATTTACCAGGGCTCGAAGAAACAAAAACACTTCAGGATAATTGTGTTTAAAGGAACAATGCTAGGAAGGACAGTGTGTTTATTTTGTACTTTTCAGGCAGGGTGAGTGGTGGCAGCTACCGCTTGGGCCTTTACTGTTCTACTACCTTTGAAGCTGTCCTGTGCCAGCTAGTACACAAGGAGGTGTTGTGTCCCTCAGGTCCACGTGACATGTGTGAGCTATGGCTAACAAGAGTATCTGTTTGAAGAGCTCAACAAAGAGCCGTTACTATACCTGTGTTTTGTGTGATTTGGAAAATCTTGGATGTGGGTTGGATGCAACACTTTCAGAAATACCACAGTGTGCATTTGAACATTTTTAGTGGTTATGCTTTATGCTTTCAAGATGGACTGTTTTGGGATTGGCATCTGCATTAAAATGATAAAACTCTCCTGCAAAATATTTAAATTTGTGTATTCACATAAAATGTTATCAGCACTCTAGATATCAAGACACTTTTGAGATGCAACATAAAATTGGACAAAAGATTTCTGCATGTATTTGTATTTTTTTTTTTTTTTTTTGAGGCTCAAACTAAGTTTTAGGTGTGAAGCATAAACTGTAGCACAAAAATATTACTAAACTTTTTTTTTTTAGTGGTCATTGTCGACCCACCACAGCACAGAGTGCACAACAACAAAATGTGTCCTCTGCATTTAACCCATATGTGACTTTCGTGTCATAGCAGGGGTCAGCTTATTCAGCGCCCGGGGAGCAGTGCTTGGGGATGGTACCTTGCTCAGGGTACCTCAGTGGTGACATGTTGGAGGGGGATTCGAACCTGCAATTTTTCAATTACAAGTGTGCTTCCCTAACCATCAAGCCACCACTGCCCACAAGACCTGAATATTAATATTGCCTATTTCTCATGTCACCGGCTGCCTCCTTCTCGCTCAGCCAAGGTTAATTATCAGCCTTGCTTTTTGTGATGATTTTAATGCTTTAAAACGTTGAGTCTTGATTCAGATTCCAACATATATGTTTGTCCATCCATCCATTTTTCTTACAGCTGCTTGTCCAGCATGGGATGTGGTGATGCATGTATATTTGTCAATCCATCCACCTTCTCATAGCTGATCCCTGTCAGGGTCACGGGGTCTGGATCCCTAGCAGCACGGAACATAAGGCTGGGGTACGTCCTGGGTGGCATGTCTGTCCAGTGAAGGGCACAGAGACACACAGAACCACTCATACTTTGTTGGAGTATAGTATAATATACAGTAATTCTCACTATTTGTAGTTGTACATATATTTAGGATCTAATTAAACCTTGTAAAATTTGTTGATGCTTAGGTAACTGCACAAGTTGATATCCCCTGCCCTTTTGGTACAGGCTCCATGTTTTCCATCACCCTGTACTAGAGGAGTGGTTATAGAAATTGGAGGGATTAATGTATAGTTATGTCATCAAATATTACAAAATACACAACAAGAGATAGTGGAGATGAAATACAAGCATAATCGAAACCTTTTTACAAAAACATGTTTTGCATTACTTCCTCTAAAACTAATTAGTAGATTGGTAGGGAGCTATTAAGCTGCAAATGACTTTATCGTCCACTCTACCAAAAACTGACATCAGCAAGCACCTACAATAATAACATTCTCAGTGGAAATTAGCATTGCAGGCACAGTTAGTCATTTGAAGGGTACAGGCAGCTAGGCTACGAAGTGTCAGATGTGGCACTGAGCTTGTATTTGTTAGCATCCAAATTTATTATGTCATTCCCTGCTATACCATTTAACTTTATTTGTTATACAGGAATTCTGTGGAGGAATGAGGGTTAAAATTATTAGCTAATTAATCAATTTTGATTAATTTGAATGAATCTTTTCTCTGGTTATTGGTGGACACAAGGGTTAATTGATGTTAATGTTGAGTGCACACACTCTTAAAGAGACACTTAACACTGAAGGATGCCGACAGAGGAGGCAGGAATATTAGCATTACAAATGTGCATAATTATGATATAGCTGTGAGACGCTGAGTTTACGGGGAGAGGAATGTAGTTGCATTGTGGGTAATTATGACAGAAGGTCTAAAGAGTTGCTGCCAGTTAAGAATAGGTTACCAGGCAGGGTCTTCTGCTAGCAGGATAGCCTCCGTTCCAGCTACCACATCAGTGGTCACCACATGGGCCTGTTCCATTCTCCATTACACTTGCCCTTTTTGTTCTTCATGGATGCAGTTCCTGACACTCTCCACTCCAGCCTGATTCTAGTGCCTGTAGTGCATTCCTCTGCATTTGTTTAGGAGTTTGTTTATACAGTAAAACAAAGGCTGGGACAGATACGGTCAGCTGGACAACCAACCAGACAAGGGGGGAGGACTGATACTGCATACATCCACTTCTGCTGTAGCATGCAACTAAGTCCACAAATCCTGCACCCTGTACGGTGTGGTTTCTCCTCACCTGCTGTCACTGGGCTCTATTAATGTAGCCAAAACTCTTCAAAGGGATTAGGGGCCTGCCCCATATGGGCGCGCCTTATGTTTAAAGTCCTGCCCAGACACTGATGTCATCTGGGCGATTTGCGCAAAATTTTTTAACCTTAAGCATTTTAGATGAATGTTGTAGATAATCATGATAAAATGTTGTCATTTTGAAATCTATATACCTACATATAGCCATTGAGTGAAATAATGAAATTATTTAACCTTTACCTTATTTTTTAAAAATGGTATTAATAGCTTTGCAGAAGTGAGGTAGAAAGTGCTGGAAGCACTGTAGCTTTGGTGATGGTCTTATTCCACGTAGAAGGGTAGCCATATTTCAGTTTCTTGCCCTTTTCAGTGTTTTTTTGCAGCCTTGAGGAGGGTGTTAGCTTAAGAATGTGCGGTTTGAGTACAGATGGGCTGTGAATGCCAGGTGTCACATTGGAACTCTGCTCTCTCATAGTGTGCTGCCCTTGTATCTTTATGCCTGTGTGTGTGTTGTTCTGTAAATTGTGGCAGGACAGTAATTTTTTCCTTGTTTTTTTCCCCCATACTATCACCCCTATGTTTCCAGATTACCCTGCTCTCCGCTCCCCCCCTCCCCATAAGTGTTCAACAGCAAGGGTTTGGGGATTAGTGGAGGTGAATGGTCACACTATGGGGGTGGGGGGGGGTGCAATCCCACTTCTCTGGATTGGACAGAAGGAGATTTAGAGGCCCAGGAGTTGGGACATCCGTTAGACAGAGCCCTGTGTCTGTGGCTGCCGTGTTTAGTTAGCATTCCTTCCCTTAGCAACTCACATTTTCATCCATTTGTATTTCTAGATGGGGACATGACTGCAGGGTCCTTTCTGGAATGTGACCTGGCAACCTGCAGTGTAAAGAATATGTCTTTAAGTACCACACTAGCTGGAGAACATTAACTGTAGTAGCTCGCATGGTGGTCCAGTGCACTGATGCCTCATATCTCTGGGGATGTAGGTGCAAATCCCACCACAAACCAGCTTATGGGGAGTCCTGCCCTTCTTATGGTCAGTAAAACTTGCTGCTTGGGACAGGCTTAAGCAGCCCCCTATCACCCTATACTGGATACACAGTTAGATGGAAGGATGATCAGTAGTGCTGCTTTGTATCGTCACCACATTTTGAAGTGGATAAAGGCAGCATTGTGACTTCTTGCTTCTGAATTCCTGTTGCTTTAATGCACCTGTGTGCCTCGCATTTAAAGCCACCCGGGGCCCTTTCCTTTGGCCAGCAGGCTTCACAGATGTGCGAGGAGAGACTGGGGAACATCTGTACACCATCGAGGTGTGGTTAGGGGGAAGAAAACCACGCATTTTCCAGGGCTGGTGAAAAAGCCAACTTTTAAGGATGCCAGGAATGTGGTGCAAGATCTGACCACCCCCACTCAGAGAGGAACCACGGTTTCTGGGTGCTTTTTTCTCACTCTGTCGGGGTTCTACGGGTTCCTCTAGGCTCGTGTTGCGTGTCTGGGAATATGCTGTTGTTTCCGCCCTCTGTCCTTTGTTTCATTGCCTCCTCCTTCCAAACTTCCATCTTTCCCAGCACAGCTCCTAGGCTGCTTGTGGTTTCCTGTCTCCTTCTCCAATCAGTCGTTTTCTTGTGCTCCTCTGCATCCCTTATGCCTCCTGGTGGCCAGCCTCAGCCCACTCTCTGATTCCTCCCTTTTTCTTATTTCTGTTCTTTTTCCTTCCTGCATTGACCCCCTCCTGTGTTTCTCCCAGCTCTGCCCTATGAAAAACATGGAGTGCTTTCAGAGAAATTCAGATCCAATACTCAGTGATCCAGAGCCTGATTGGGCACTGTCATTGACAATGAGGGGTGCAGGGGATTGGTAAAAAAGACAGAGATACTGGCCTGTACGCTCCTCTTATGGCCATATTCTCTTTACGGGCAAAAAGCCGATGCCCACGTTTCGTTTTTTCTTTTCGCATGTCAGCGTCTCGCACACACATGCACCCCAGCCGTTTGCTGGAGCCATTCGCAGCAAAGCTGGATAGTGACTCATTATGCCTGATGGAGAGAAAAGGCAGCAGCCTTTATTTTTTTATTAGTTTGTTAGGGTTTTTTTTTTTAACCAGAGCCATAGATTTCAGTCAAGACCGCAGGCTGATTCTTAAAGGGCCAGTGTGTGATATTTACTGCCAAAATAATGTTGACATGGGGTACACATTCACCAGCGTCCTGACCCCCTCCCCCCCCCATCCCCTAACCTCAGAAGCTGATTCTCGTGATTGTATGTTTCTCAATGTACATGAAGACACATTAATTCATGCATATCATTTGTGTTTTTTTCACACAGCACCAGCAAAGCTTGGGTGACACACTAGCACCCCAGCCCCCACAAACACCCTTTCCTGGTCCACAATGCCACTTTGTTCTCTGGATACCCTGTTTTTGCCAGCACGAGGGTGTGGCAAATGCAGAGCCCATAAAAAAGGCCCAGAGGATCCCTTGTGGGGTGGCAATGTGGTGGCCCATGACCAAACCCCCTGACTTACTGTCACCCCCCTCAGAAAGCCTGCTGGCCTTTCCAGTCAGGTCCCTGACCCCCCTACGGTGGGAGGAACAAGTCAGTGGTCATGGTGATAAAGGGTTGGGAAGGACAGATGTCCGAGAAACAGTGTGGCGCCTGTTCTAAACCAGGCAGACTAGCTAACCCTGTACTCAAAAATGAACACCATAGAAAGAGCTGCCTCACTTTTTGTCTTTTGTTGTTAATCTGTTCCAGATGCTCACATATTTTTTTACTGGGAAAGAGAGGGGGAGGTGAAGTCAGCAGTATGTATAGGTGGGTGTGTATGTGTGTGTGTGACCACGTGGATATTTGGGGAGAGGTGTGTGGCCTCATGCCCCCGCTCATCTTGTATCGTGATGCGGGCTCCAGCTGGCTTTCATTGCAGGATGAAATCATTGCTCTGGATGGGGTCCCCCCCGTCACAGGGGAGGCATGTCTTGGCGCTGAACCGGGGCTGGAATGTCCCACTACTGGCCGTGTGTGGGGAAGGGGGGCTTCAGAAAGGAAAGCTGCCACTTCTCTGATGCTGAGAGAGTCAGCAAGGACTCATGTGAGACCCATGGCTAGAGGTCATTCTTTCACACAAGCTCTGTCTGACTGTTAAATGTATTAATCTCTATCGGTAATCACTTGGGCTCTCTTGGTGGTTCAGTGGGTAACACTGGGGCCTTTCGCTTGGCTGTGGTCCCCTGGGATTTATCCGGATTTTGTGGTTTCCTCCTACACTCCAAAGATATGCAGATAGGTGAATCAGCATCTCTGAATTGAATTGCCTGTAGTGTTTGTGTGTGTGCATGCACTCTAGGGTATACCCCCACCTTGTGCTCTGTGCTGCCTGGGATTGGCTCCAGGCCCCCCTGTGACTATGACCAAGATAAGTGGTTATACAATTATTAGTAATCATATTAATTAATCATTCATAGCAGTGCAAGTCCCTGTTTGCAGTGCAAGTGGGTGTTTTTTAAGATCTGTTCTTTCAGGGTAACATACAGGTCAGGTTATTATATCCTTAACCATTGCATCACCTACTATTCACCCAGAGTGGTTTGCAGTGTGTCGTAGTGACATGTGTGGTCTCTAGATCAGTGAGTTACCCACTGAGGCTCTGCAGTTCAAGTGTATGAGACGCTGACACTCAGGCCCACAGATTTGTAACAAAGATGTTACTCATGCACATAGTCAGTGACCTCAACGTGACGAGATGCTGAAGATCGAGCACAGGACTTCAATGTCCCTCTCTGTCTCTCCTTTTCTTCTCCTTTATTTCTCTTTCTCTCACTCACACTCTCTCTCTCTCTCTCTCTCTCTTGCTCCCTGCTTCGCTCTCTATCCTCCCACTCTCCCAGCAGCCTCTCTGGCTCACTGTCAACCGTTATATCAGATTACTTCATTTGGTGTTGATTAGATCAGCCTTGAAAGTGGAGTGAACCGAGCCCCCCCAGCACCACCACCACCACTCCCTTAGGCTTGAAGTGTGACACAGCTGCTAAACTTTTCCCAGGGAATTGTGGGAAGTGGAGGGGGGGTGATTTTCTAGTCCCCCATTGGTCCCAGGCCACGCGTGGATTCCTTTCGGTTCCCCCCAGGCATGGCACAGTGCCCAAATGATGTCCGCAGGGCTGAGCGCTGTGGGTAGCGCAAGGTGACATCACATTTCTAAGAGTAACGCACTAAAGATCAGCTCTTGCTGTCATCATTGCACGCTTCAGCCACGCCTAATCTGGGAACCTTTAATCCTGACGGGCAGTGACGCTCTTCATGTTACTCATGAGTCCGTGATCTCAGGGGCTATTTAACGCTCTTGATCTGGAAGCTTTGCTTAACCTCCGTGCATCTGCAGCACTATGCACGGTCTGTCTGGCATATTCTCTCTTAGTTTATTTACTTGCATTTATATTTTATTTGGTGGGAGCTCTCTGGGGGCAATCAGTTGTCCTGCATAATTCACAAGGTCTAATTTGAGAGAAACGGGATAGCATGTCAGTGGAGAGGAGGACTGTCAGAGGCAAGTGGTTGAACTGGCAAAAGAGACCGGCCAAGCGCGACAGCAGGACAGAGATGCGGAAACCAGCGCGCACACGGTTAGCATCTTGGAGCGATTATATGTTCGCTTTTCAGGAAATGATCTCTAGGTGTAACTAACATGACTGATGTTCATACTTTTACTTGTGTAATTTGACCTGTGTTTCTGTCAACCATGAGAATTTCACTATTACATCATTTCATCTGAATTTGTATTTTAACACATCAGATTTAATATTCAATGTTAAAGTAACAGTGAATGCTACAGTTGAATCAGGGTTGGAAGGGTGATATCACTGTTGAGCCTAATTGCTCCAGGGACACTGGCTTTCTCAATTGTGCGTCACTCTGGATAAAAGCATCTGCTAAATACATGTAATGTAAATGTTCAGCACCATTTGTTAAGCAATTGTTGGTTGTTATTGGTTTAAATGGTGAAGCTTTGGTCACTTGTACCACAAAAATAAGTTGGTATTTTTGTGTCATTCATATGGCATTGAAACAGATTTATAAGTTCCGATCTTGACAAAAAAAAAAAAGTGAAGTTTGTAGAAGTCGATCGCAACTAAAAACAGCAGCGTGACAAATTTATTCCAGCACTTCCATCAGAAATGCCCAGCGGAATGGGAGCAATGTGGAGAACAACAGGACAATATTAGAAGGAACACAAACTCTGACGTTTCCATAAGTTTGAAAAACATTTAGATGTGTTTTTTCCGCCATCTGTCTAATAAGATGTTTTTTTTTTTTAAATTCTCTTCCATTCTAGTACAACTACATATAAAGTCACGGAGTATCTTCATGAAAAAAGCATCCCTTTCGTAATCAAAGTACAGTCATTATTGTACATTTGTGGCCAAAGCACATATTTATGTCAGCAGTGATTATCTGATTAGGTTAGGCTGACTGGCTACTCTAAATTGTCCATAGGTGTGAATGCGAGTATGTTTGTTTATGTCTGTCTGTGTTGGCCCTGTGGTGGACTGGTGACCTGCCCAGGGTGTACCCTGTCTCTTGCTCGAAGATGCTGGGATTGGCTTCAGCTTCCCCGTGACCCAAATGGATAAAGTGGTATAGATAATGGATGGATGGATGATTAGCTGGTTTAATTTTTTATTTGATGCACTTGAATATAACTATATAACTGCATGATTCTCACGTGTCCTGTGAATGTTAAACATAACAGTCCTCCTTCTCTTTGGAACCCGCAGCGACCAGGACCTCGAGATGAACAAGCTGCGGCAGAGCTTGCGGAGAAAGAAGCCGACCTACGTGCCGGAGGCCAGCCGGCCGCACCAGTGGCAGGCCGACGAGGAAGCCGTACGCAAGGGCAAATGCAATTTTCCAGTGCGGGTAAGGAGCCCGATGCTGAGTTGCTTTTTACCCAAACAGAGGACCAATAGCAAAAGGTGATGTCAGTAACCATTAGGTATTAAACAAGTTTAGCGAGCATAATTATTGACCGCAGTGCAAGATTCAGGCGACCTGTCAGCCCATCAATATACCTTTATGCATCCAGGATGAAATATGGTCTCTCTGAGCCCTATGGTGTTACTTTACACATTTATGAAACAGGATACAACATTTACTGCATTTCATTTATCTGATGCTTTTATCCAAAGCAACTTGCAGTAGAGGGAAGTGTTATAATTTGTGTGCTCCCTGGGATTTGAACCCATGACCTTTGTGTTTTGCTCTACTACAACATACTAACATTTACACATTGATTAGACAATATTCTTCACATACTAAATTTACATAATGCCTAGATGATAAGCTGATATGCTACTTACTGTACAATATTGAGGGCAAAAGGGATGCAAAGACCTGACTTGGCAGTGCAGGAGATTGATGTAAAGAACTTGTCGTGGAGGAGCTTGAGGGGGCTGCTTTCTGAATGCTTAGATTCACAGTAGCTGCTGTTTTTTGCAATGGGATAGTCCTGCTTCTCCCTGGTGTTGGGAATACCAGCAAAGCGGGGATACTCAGTGACAGATGGGACCTGACAAAGAAAACATGAATTCATGTGTCAGTTCTTCTGAGCTTTGAGAGGAATAGTGGTTACTGGAATGGCAGGAAGTATGCAGGAAGCAGTTCCCCCCCACACACACTCTTTTCAATGCGCAAAGTTAGCATTCTGGGCCGAAGGCGCTGGGAAAGCAGAAAGCAGCGATAATGTACTATTGAGCTCACCATCATCCATGGGAGCTTCTGGGAGAGCTTGGAGGGGTGGGCCTGATGGAAACAGATGCTAAACGCTCTCCTTGACAAAAAAAAGAAACATGGCTGCCTCATTAAAAGCAAAGCATCGGAGGGATGCTCAATTCATCGATGGCTGGACTGGATCCGAAATTTACATGCTGCCTTTGTGTTGAGGCAGGGGGGTTGGTCAGGAAAAAAACACTGACTGAGTGTATCGTCAGGCTGAAATGGGACACTTAGCACCTTCAGGAGTTTGCAGCATGCTAAAAGCGTTACATCTATGCTAATGTGAAACCTGAAGCCTATACCTCAGTCTGACTTGACTCCAGGGCTGCTAGTGGGGGGGGGGATTTTATTGTTGAGTAGGTGGTTTACACCAGGTAAGTGGATTTTGCGGATAGTGCAGCTTGCAGTGATTCAGTAATGTTTAATGTTTCCTGCGTGTCACGAGGGGCTCGATTCGTGACATGACCCTATTCGCGTGGCCCACTCTGTCTGTCTCCTCCTTTCCCATCCACAGTACCTGGGCCTGGTGGAGGTGGAGGAGTCCAGGGGCATGCATGTGTGTGAAGACGCCGTGAAGAAGCTGAAAGTGGTGAGTAGGGCTGGGCAGGGAGGGGGGCTGGGGGTGGGGATGACTGGAAGGTGGAGGCCCCCATCGGGGCATATTCAGGCTTCCTTCTTAGTAATTAGTCCCTTTACCGTGAAGATAACTAGTCAGGTATAGCTTCTCCAAATGCTGCCTCCTCAGTGAGGCTGATGTAGAGGGAGAGCAGCCCCAGACCAGCTTTAATTGCAGGGAAAAGCCATCACGGTGAATCCAGGGGCCTTTTCTCAGAAATGTGCTCGCCGCTTCCCCCACCCCACACCTGCTACTTCTCATCTCTCCTGCACTTAATTCTTCCCATTATCTTGTTCAATTTGAACTCCACTTCCTGAGAGCCTCCCTCTCCTCTCATCCTTCTTTTTCTTTACTCTCTTCTATTCATTTTCTCTCTATCTTCCAATCTCTCCATTCTGGATTTTCTTATCAGTACTAAGCAGCCAGACCTTGAAGGAGTTGGGCTTTTTTTCCTTCCTGCTGAGAGCTTTTTGGAGTGACGAGCAGAGACGTCAGATACCTCCAGCGTTGTGAAAATGTTAAGGTGTACCAAACACAGGGCATTTTAAACAGCATGTGTAATGATAATGATTCTGCTTTTCCTCCCCATGGTGTATGTGTGTTACATGTTTATATTACATCATGGGGAACAATTATCCCCACGATGTGATAAAAACCTGTTATTTTAACATTGTGGGGACCATTTCTTTGGTGAATGGAGAATGTGTGTGTGTATCCACAATGCTCTGAGATACCCAGCAACAAGCATCTGTGGTTAGGACCGCAGTAAGACGTCACGAGGTCCATTGGCTACCAGGTTCTCCCAGAATCCCGCAGAGCTTTGCCGGTTTCCCCGATCTGCTCTCTGTGGGGTCGTGTTTGTGTGGGGTTGCACGGTGCAGTGCTGAGGCCTCTCCGACACACGCAGCCTTCTCTGGAACATCCTACTCTTTTTACTCTGTCCTCCTGAGCCTGTCCCCTAACCCGTCTCCCTCGGTCGCGTTTCCCTTCGTTTTGGAGCCTGAGAACAGCATGTCTTCCTTCTCAAATGTCTACAGATCCGCTCTGACCCTGTCCTCCAGACGGTGAGGAAGCGGGTTGCCGTCATTCCTTCCTCTTCTCTTCCTCTCCATCCCTTTAGGCACATCCTGGCCTTGTCACGCTTATGTCACAGTCATTTGTCCCTGCTGTTTAGCTCTCATGGAATCCCCCCCCCCAGTCATCTGTTTCCCAGAAATCCTGGGTGCCACCTTTCCTAAACCTCTTAGTCAGTAGCGATTGTTCATTGTCACTCAAACAAGTCATGGAAATAGTAGTCTGCAGTGATATGGCTTCCTTTTCCAGAGGGGACAATGTTCCCCTTTATAATTGTCTGGTAGCAGTTTTCATGCCCCGGAGGAGCAAGAAGGTTCCCCCACAGCACATCTTCGATATGGCAGGCTCAAGAAGCCGTGCTTCAAGACACATAGGCCCAGTCAGACCAGTCAGGGCTGGAACAGCACCTGCAGACAAACACAACCTGTCCCACTACCTGTCCTAGTTGTTCCAGTACTATGTAAAGACCTAACTGGTTATACCACCATTTTGCCTTCTGTGTTTCAGAGCGGGAAGAAGTCTGTCAAAGCTGTGTTGTGGGTGTCTGCAGATGGTCTGAGAGTCGTAGACGACAAAACCAAGGTAAAGCTTCAGTGTGCATTTGTGTGTGTGTGTGTGTTTGTATGCATGCTGATATATGACTGTGCAGTGCTGTTTTGACGCACTGTGAATGCCTCTGCTGTCCTGCCCGCTCATTCCTGTCACTGCTGGGTCCAGTTGGCCACCCACAGTCTGGAACCCCCCCCAGCAGTGCTGCTTTCTCAGCAGGCGGGTGGGAGTCATGCTCTGCCTGACTCTGAAAGCCACCCCCCATCGCAAGACCAATTCCCGGACTCCCCCCTTTCAGAGGGTAAAACGGGAAGGGAAAGATGCAGAGGTGCCCTCCCCCCCACCAGCTTTACTGCCTTGTGCCCACACTTTATCCATACTTCCCTCGTCCCCTTTATTGCCCCTCACGCCTGACTCATGTTTCCGATCTCGCAACCCCTCCACTCGCCAATTTCCCACAGCACACACACACACCAGATGTCCCTGCAAGCTATAAAGTAACAGGTTTTATCACATTGTGGGGACATTTGGTCCCCACAATGTGGTAAGTACAAACTCACACACAGACACACACACACACGCCAGCCCTGTCGGACAGGACCATCCTTTCACCTCCGGACCGGCCCTCTTTTCGACTAATTGGCTTACGATGAATGGGCCATTCTTCCCCTCTTCTTTTTTCACGAAGGGAGGGAGGAAGGAAACAAGGGCAAGTACGTGCCCCCGACCCGCTCTTTACCACCACCCCCCCATTGTGCCCCGTGGTGTAGAATTGGACCCAACGCCTCGGGTTTAAATGCCCCGGAATGAGCTTGGTGTTCAAAGGGCCAAGTCCGGGAAATGTTTACCAATAATTCTCTTTCTGTCTCTGGGGGAAGTTTTGCAAAGGCAGTAAATCCGGCGAATCGGCACTCCGACTCGAGCTGGCGCATCATCTGTGTCTGAAAATGCCACATTTGCAAGGAGGGATTTTTTTTTGTTTTGTACAAAAGCCATGAAGTTTGTGCTTTGTGGTGTCGCAGCGGGTAGCTCTGGCTTTTCACTGCGTTTGAGGGTTTGATCTTTGCCCCCAGGTTCTATATTTGTTCAGCGTGTTCTCCCTGAGTTCTGTCTGCAGTCCAAAAATGTGGTTAGTTGAGTCTAGGGTGTCTCGCAAATATGTGACTCTGTAACCTGTGATGGACTAGCATCCTGTCCAGTGTTCCACTGCCCCACATGAGGTAGCTTCTAGGCTCTCTGTGCCCAGGCTCCTCACACATACTCTAGTGGAGTACCTAATCCCTGCTCGCCAAACTTTTCATGGCAGGACCTCATTGTGGACCAGACCATCGAGAAGGTGTCCTTCTGTGCGCCTGACCGAAACTACGACAAGGCTTTCTCCTACATCTGCCGGGATGGAACCACACGGCGCTGGATCTGCCACTGCTTCATGGCGCTGAAGGACTCGGTGGGTGGGGCTGTCGTTAAGGAACCTTGATAAGGTTGTGTGCTTAACTGGTATGACTGGTAGAGCCTCTGCAAAACACAAAGCGTATCAGCGTTCTTAAATTGCCATAGGCTCAGTGGGTAGCACTATTGTTTCATATTCTTGCATGTTCTTCCCATGTCACGTGGGTTTCCTTATCTAGTCTGAAAACGTGATCAGGCTAAATGGCATCCCTAAATGTGTGTGTGTGTGTGTGTGCGTGTGCGTGTGTGCGCCCTGTGGTGGACTGGTGTGGTAAAGCCTTGTGCCCTATGGTGCCCCTGGGGTAGTTCAACTGTTCAGAAGACTGACGGATTGATACTGACGTAATAATATAAAATAGTTGTCTTCATAGAATTAGAATTAGCTCCATTTATATGTAAATTATGGTCGCATTGTCAGTATTACATCACACTGTTAATGTACTAAAGGTGGAAATGAGAAATGTCAACTCATAATATACTCAGCCACTCACCGTGTGATGCAAATGTCTGTGTCCACTAGGGGGAGCGCCTGAGTCACGCTGTGGGCTGCGCTTTCGCCGCCTGCCTGGAGCGCAAGCAGCGGAGGGAGAAAGAGTGCGGGGTCACAGCCTCCTTTGATGCCAGCCGCACCTCCTTCGTGCGGGAGGGATCCTTCCGCGTCACACCATCCAATCAGCAGGTCGATCGGGACATACAGGACAAGAAGAAAGGTACCGTGGCCCCGCCCCTTATAATAAGGACTGTCAGATTACCAAACTTTGCTAATTGCTAAGATAATAAATTTGCCGCCTTGCACAGTTTATGGGTTTGATGTTGGCCTAGAGTTACTGCCCCCCTCTCTTGTGACATTCTGTCATCCTCTGCACATTCCTTACACCTCCAGCAGAGCCATCTTGTCACCCTGGCGTGCCTGCCGTCCCCCCGGGCACAGCGTCACCCCCAGAGGGTGCAGCATCTCCAGTCGATCGCACTGAACCGTGTGGCCCCCACGCCATCCCCCGGCGCCATGCCCCCATTGAGCAGCTGGTGCGCCAGGGCTCCTTTCGGGGTTTTCCGGCCCTTAGCCAGAAGAACTCTCCCTTCAAGCGCCAGCTCTCCCTCCGCCTCAACGACCTGCCCTCCACCCTACAGCGGAAGACCGACTTCCAATCCAAGAACCCAGGTCCGTCGTGATCCCGGGCCTCACCAACACCATCGTCCACCCTTTACCCAGCTAACAAGTTCAGAAAAGCGAACGGCCCTCTAAGTCTCCTCATAATCTCCCCCTTTCCTGCCCGGGTGGGGGGAGGGGGTGTGTTTAAACACGTAATAATTACAGCAATTAACGACGCAGGGTTCCCTGCTAGCGTACGCGATAATTTGATAGCTGTGGCAGTTATTACCATAACTGACTGGCACAGCTGTTATGTTGTTGTTAACCATCGTATTCCTGCACAAAACGCTGAGCAGCTACTAATGCACCGATGCACGACTAGTCAGCGGCACGTGTGAATTGGCTGCATTAGTCGTACTTGTAGTGCTGCTTTGACAGGGGCCAGAGAGACGTCTTTGGGAGGGGGGGGATGGTGCAGGATAAGGTCCATAGTATGGCAGCTGTCCACTTGGTTCATCCACTCTCATGCTATTGTTGCCCTGAACCCCTCTGTTCATATAGATGTTTTGATCCCCGCCCCCCTCAGATACCTGGGGGGGTTGGTCTCTTACTGAAGGCCACACAGAGATTCCTAATGGATACCAATTAAAGGCAGCTCATGGCGCTGATGGTGGGGGCGGGAGTAAGTGGGGGGCTCTCTTCCTCTGCCTTTGAAGGCGCTGATATGGGAATTAGGAGCTGCCTGCTATTTTCTCAGCTGTGCAAAATGGCTTGGTGAAGAGCGGGGGATTTCTAGTTTTCTTTTCTTTTATGGAGCGCTTAAACAGGCTAATAAATTGCTGATTAAGGAAATGGGCTCCTCGGTTCCCCTCGGGTGTCTCCCCCGCTCAGCCTGTGTTTCCGCCCGCAGTGCCGGAGATGGACCCATCACTGGGGGCCGAGGCAGACAGCATCAACGCCCTGTGCAGCCAGATCAACACCTCGTTTGCCAAACCCTCTGACGAGCTCTTCGCCGCTAACGGCGCCCCGGCATGCACAGCGCCCCCCGCCATCCCGCCACCTCCCCTGCCCCTGCAGGGTGAGTGCTTTGTGTGTGTGTGTATGTGTGTGTGTGTCTATCTGTCTCTGCGCCCTGACCTAATGGACCACATGACCCAAAGTTGCGGCCCCATTTGTAGACCCAGTGTCTGTTTTCTTCTGCCTGTTTTCCCTAATTTGTGATAATTTTCTCCCAAACAAAAATCTGTTCGCTCTCCCCCCACCGCGTCTCGTGGCTCTACCCTCCGTCCCACCCGTCTCACGTCATGTTTTTCCCCTTCTCGCCTCCCTCTTCCCTGGGCTCCCCGACAGCTGGAAGCTCGTGGGTGCAGCCAGAGCAGGCACTGCAGTCTCCGCCTGCCGTTGCCAGCGGCCACAAGCGGACGCCGTCTGAGGCAGAGCGCTGGCTGGAGGAAGTGGCCAAGGCTGTGAAGGCCCAACCGCAGCAGCAGTCACCGGTCCCACCCCAGCCGGCTCCGCCCATGTCAGCCATGCCCGGCCCCCCCAGCTCGCTGCCCACTTCCATGCAGCCATTCCCCATGGCGTTCGACACCACCCCCGCGCCTGTCGGCATCTTCGCCCAGCCTCCCCTGCAGCCCACCTTCATGCCCATGCAGGCCTATATGCCTGCCCTGGCCAACAGCATGACATACCCCAACGCCAGCGTGCCCGTGGTCGGCATCACGCCTTCGCAGATGGTGGCCAATGTCTTCTGCACGGCCACCAGCTCGGGGCCCTCTGCTTCTGCAGGTGGCGGCGGAGGAGCCAAGTCCAGCCCCATGGCCTCCGGGCACCATGCTTTCCCGCTCCCCATCGGCAGCTTCCCCATGCCACCTTTCGCCAACCCGGCCACCATGAACGGCATCTCGCCCAACCCAATCCCAGCCACCGCTGCCTCCACAGCCTCCGTCAGCCAGAACGGCACCGGCCACGGCCCTGCCTGGCCCTCAGAGGCAGCCCAGCAGCCTGCCCCCAGCAGCGACTCTCAGGAAGCTGAGCGCTTCGAGGCCCAGTGGGCAGCTCTAGAGTCCAAGACACAGCCCAAGGCTCCGAATCCCTTCTCCAACGACCTGCAAAAGACATTCGAGATCGAGCTTTAACTGCACCCCCCCCACCGCCTGCTCCTGTCTGCATAAACTGTGACGCAGACCCAGATAAAACTGCCCCCCCCCTCTCCTTTGCCTTCGTTGCTTTCCTTCTTTTCACATCAACAAGGGGGCTGCCCTTTCCCCCTAGCACCCTACCAGCTTTGTAGATGCTGCCATACAGATCCCTGGCTCTCATACTTGGACGGCAGCTTTGGGGGGGGGGGTGTCCTCTCCACCCCCAGCTACTTCTCTAGGGGCTTTAGACACTGCTGCCCCAGAGCCTGCAGTGAACATTGGGAAAACTGGACAAAGACAGCTGAGATACAACTGGGGAAGGAAGATATAGCCGATGACTATTTTATGTGAGGTATCGGTTGACTAGCAAATGACATCATCCAAAGCAGGGGCATTTATAGAGAGGACTGATGTGTCATTTTTGACCAACAAAACGAGGAAGTATTTGATGGCCAAAACATTTTAAGTTATTATTATTTTTATCAGTTACCTTATAAATCACCAAAATATTTTAATTTATTTTTTCCCTGTGTGAATAATAATATTGTTCATATGTTTTTAAAGCTGGAGGGAACTCACCAAATGAAAAAATGCATAATTACTGCCTCATTTGACATCTTGAGTGTGTACCTCATGTGAGAGTGTAAATAGCTTTTTATTACCCACCTACGTATTTATTGCCCTGTGTGTGACAGTCAATTGCTATTCAACCTGAATGGCTTTGCTTCTATACCACTAGGGACAGATCCCCCTCAGCTATACCGGTAGAAACCCCACCCTTGATCTGAAAGTGAGATATTTGGATTGTTTTCAAACATTTTAATAACCTGACCCTGACAGGCTCTATGAAGCTATCATTCGAGTTTCAGCACAATGTGAGCCGGTCTGCGTGTGTTTGGAGAGGCCAAAAGGTTGGATGTGAAGGGAAGAGAGGTAGGGCTTGAATGATCAGGGTGTGTTGAATATGGATAAGGCTGGTTTGATTGGAAAAGCAGGACATCCCTCTTCCAAAAGTCCCTTAATTCTATTTGTATTCCTGCAAAATGAGATTTGGGTTTGGATTTGGTAGCTAGGTAGTCTTCATAGGTGGTTCGCTGAATCTCTAAAGAGGAGTGTTTGAATCTTTAAAGAGCATGCGGAGCCACTCTGCCTGTTGCCAGGGAGCAAAGGGGTCCTCTCGTGCCCCACAGAGCAGGGAGCACCATGGCGACCGGAGCGGCAGAGTGCACAGGTAGACACCTTGGGGATGCCTGCTGCAGCGAGGAAATAGAGAGGCCTGAGGACAGGCCGGAAGGTAGCTATGATGCAGGGAGCGGCAAGTTGAAGGCAAGTGAAGGTGTGTGATCCAGGAGAAGTGGGTAGCTGCAATGGAATTTGGACTTCCTCTCTTATCTGGTACAATTCATTGATGCGTTAGGGACAAAACCGGAATGGTCGACCAATAGAACGCCTTCACGTGACATGTTATGAACCACATGAAAGGGCATGGTGCTGAATTATTAGTGGTTCTGTTGAAACAGGGCCAGTTTCTCCAGTTCCGCTAATGGATCAGTGGCAGTATTTGGCAACCACCACGGAAGCACAGTGCTCTGCATTCTTGATCATGGCTTTGAGAAGATTGATTACTGAATCACTCTTGGTATGTCTGTGGCTTTTAATCCTTTGTATGGGGTAGGGTGGAAGGTTGAAATGTGCTTTCAGAGGTTTGTTTGTCTCTGGTTCAGGAATCGGTGGAGGGTACTGAAGAGCGTGTGGTAGCAGGAAGATCAGGTACTTTATACTATGGGGGTCCTCTGTGAGTTCTTTCCCTTGTATACATGTTTTCTTTTGTTTTATTTTGTAGTGACTGGACAAACAATGCATATAAGTACCAAAACACCAACTGAAGAGCAAATTATCAAAACTCACTTGGTCCATTTTTTGTTTTTGAAGACTACCAATGACCTAAAATCAGGCTTCCTCATCATATGTTACAGTGTTGGGAAGCAAAACTCACTTAGTCATGAAATAATCCGATGTGGAGCTTTAATTAAATTTACAAAACTCACTCAGTCGTCAAGATATCGAATATAGAACTTTAGTTAAATTTCCAGAACTGACTGAAGTCCACAGAAATTTTCTCAAAAATGGACTGAGTAAGTTTTGGGAATTTGCTCTTCCATTATGCACACAGCTGAATTTCCTTTGGAGTGCTGGGGGTGTGTTTTGAATGAATGCGATGAGATGCAAAGCAGCCAGTGGCCTGTACGTGTACGTTCCCAGATTTGGTTGCAGACACTAAGGGGCTGGGGAGAGGAATTGACTGGGCAGGTCATCACAAATAGTCATGACTCTTCCCGGAATTTCTTGGTCATTAACTCTTAATTACTACTCAATCAATCAGGCTTTTGTACGTGGCAAAATGCTGACCTCTCCATCCAATTCCCATCCCAAGAATCCCAAGAACATTTTTTATTCTCCTTTCCTTTCATGAATTTTGGAAAGTTTCACTGTTTAATTGATATTTTTTCCATCCCTACACATTCTAAATTAAAAATAAGTAGATTGATTATGTTTATGGCAAAACAAGGAAACTAAATTACCTCATAAACTTGATTGTAAACTCTAGTGTAGTGATAACAAACCAGTGAAGCTTATTTTTAATCTTTATTTACATAATTTTGTATCTAAACCTACATATTTGTATTGTAATTACATTGTACAAAGATAAATAAATAATATAATATTAAAATAAGTGTTGGTGGTATATCTTAGCATGCGTGTTATGCTGTTTGTTTTTTGTGTTACCAGGCCACGTTGCCCTTTGAAGGCTCTTTCTTGGGACTGAAAGATTTACAGAAGCTTTTCAAACATTTCAGGACACTAAAGGGAGTGTCAATGCTCAAAGCTGAAATTCGGATTAAACACCCCCACCCGGGGCC
>JAABNX020000042.1:8535833-8567902 GCA_015163995.2 Mormyrus lacerda | reverse complement strand
TTAAACCCCCGTTTCCTCGTCCTCCTGGCTCCTCTCCCTTCCTTGCCCGCTCGCCTTGCCAGCCGTTCGTGACAATATGAAAGCAATTAGATAATATATAACTGCAATTTGAAAGCAGTCATTAAACTTATTGAACCACAAAACCCATCTCAGGGAGCAGCCAAAGAAAATGAATAAGATGTACAGCGGAAAAAACGCGTGCGAAACATGGATGATAATATAAGTGTCTGTCTCCCCCTGGTGGCTCGAGAGGGTTGCGACATACTAAATCCATTGTTCCAGGTTCTAACTGTTTATCCTAGTCGGAGTCATTGGTAGCCTAGAACCAATACAGGGTATTGGGGTACACCCTGGATAAGATGCAGGTCCATTGCGGGGCATATACAATCACAATCATACTCTGTGGGCAATTCAGAGACACCAATTAACATAACTGCATGTGTTTAGAATGTGGGATTAAAACTGAAGATACCCAAAAACACAGTGGAAAATGCTGTAGTGATCAACCACTTATATGTGTCAAAAAGCTTGGGACAGAATTCCTGTACAAATACTGTTTAAATAATTTGCTTGTAGTAATGAAATAGCCCGCTTACAGTATTGATCTTTTTAAACATGACAACATATGGGAACGAATTTAACTGGTATTTCTTTCCTTTCCTTTCCTTTGATCGCCCTACTTTGCCTTGCAGTAACCTGCCTGCTTCTGGCAGCTACCTGAGGTTAATGCGGCGTGCACAGAGAACATGACGGGAAAAGAAAGTCATTTTCTCTCAATGACAAATATATAGATTCATCAAAGCTCATGATAAACCGCCAAGAACGAGCCACTGAGATACAGCAATGACATTACATAAGAAAATGTAAGAATGTGAAAACGCGCTGTATAAAAATTGAATTGAATATCGGTGTACAGCACTGAAACACAGTTCAGTTAATTAATTTATACAGTACTGTAATTTGAAAAGCGTTTGAAACAGCTGTTCTGTATTTTGAAATTGCCAATAAAATTAAGCAAATAGCGACGTCCGTTTTATTACCTCATATCCAAGTAATAAATATACAAATTTCAATTAGATAGTAGTATGCCTGAGACAAAGAAAAAATCGGTTGTAATGATATCTTATAGTGATCACTATATGCGGTCTCTGCTGTAGTAAGAACATACAGATTCTGCACACCCTGGTGAGGGGCGGGATTTTAACCCCAACCCAAAGGTTCGAGGCAAAAAACGACATTGACCAGATGAGGGTGTTTATTTCTGTAAATTTAAGAAAGCCATATATTTCCTTGCTTTTCCAATCATTTGACTGTGATATGTCAGCAGACATTTAAAACTTTTAACTTAAAATACAGATATACAATAATGTATGTTTAACCTTTCTTTGCTAGTGCTTTAATGTAACTGCAAACTGTGGCTCTGTACTCAGTTAATGTACCTGGAAAAGCAGTTAACATTGCTGGGAGTGCAGCCAAGATCAACGAAGATAGGCTACAGGAAAGAAACGCGTAAAAATGCATTTTGCTGCGTACGCGCTTCCTTGACTTTAAAACCATCCAAATAAATTGTGTCAACGGCGCCGGCAGGGTTTCTGGGGGTAATCGGGCCTGGGAAACCCCCCACCCCCCACCCCGTGCTACAAAACAGCAAATGCAGCAGAAGAAACCTCTTATGGTGCTGGTGGACAGTGAACCATCAATAACAAACCAAAGTCTTGTCATGTACCTCGTTGCGTTGTACCGTTTTTACATCCCTTTGTATTCCTGAAAAAAAAGCCAGATCATTTACAGCACAAAAACTGGGTATGTAGAAAAATAATAAAACTGTGTATTTACTAGGAAGACCAAAGTCGTGTTTGACTCTTCAGAATGATCTCTACCTGCACAGCAATCTTCAGGCAGACCAGTCTGTGGGACCCTCAGAGAACCCTGGCGACCACATGCGCTTATGTGCACAGTTGTCGTCTCCAGTCTCCCCTGGATTTCCACGGCCGCTCCGCACCACAGCTTATTTACCCCCGTCATTCTTCGGCGTCGTACTGAGAGCAGCATTAGAGTGACAGAGTGCTGATGCACTTGACTGAGGGCCAGAGGAAATGACAGGGGGGCCGGGGCTAACAGAGAAAACAAGGAGCGGTTACAGTCAAGCTGGCCAATTACTGTCAGCCGCTCGTCTCTGGCCTTGTGATGTCACGACGAGCGTATTAGGGACGGCCTCCATGCACAGGGAAACGGGAAAGTAAAGAGCAGAAGACCAGCGTCAATATTCTTTATTCGATACTCTTTACTCTTAACAGCATGCACATAATCGATTGTCTAGCCCAGAATAACTACTATATATAATTATTTGGTTTCACATGGATTATGACTATTAAAAAAGCCAGCATTTAAATGTCCAGTTACAAAGGTGTCAACAGACAGAACGATTCCTTTTGGTTGTCTGAAGAGCATTTTTTTTTGTATTTTTCACCATCCCTAGTTATTTTTCAGTCCCTTAACTTACTCATGATTGTGGGAGCAGCAAAGTATTTCCATGATGCCCTCAATTTGTCAGTGGTGCTTTTTCATTAGTGTGTTTTAATGGTCTCTGCATTTGCTATAATGGCGAAAAAAATATTAATTTTCCTTTTTTTCACAATCCAAAATTACTACAATTAGAAAAAAACAAACCATTATGGGAGGTAGAAGAGGTTCCACATACACTGTATTAAACATATTAAGATGCACCTTTAAATTAAGAAAGTGATTAGTTATATAAAATTTAAATCATGTTAATGATGTAAGTCTATAAGGTGCATAGGATTAAGAAATGCAGTGTCTGAACCAATATATGCAACATCAACTGCTATGTCCAGTTGAGAGGACTGCTAAGATATTTTGTAAAACTCTGTACAATAAAATGCAATATTTGCATTTTGCCACAACGGAAGTTTGTTGCACCGACAACATCGTCCTCCGTGACTCATTTGTGCCGAATTCCTGACATCCGCTCACATTCCTCTCTGAACGTCATGCTTGAAAAGGACGGTTCAAGACACTCGCTCCAAGTGCAAAAGCAACCGACCACGACCAATGACGACACCTCCCTTGTGCTGTTACCCAATTAGCTCTCTTCTCAAACTTCTAAGGTGTAGTAGCAACAAAGTGCTGCTGCTGCAATAACTGAAGCTTTTGTAATCAGTAGGTTCTACATGCGACAGTTGTACCTTATCCTCTGATGTTATGAATGACAATTCAATTCTGGTATCTCTGACGTGATTCAAATAAGCCGTTAACTAAAAGACAAATGCTATGGTTAAATGAAGTCTGCATATATTATAGGATACAGGTGCTCAGAAGAAGATTAAGGGCACTATTGGGATCCTTACACTGCTGAGAGCATGATTTGTTCCGGAATCTCATATTCAAAAGACTTGGTCCCGCTCCACCTTTGTGTTCGCCCGGACCTCACTATCCACTGCGCGCAGAACTTATTTGAAGACGCGTTATGATCTGACCTTGGTGCAGCCTTCTGCAGGTGGACACACTTACTAACTCCAAACTGAGACCTGCCGGGGCTGATCTGGGGCTTTCGGGCCTTCTGAGGCAGCCTGCAAGTCATAGGGGCCTCCATTACCCATCAAGCAGTAGGGCATAGGCAGGATTTTAAGGTAGTCTGGGAGACTCTACACAGTGGTGAGGGGCATGACCGCTCCCTACAGGCTGCCCTTGTGTTGGGCGCAGCCGTCGCAGACACGCACCGGGTGGTCCCAGCCCCGCGACGGCACCATGCGGCTCTGGGTGGAGCAGCGGCTGCACACACCCTGGCCACACGCGCGGCAGTGGTGCTTCGACATCTTGGCCGTGAAGGTGCTCCGGCAGTGGTGGCATTGCAGGATCTCGTGGTCAGGAACCCAGTAGTCAGGCCGGGCTACGCCCTTCACGAACCCTGTGGGGTGTGAAATGGGATGAGACCTAATGCTATTCTGGATATCACCGGGAAAAGAAGCTTGAAATATGTTTATAAAAAAACAGCCAGCCAGTCGATGTTCACAGAAATTAAGCCTCTCCTAGTATCATGGCTCCAAAACAGGATTTTTAGTGTCATTTTATTGTTCTCTCTCCCAGGAGCGCAGGACCAAGCATGAGAAGTTCTGGCACCATTTCCAATTGAATACACAACCTTCCTGGTGTTCTTCTGCCCATATTGCAAAGTGGAACCACCATCAAGAATGTCACATAGAATGGAACATGCTCATGCTCCAACAGCACTTTCTAATGCCCAAAAATACATCTTTGGGACCTGGATGATACCCCGTGGACCATTAAAGGGGAAGGTCACCCAAAAACTGGAAAAAAGATTCAAAGTTTCATCTAAATTTTATTTTAGATATATGGTATACATTGTCTTTTTTCTGCTTATTGTGTTACTGCTTGTACAGCACTATGGTCAACATTGTTGTTTTATTCAGTGCTTTAGAAATAAATTAGAAAAATTTGAATCATGGCACAGAAGATACCAGCTCCCTGGCGATATCTTCTGCGCAGTGATACGATCTCCCTGGCGATATCTTCTGCGCATTGATACGATTGACGTTTGGAATTTGGTTCAACAAAATAGATTGTGCATTGAACTGCTCACTACAAAGTCTGCAGATTATCATGAGTAACCAGGTCATGATTTCTGGTAAGAGACATTGCTGTTGAATGTCATTCAGTCCCATCATATTCGGGAGAAGACTGACAACATTTCTATGACTAATATCTCCAAAACTGGGCAACTTCCAGCAGAAGAACCTAGATGGATAGACAACACTAAAGCCCCCCTAAGACACCTTAGCTTCAGATAATGCACTAAAAACCTCAGTGACCTTAATGTAAGTGATTTGCAAAATACACAGCCTAACCAATACTAAAACCAACTATACTAGCTTAGTTAGCATGACTAATATAGAAATTTGTATTTTTATAGCAGAGTGTCAAAATTTACTATACATAGAAGTTGAGGCATACTTGAGACTTAATGCAAAATAACTCCTACCCAGTGTAAAAAAACATATATTCATGGAGTTGTGCTTTTAAAGGTAGTGTGAAGGAAATATTTTGGACCCAAAATCCCAAAATGTAACGTCATTCCCACCTAGAGGATAATCCACAGCACAGGTCACCATTTCCAGCGTGGACTGGGCCACCTCTGTCACCTTCCGGGCCATCAGACCCCGAGGGTCCACCGACGTCACTGTGAAGGATATGATCACAGGCCGACCCATCAAAAAAAGCGCCTGACCCAAGTACATTTCCCAGAACTGATACCGACTTCACTCTGCCGTTCAGTGAAGACCAGTTAATGACAACAAGGTGTATGAGCTGCTAAACAAATGTTCTTTACTGTTGTCATTATTAATACCAACCTGGGGGCTGAATGTTTATGAACAAAGGTCATAAATAAATCGAAGGAAACACGGGCAGGTTGGGGCCAAGCTTCAGGAGTACTTCAAAACCATGGGTTTTCATCAATATGCATACTTGACTATTCTTGTGTTCTCGTGTACCCCTTTGATGTCATCTTCCATTGCCGGAGACCAGTTCCAATACTCAACAACAGAAGTACAGAGGACAGTAAAGATCCACGGATGTCATTCTTGCCCTGCCCCAAATATCAAGGATACATCGGTTGCATCCTCGCCAAATGAGACCAATCCCATGATTCATTGCACCCCAAGTTTGTTCTTGAGAGGCGAGTTAACAGAACCGGTCTTGCCAAGAGCACAAATACATTCTTTGTGTTCTTGGTATTCAGAAATATTTTCCATTAACAAAAACCAGAAAATGAGTATGGACCTTCCCCTTTGCTCCTACCTTGGGTGGTGGTAGGTGGCCCCCCCTGGCGATGGCAGACTTCACAGACCCTCACGGGGGTGCTGCCCCAGCCCTTCTCCGGTACGGGCATGCGGCGGCTAGAGCACGCCTGGCAGAAGCCCTCGCCACACGCGCGACAATGGTGCTTCCGCTCGGCCTCGTCGAACGGCTTCCTGCAGCTGTGACATTGCTGGGGATGAAAGGTGCAGTGTAAGCGTGATGGCTGCACACGCACACGCACACACTGCTTTACACAGCAGGACCTGAAAGAAACACACACCAAATCCTACAACCTGTACAACCTATTTGGCTGCTCCCAAATACGCTCCCAAGTACTTTTAATCTGCACAATTTATAAAAATAAAATGCCATAAGATGCTGTACCTCCCCCTCATGCCCCTGTACCCCAGCCATAACACGTCAGGAAACATCCCATCTTTGCAACACTAAAGGTCAGTGACATCTATTGCACATCTAATAAGTGTAATTTTAATATTTATTTTATTAATAATCCATAATGATAGTTTGTTCAAGATTATATTTTTACACTGTTTAATTTTAGTCTACATTTACTTGTTTGCATTATGTATATTGGCCTTTTTCATGCACTAACTTGTTTTATACAAAATGTATATTTGGTCTGCACTCTACATACCTGAATCGATAAAGTGTATCTAACCTCACCTAAAAAGATCTAACATATTAATCTCCATTCATTTTATTTTTGTATTACTATACTGGACAATTTAGGTACCACTGGCTTCTGGCTTCATTTCTACCTAGAATGAATTCCCCCTGAGAGGTAAGAAATAGGCCTGCAGTTACCTAGAACATTTTTCTATTTCTCTAGATTATTCTGATAACTTATCTTTGCATATTTCACATCACTGCCTCGCACTTGTGCGAAATGACGCCAGACTTTGATTTTCACGCCTTCCCTCTTTCTGTCTTTAATCAACATGCCGCAGAGCGTCGCTATTGCCACACTGCATCAGGAATTCACACTGGAAATGACAAGTTCCGGAATTGTCCCATTTCCCAAATTGTCCAAGTAACCATTACTGATTATTTGAATCTATGTTTCTATCTGAAACATTTTTTATCTTAATAGCAACTATTTGTGTTTATCCTGAGTAGCTCAAACTTTATTTTTGTCTGTGAAATGAATATTTCACTGGAAAACCAGTTCCGATAGTTACCAATTACCAAATCTGTCCTGAAGCATATACTATGGTTTCCCTCATATATTGCAATGTTCAGTTGAAACTTTTAAAAATTATTTAATTTTCTTTTATTTCCTAATAATTTAAAATTCAGATTAAGTAACGACACCTCCCAGGGCATTATGACCATGTTCTTCTTTGTGTTTCATGTTTGTGCAACAACTCTGAAGTTAATTAAAAATGTTTAAGACATTATATTAGTATCTGAATATGCTTGGTTTTCTACACATTAATAATTATTCAACAGTGTAGAAATAATAATAAAATTATGCCGTCATCAGCATAATTTGTAAGCAAAACGTGCATCAATAATAAGATTAAGAATATAGAGTCACAAGCAACAGAAACTAAGAACAGACACAGGAAAACTCACAATAATTTCAGCATTAGGTCTCCAGTAGGGTGGTGCCACTTGATCAGTGATCCAGGAGGTGACTGCCTTGGTGGGCCCTGTGCTGTACTCCGACACAGTCTGGATAACATAGTTCACGCCATCCAGCACCCTCTGTGCCGCGTTCTGGTGGTCCGTCAAGAAGGGCTCGGTCTGAACATCAGGGAGAAGGGACAGTGATGTCATATCCTGCCCATGGGGCAGAGGAGTTCGCACAATAGACAAATCACTCAGAATCCCAAGCCCGGTGATACACCAGGCGGGGCTGAATACCCAGGCGAGAACCCTGACGGGGCCGAAGCGAGGAGACGCTCACCCCCAGCCACACGTGCTTGACCTCAGGCCGCACTACGCTGTTCTCCGGGTCCTGGTTGCCCATCCAGTACTGACGACTGCGGTAGATGATCCCACAGCTGGCACATTCCAGCACATAGCTGAGAGAAAGCAAGACAGGCAGCAGCTCTTTTTTAACTTACAGTGTAAAATGGCCATCGTTTGTGACTGTAGGTGCGCGTGTCTCCGTGTGCCCTGCAACAATCTGGCCTCCCGCCCTGTGCTGCCTGGGCTGCCAGGCTGACTGAACAAGCAGGATCAAAGAGGGATGAATGAATGGATGGATACACTTGGTCTTGTTTAGTTAATTACCATAAAAAAATGTACTTATATCACCATACGTAAAGTAATCTCAGCAGATCAAGAGCTTTGGCGGGGGGGCAATGTCACGGGGAGCAGGGGGGGGGACTACTTAAAAAAAATAGACCACTGTTGTACATGTTTTTCTATTATTATTACAATCTAGTGATGGCATGTTTGCTCTCTATCTATGGAGGTAAACAAACGCTTAATTATGAATTAATATAGCCTGGTCATTTTTCAGTGATTTATAACCATGTTTAGCAGTTGCGAAATCAAGTCCTCAATAGTCTGTCCACTTCCAGTGCTTCACTCAACAACACAACAGCCTAACTGCACTGCACACAGCCTAACTGTGTATGTGACTCAGCCTAACTGCACTGCGCACAGCCTAACTGTGTATATGATGACTCAGCTGAACTTGTTGGGCTTGTTGTGGAGAGTAAATCTCTCCCGGTGTGTGACCCCATCACTTATAAAACCCATTAGCATATCAGGTTAATAAAAAAACCCAAAAAAAACACAACACATGACAGATAAATAAATATTCATTCATAGTCAGTCTTCTATATTGGTAAAGTAATGGGTGTCGTGTAACTGATATCCCAACTGACATCAATGTAGAGAATAAAAGGGGAGAAGTCCCCCAGCCTTCTCGGTAAAAAACAGGGTAATCTGTTATGGTTTCACATTCACACTGGAGCAGTGTCAGAAAGTTACCGCTAATGTCGCTAGGGTACACATTATACAGTAATCTTTACTGTTTTACCCCCATTCCCGTAACGGTAAAAAAGCAATACATAAGAGGGTTTCGTGTGTAAATGGGGACATCACCCCCACCAAACAAAATGCCTGACCCGTTTAGCTACCTCGTCTTTTTCTCTTCCTGGGAAAATAGCTAAGCAAGCTCATTTTACTACAGCTTTATAAGAGCGTCTGCTAAATGACAGTGTAATACAGCCTATTAGTGCCGTAAACCAGTTGAATTTCATAATACATGCACGGGGTGGGGGGGAATCAACATTTTTTTGCCGTGGTGGCAAAGATGATGAAATGTTACCAGCGGAGCCACTGAATTTGTAAAGGATACTGCCTTGATCAAAATCTGTTATGCATTTCGTACATTCGTACATTTCTGAGCTAAACCAAATGATGGAAAGTTTAAAAGGAAAAAAAAATACAGAACGGGAAGACAAATATGAAAAATATGCAAAAACGTCAGAAAAACCAAATGGGACAGAAAGTGCAGCATTTCAGATACTGCAGGGGGCATCTGTAGAAATTGACATGTCTGAATGCACAGCTTATAAAAAAATAATTCCTTTATCATCACCGTGGAGAGCTATTAAAAGAGAATAGGTCAACACAAAGAGTTCAGTGAGATGCCCGCCTAAAATAGGCCTGCTGAGAGCTCAGCTCTGCGTTCACTGGCGATTTGCAGTGCTTACCCCGACCACGCGTACTTGGCCAAGCCGATCCAGGGGCTGTCCGTAGAGGCAGAGGTCTTCGGGATGACGATCACCTCCCTACCTCCCTCGTAGCACCGCTAAAACGGGCAAACAAGTGTGTGACCACAGAGCGCACAGGGGAGAGCGAGGAAGCGCTCCTGCACACTAACAGACAATAAAACCTTTTCAGGTTAATGCAGGAGTGCACTCCTGGAGATATAGACAGCATTCAACAGCCACCACAAATATCTTTTTGGATTCCCCCACCAGATGCTCTCGGCCAGTGTAGCTCACACAAGTACACCTCCAAACTCACGCAGTGTCAGGCAAGGACGTGGAACAGCAGGCCGGACTTGGCCCGATGACCCCCCAGGAAGGAGTCAGGCCTCCTACCAACCCCGTCTCCAGCAACGCCGCTGTGCCCCTACCTTGCAGATGAGCACTTTGTTGTTGTACTGGTGGGCGTATTGGCAAAGACCATCCCCCCTGTGGGGGATACCGTCCTTCAGATGGTTCATTCCATTCCTACAGCGAGTACTGGGGGGGGGAAAACAACAATTAGCCAAAATGCTGTTGTACAAAACAACAAGACTATAACAGAACTGAAACAGAATTATGTGGTTTTTAATTATTTGGCTAATTAATTAGCATGTAATACCTTGAACCTTTAGAATACTGCGTTACAATACCCTGTATTGTATCAGTGGTAAATTTTCCCTTTTGTTACCAATACCAGGTATTCCCTCCAAAACTACGCTCTGCAGAACACCATCTGATATTGCCCTGAGAATACAAACCATATTAGGAAGTCCCAGTTCGGAACTGTTACATGATCAGCTGGCATAATTCTAAAGAGTTGTTGACATTTGTCACTTTTAAAAAAAACAATCAAGTAGTTACTGACCCCCCCCCAGAGTGTGCTGTGCGCCTCACTAAATGGGCCCCTGTGCTTTTTAATGGAACTTTTAAAGATGTCTCAAATGCTAACCCGCTAACTTGAGGTTAGGTATTAGTTATAATTCTTAGCCTGAACCAACTCACACTTTCAGTAAATCCAGTATCTACCGAACCAGGGGGAGACCCATATCTGAATATCTTACAGGTAATCCTTAGCACATCAGCTGTTGAAGACCCTGTTGTGTGATATTACTGAGATATAGAGATGCTGAGTGGAGCAGCAGGGGATTCAGTGCTGCGATCTGTAACATGGCATTTGCTCACACGTTTATGAGCACGTGCCAGTCCAGAAGTACTTCACAGGAAGACAAAGCCAGGCTTTGGTAAATGCTCAACTACGGCATGTTTACCAACAGAGCTACTCATGAAATATGTCACACCCACCTGACTGAACCGAAGTGGAGCCAGCAGCCTTAAGCTATTTCTAATAAACGAGCGCTTGTCGTCATGCGAATTCAAGCCGTGACTGAGCCGTGCTGCAATGCTGATGTCTGCATGCTGACAAAAGACGCCGATTCATGCTACCAGAGACCCTTGCTACTTACCCGCAGCTAAGGCACTCGGAGGAGCAGGTGAAATATTCGTCAGGGAAGAACGAATAGATGTTGACTTTGTCGTCCGAGATCTCTCCACAAAACCTGTCGCTCAAGGCCTGGGAGGCAAAGGATGAGGCAGAGAGCAGAAACATTTTGGCAGCCGTACCGGGGCCTGTAAACGCAGCATCTGCACTATCTAAGGACATGAATTATATGCTGGGCTGACATCCTCATAACGGCTAATCATCAGTTAGCTTGCACTCTTAATATCCCAGTTATGACTGAAAGTACATTCTAACTAGCACAAATCAACAATGTTACAATAATGCGTTTTGATCTTTTTAAACGCACATAAACATTTATAAGCCCCTCTGTGAGGAGTTCAGCAGCATAAACATGGCGCGGATGTCAGTACACTTCCCATGGCTATAGATTAAAAAATGTAAAACCCAAATAGCCTTAATTTGATTCAAGGGTGCAACATATCTAGTAAAATGATACAAAATATTCCATAATTTATGCCAAAGAAGTTTCCTTCTTGTCTGTTTCATGTCAAGTCATCAAGTTAGACTACAGCAGTCAAATCAATCTGTTAGCATCCTAAAGGAACTGCTTTCTTTAGTAATCACCCATCCACTTTCCCAGCACTTGACGATAAACTCTGGTGAGAATCAGACGCACTCTAAATCCTTCTTTCGTAAATTTCACAGGACCTATTCTGGAGGTTTAGAGACTGACAAACAAACCAATGAACAATGTGATGGTAATTAAAGGTTGTTTTCTCCTTAACACTGCGAAGACACAGCCGGCAGCTGTTTACGGTTAGCTGAAGAGTTGTACTACCAGTTTTTTTGCTCCTTGTCCTTTTGTGTCAATACTGCACCCATAATAACTTTATAAAGGAAAACTCAACACAGCGATGAGGAATTCGCGCAGGGAAGGTGAACACTGGAGTACCCTATAGAGCGGGCGCACCCACCTGCAGGGCGCTGTACACAACGGCGGGCCGCCGCGGCGAGCGGCTGGCCGTGTTCTTCACTTGCTGGCAGACGGTGCGCTGCAGCTGCGAGTAGTCGGTGGGCGGGACCACGGTCTGGGTGCCCACGTACTGCACCGAGCTGAAGGCGTCCGTGCACAGGCTCAAGTCGTGAAAGCGCTTCTGCAGCAGCATCTCAGCATCCCCGGCGACACTGCTGTCTGCGAAAGTGACAGGGAGACACGATTACTTTGGTTTCCCTGGAAAGGGAGGGGGGCATGGTAGGTGGGGTTCCCTAGTCCCACAGGAATGGGCAGGGGAAACTGTTAGTGGGGATTCCTGCCGGGGGGACATGGATACCATGGTTCCCTAGTCCCCCTGGGGGGGGAGGGGGGACACATACATAGTTACTGTGGTTCCCAAGGCCTCCTAGGAAAGAGGGGAAGGGGGACACAGTTACTGCGCTGCTCCCTAAGCCCCTGGGGCGTGGCTACAGAATCTGTGGTTCCTGATGCCCCCTGGTGGGAGGATGCTGTGGTGCCCTAGTCACCACTCTCCCATTGTAACTCATAAGAAACTCCTCACAACCCGACTGACACAGAAGGCCGGTGCTTTTCGGTGACATGGGCAGGACATGGCAGCAAGCCCTGTGCCTGCTGTGCCCCGAGTGCCTCTCGAATGTCACTCCACTCACCTTAGACAGTAATCACACCCCCCACATGCACCCAAGTGTGTCTAAGGTGTGACAGATTTATAAAATTACCTTTGTGACACGTAGCAATAAAGGCTTACTCAAAAAAAAACAGACACACTTATTCTTTGAGGTATTAAGGGTCAAATGATTAGTAATAATAATAATAATAATAATAATAATTCATTTTTACAGAACTTTTCAAAAGCAAAAGGAACTGCTTACAATATGTGAGGGGGAGAGAGAGTACAGCTAGGTATTAATACGCAAAAACAAGCAAACAAATCAAGAAAACGAAGTGTACAAGTACACAGTAGTAAACAATGTAAGCAAAAGCGCACAAGGTTTGCGACCCTGTGACAGCGTAGTGAGGGCGATTCACATACTGTGACCCAACAGCCTAGTGCGGGACGTCTCCTGGAACACGACGACGGCAGGCCCCAGGCTGGAGAGGGGCACCTCCAGGCCGCAGCGCGTGGACAAGGCACGCAGCTCGGGGGTGAAATGGCGCAGATAGGCCTCGGAGGCACTGCCCAGGAAGTGGAACATGTCGTTGTGTAGCCGCTCGGCCCGCGTGCGGTACACCACCACGTCCGACACGGCCAGCACCTTCAGCAACAAGCGCATGCGCTGGTTCTGGTTGCTGGAGGCTCCCAGGAGACCCTCTGTGTCCAGGGCCACGATGCCCATGGCCGGATCGAAGGCCGCCCATACCCCGACTGTGCAAGAGGTCTGCTGGGCTGACGTCTTGAACACCTCCTCGCCGCCAAACAAGACATGGTTGAGGGTGTGTGACTTCCCGTCGCCGGTGTTGCCGAAGATGGAAAGAACCTTGACACCGGTGATCTCACGGCAGTCTAACTTCCGAAGGAACTCCCCCTCATTGCGAACCTGCAGGTCAATATGGAAAATAGATAATACTGTGCAGAAGTATTAGGCAGTCAAAGAAAATTATGTTTAAATGATCTACATACTGGTGTAAATTGGGGTATAGGCCAAAAGACTAGCACCAACCAAGACCAAGGAGTGGTCAGCACTCATTGGCTGATGTTGGCTCCCGTCAATTGTGAAAATGTGCACCAGAACACACTGACAACCAACAGCAAGGCCAAAACAGCACCAACAGTGACTAAGTGTGTCCGACTGATCTGCACACAGCAGCATGACAGGCAGTCAGCGAGTCTCCCCAACACCACAGCAGGTTCAGACGGCTGAAAATTGACTTGGTGCATTCCAGACTAAGAACTATGATATTAAATCTGTCAAACTATGTTAGCTTAACCATATCAAAATCTCTCATAAAGTCACCGCAGTATTTGCAGCAAGCATTCAATACACCCACGCGTTTCTTTGACTGGAGCACTAGAAGACCTTGTTTGGCTAATCAACACCTCATTGATTATTTAAAGAATTAGGTTCATTCGTTTTTTTAATTCATTTTACAAATACGAGGAATGGCTGAGGTGCCCCGAGGAGGGTTCGAGAACGGGATCCAAACAAAGATTAAGTAATTCTTAGGAGGACACAATGAATTCTTGTTCATTTTTATTGTGTTACTTGCAACTCCTACCCAGATAAATAGCTTTAAACATTAAAACTGCTATATATAATTTTTAAATTATTATTATTTTTTTAATCCTTCAGGCCAAAATGCTGTGTGATTATGCATTAAATCTAAGTTTCTGGAGGCAAAAAAGCTTTTTTCAAAAAAGCCACAATAAGTCAAGAAAAAAAATCTCCCGTAGTCATCTCATATAGATTAGCTTTTATTGATCATGACGAAATCACCAGACTAATTTTAAATATAATTTGAAATTTTGCTCCCATATTGACATTTGGAAAATGAGGGCATTACGGGATATTCTTGAAGTGGAATTTATTCCCAAAACACGTTTAAACTGATAGAAGGCTTATGACAGATGCATATGTTACTAAAATATAACAAAGAACGGTGACAAATTTTATTCCTTAAGATACAAACACGCAGTTAGGTGACATTATTCTATCAACAATGCGAAAGCTCAGCTGAACCATAAATATCCAGACACTTCGCGTTTAGCTATAACAACACAGTTACTTTGTTTTATTCACTATCCAAACGTGTCTATGGCCACCCTATTGCAAAAAGTAGTTAATTTTTTAAACATTACTAAACAAAATGCCAAAAGTTATTGCCCGGTTCAGCACGGTTCTCGGCGCTGTTAGCCAGCTAGCTAACAAAGCCTCTCACTTCCTCACCGCCTGCCATCAAAACAATCATCGCAGATGAAAATATACGCAGTTATTACAACTTTTAAGCATAAATTCAGCACTAGACAATCAACATGTCCGAGAAGTTTGAGAGAGTCTAGTTAACTAGGTGACCTTCGTATGCTGCACGAAGAACTTGCCAGGTACTTTAACTTATGTTTTTGGTTTACCTGCAGATTTTCATGCTCGTCCACCAAAAGGAAACTCCGTCCGCTGCCTTCGCTCTGCCCTCCTCCTTCTTCTTCTCCTTCCTTCGGATCACTAAGGGACACTTCGTCCATCTCTTTCAGCAGCAGGTCCGACATGTTTCACTTCACACCATAACTGACCGGCAGCCTAACCTAACACCGCCTACAAGATCACGCTAAGGCCACTGACAAACCCGGGTGACAGCGATAACAACTCGCCAGCACGGTTTCCATGATTATCTCCCATCAACCCTCGCAGCAGGAACAAAACATTAGACGTCGCGAAACGCGAACCGCCGTGCACGCGCAGCGCGCTGCGACTCGCGGGGGAGTGGCGCCACCGAGCGGCTGCTGGCGGAATGGCACTCTGACGAGCGCAGGTACACTGCGCTTCGCGGAGACGCTGTCGCACCGGGTACCCTGACAAACTTCCTTCGCATCATTTAGCGATAAATGATCCCCAGTATTTTCCTACAGAGGTATAACAATTTAAAAATTTGCAACCATTAATCCGCATTGGTGGTTTCAGCCATTTCAACAGGGCGGTGGGCAGATTGCGGCCGGTTGTTCTGTTAGGGGGGTCAGATGTATTTGACCTTAATGTCCTCTAAGTATTGCTTGAACTGGATTGTCAGCATCAAGAAGCAAAAGACTATTTTGAAAACCAATAAGTTATTTATGCAATGCTTTGCAGTCACAATTTTACAGTTTTTACAGACATGTAACTCTCGTCACGAAAATTTGCTTATGTTTGTGTTCCGCCTGTTCCCAGCGAAAAACATTTTAGCGCACATATATAAATATAAATAATAATAGCAATAGCAATAATTATTCTATATTTCTTTCAGATCCACGCAGCATATGAATGTAGGGGGGCACGGAGGGGGGGCATGCATGTTGTCATAGGGGTATTGCTCCCCCACGCCCCTTGTATTGCTGAATGCCTTGATACTCTGACCCATTATAAATACTGCACGTATACACCTTAAAAGCCCCGAAACATGATTTCTCCAACGCTGGGCCTGGATCTACAATAGGTTGGCCTAAACGTGGTTTGGCCCGTAATGGGTCGCCGCAGGGACGCACCAGTCGACGACAGTCACAGCGCGGTGGGTCGCCGACACTGCCTAGTTTTAGCAACCGGGCCTGTGGTTAGAATAGTTGAGAACCGATGACCTAAAAAATCGTGACTCCCAAATTTTTCCCCGTTTTTTATTCCAGCCCTCCGAGCAGATGAAAAATCCTCCCATATTGCTAACGCTCTTCATTAAATATTTGTTAGCAGTGCTCTATTAATAGCCTGTGTCACGGGGTGGTTGTAAATTGCCCCCACAGTTGTTAAAATAAGATTAAAAGAAATTCCTTCTTTGCTCCACGGGTTGACTTTTTCGTTTCTCTTGTATATATTTGTTCCGTTAATTTAAAACCATATCTCACTTGTCGGTTCGAATGAATGTAATTTACTCGTGTTTTACGTGACAAAATTAGGCTACTTTTCAATCGATTACTGACGAAGCTTAGTGTAAAATCTTTAGCAGAGAAAGTGAGGATAATATTATGATGTGGTGAAAAGCTGCCGATTTTCTATGCCTTCAGTTACTAAGTAGGCTACATCAAATGGCTGATTTTATTAAATGAAGGATATATATTATAGGATATATCATTCGTATCATTAAGGGAAGGAACTGAGTAACAATGCATTTCATATGCGGGATTTTGCGATCTGAAACAATTTTGCAGTGAACATTACATGTGTTTCCTGTCGTCATTTTGTAGGATTGTGCATTTATTAATAACTTTTTATTAAAAGTTAGCGTTCCCCTATAAACGGTTAATGGAGAAGATCATAATCTTTCAGACTTGGGTTTGCATGGCAGCGAATGGAGGGTAAATAAAGTAGGATGATTCACCACAAGGTTGCACAATCATTCAGTTTTTAATTTACTGTTCTCACACTGAATGATAACTTTAATTAATATTACCCATAATCTACATTTACAAATGAACATTTTCCGAACGACTTCCTTTAGGATTTCGGTTTGATGATAAGCAACTAAAAGATGGATGGATGGATGATTCTCACCAGCCTCCTTGCCTGCAGATCCCTTTTACACATGTTAACAGACATCCATGAATCAGACCATGGTCTGGCATCTCAACATTGTTGTGTTATAAGTAAAAGTGGAATGTCTGTTAAGGTATAGAGCTATAGATGACTGTTTATGTTGTGAGCTATAGATGACTCTGAGGAAATCGGGGTTTGATTGACGTGAGCTCAGACCTTGTTTGCTTTATGTGCTCCGGCCTAAAGACAACCAAGAGCCCAGAAATTGTAACTTATTTGTTTCTGTCTCAAAGCTGCGATTCATGTACTTGTTGTGCAGGACTGGTATGCTGTGGTGGAGAAGGTGCACATGGTAGCAGTGAATGCAGTTAAGTATTATGAGATATGATGGCCTTAGGTGAGCCGTACGTGAGCAGATTTGCATGCTTTCACAGACTGTGACATGACTATGAGGAGTCCCTGGGTTTAGACACATTCTTGTTCATTATATACCTGAATACTGACTGTCTATAGGCCTCTACCGGGTACCATTTTTGGGGAGGGAGGCTAAATGCAAGATCTTTTTCTGATAGTAGATGCATAAAAATCAATGTATTTGTCTTCAAAAGGGGGATCTAACATGTAATTTTTGGACAATACATTCAAGCTATTGTTTTGAGTAATAGTATAACTAAATTGCTTTCATCACTATGGCTGTTTATGATGATAACAAATAAAATTGACACATAGTCAACTTTCAACATATACAGTACCAGTTAAAAGTTTGGACACGCCTACAAAGGAGAGTGACCTGGCCACCAGACCTAAACACAGTAGAAATGGTTTTGGGGGGGTTTGACCAGAGAATGAAGGAAAATCGGCCAATGAGAGCTCAGCATATGTGGGGCCTCCTGCAAGACAGATGGAGAAGCATCTCAGGAGGCCTCCTCATGGAACTGGCGTAGAGGAGACAGTAGGGTCAGACAGTCCCCGGGGCCATTGGGGCTAAGGGCCTTGCTCAGGGGCCCAAAATTGAAGTATCTCTGCCGACCACGGGATTTGCACTGACTATCTTCTGAGTTCCAACCCACAGAGCTGACCCCCGCAAGAAATTAATTGTTTTTTTTTAATACTTTTTTAGTCAGTACATAATTCCATATATGTTATTTTATAGTGTTGGTGTCTTATAATTATACTTATATTATATATAATTATACTAAAATGCATAGAATAGTACAAATGAACCTTTCTATGGGTGGATGTGTCCATACTTTTGACTGGTACTGTACATATAATTAGCAAATAAGACCATGAGATAAAGCACATGGGCCTAATCACAAAATAAACAAACAAATGCAGGACACGAATGTTCGTATAAGTTAAATTATGAAAATTAAATATCCTCGTCCTAAAATCATAATTGATTTTATTTTATTTTAGTAATTTTTTACTACTGTCATTTATGTAGATTAATGTTTAGTACACTGTAAATATAACCTTGGCCATAAAACGATTTCTGTATTTGCAATTTGAAAAAACCGTTATACTCCGGTTTTTTTTTTTTTACCTAAAGCGGCATGTACAGACTGACAGTCCAGTGGCCCAACCTTGACATTACAGTAGATAGTCAGGCTTATCCAAGTCCAAGGCGACACCGCTATACTGTTAAGTGCATGGGACCTTGGTAGTTGTAGTACATTAGCCGCCACCTCCCTTTCTACCAGTCCGCTGATAGACTACATATCCCGAAACATGTGAAGAAACAGTCCTTCTCCTATTGGCTCCTTGCTCTAGCCGCAGCCCCAGAGAATGAATGAAATTGAAAATTGCTGCTATATTACATGTACAATACCGGGATCTGCAGTGTTACATTGTATCATACTATATCAAAATGGCCACAGTCGTTCAAAACCCCCTGAAATCGTAAGTAACGATATTTTCTTGGATAATTTGGGTAATTGTTTCTTACAAGTATTTCATACTGTCAGTTTTTCATGATTTTTTAAGAAACACTTGAAAATCGTTAAAAGTACCAAAAGCAGCGGTTTAAACGTAACTATGGTGATTTAAATAATTATGGGACGAGAGCAGAAACTAACACACGGTCTATTTTGTATTTTAGTGGGAACGTTTCCGAAATATGAAATAATTGCGTGTTCGCTAATCGTTGTCCACTCGTTTAGCTAGCTATGCATATTGGAGATATGGAGGAATGTTAAACTACAATTTAGGTGACCCGGCATTTAGTGTTTATATAGGCTATTGATCAGTTGAGACTTGCGTTTTCGTATGCTTGCCGTGGATGCATATCCGAAGTACTCAAAGAATTGCATTTTAGGCTTACCTGTGAATAGCGTTAGACTATAAACAGGTAGCAATTTCGGATTGAAAACAAACATTCCGCTAGCCAGCCCTGATACTCCATGGCTTATCACTGCCAAAGCGAAGATAATAACGTCCTCGTTTGTGATGTATCTACATATATTTCTTTGCAGCTCGAAAAAGTCATTTGCGGCGTTTATGCGTGCGTGATCGTTCACATCGGCGAGTTATTATTTTACTGTTAAGAATTACAGCAACGTGACCAAATTTTGTCCGATGTCGGAAAATTTATTTTTTTGTTGTACTTTGGTGATTTGGGCCACTATGGCGCGTTTTGTCCTCGCCTTAATCGCGAAAGCACGAATGGAGCGGGGCTACGGTGCTTCACATTCCGTCAAGTTCACATTGGATCCCCGATCCTTTGTGCAGACCGACGTAGGGGAAAAAATGAGCGTGCGGCACAGAGTTGGCAGCACAGGCTAAATGCCAAGTAGTGTATTCACCCCTGTCACTGTAATAAGATGTAGCTGCGACCAATAGGACTTTTTCCAGTTTCCATAAATGATAGCAGTTGTTTTGTCGTTATATTTTTTGTGGGCTGTGCAAATTAAACTGCGCCTGGAATGTCTACTTGTAACAAAGAAAGCCGGCTTTCTGGCTATAGTGGCGGAGCAGATGTTACCTGGATTCGCGCGCGCGCGTGTGTGTGTGTGTTGCGATGCAAAGATGCAGTCGTTGTCACAGAGCTGTTACAAATTCAGACTGGCGACATTTCCTGCCTGTCTTGAAAAGTAGCATGTACGCGTCTTAATGGGCTGCTGAGCGGAATTATAGGCAGTAGTCAAATTGATTTTGGGTGACTACTCGCAGTTGTCAGAGCTGTGAATGGGTGTCGGTGTTTTCATTCATTTCATTTTCATATACGAATACATTTTTAAAAGAAACAGAAATATGATGGTTAATTAGGAGAACAAGTGGACTTGCAAACGGTCTATTGATTGTCTTACATTGTCTGTTTTTTTAATCTCAAACTGTTGCTTCATCGGAAATTTTAATTGGTTTATTTATTTGTAGCTGATAATACTAGCTAACTTAATATGGCTCAGTGTTATCTAGTAATTGGCAGGTTTACTGTACGACCGTTCTGCTGTGGTTTTGGGTAAGTGTCACCAAGCCAGACCCGTCACCTGGAAGTTAACTTTGAGAAGTTTTAAGTAATTAATCAGGAAAGTGAGTCCCGCTACAACGTGAGCAATGTGCCGGGGGTGGACACCTGCAAAAAACAAAGAACAAAGAACGATTTTTAATCATCTTGCCGATAACTATGTTTGCAGGGAAGCAAGTTTATAAAATGACACGTTAAATTGTCTCTCGTTTTAGGCATCAGTGTCAATTGTCAGTTTCTTCATTGTTTGATCTGCTGATCACGTTATGTGGGGCATCTTGCGGAGGATACGGCGTTTTTCCGCGTCCCGCATGGACGTGCCTGCCTGTGCTTAACTGCCCCTTCCAGTTGGGAGAAAAATGGACCCCTCACGCCCTTGAAATTCCATGTCTGGCAAATCAATCAGATTCATGACGATTAAATAAGCCAGAAAAAAAACACCCAGCAAATTGGCGCTAAGGTCGGGTTTGGATAACATTTAATGCAGCGGACTGCATTATCGCTGTCAGGTACACAGCATGGGTTGGCTAAACTAATTGGCTTCTCTTTATTAAGTCGGGTCTAGAAATTGCACATGGAAGTATATTGTCCTCATTAACCGTAATTTGAAAGTCAAAATGACAGAAAACTGTAATATTACCATGAAACCCGAATAAGCAGCTATTATAGGACCTTCTCAGATCTACCACAACTTCTCCGTTAACCGATGCTGCTGTGTTTACTGCCCTCACTCGCTCAGCTATGGCATGAATCCTTGCCGGTATGCTGAGACTGTTCACCCCCCCCCCCACCCGTAGTATTTGCGCCAGAGGAAAGTAACCTCAGAAGACGCTTCTTTGCCCCTAGCTTGGTGCTTCAGTCTTCTGTTGCCTGAACAGTCTGCAGGAACACATCCTGAAAATCTACCGTATTCTACCAAGCTTTTCTTAACCAGTTTCTATAGGATCAGTGTCCTCTACCTGCCCATATCCATCTCTTTTCCCTCTCTTACCCTCTCTGTCTTCTTGACTCTCCTGGTTAATTCAAAATGCCTCATTGGTCTGAATTCTCTCTCTCTCTTTCCCTCTCTCTCTGCAACACCTATATTTCTCTGGGTCTCTGTCCCCCTCATCACCACCCTCATTCTCTGCCCCTCCCTTTTCTCTGTCTCTCTTTTCTCCCTCTGTTGTTCTGATTTTTTTTTTCTTCTCTCTCTCCCATCCTTTCCTTCACTGCCGTTTCCCCCCCCCCGGCTTTGTTTTGCTGTCTGTCTTTTCTGTCGTCTCTTTCCCTCCGTCTCTCACTTTCCCTTGCTCTCTGTGTCACTCCTTTCCAAGCTGGATGCCGTCTGCTGACTGATCTGGTAGTTACTCTGTCTTGCCTCACTGATTTGAAGGGGTGGGGGATTATATATTATTCTGCGTTTAGGTGATGTTCCTGCTGCTAGGCTGATGAACGTGCTGGAACCTGAGCTTTTTCCTCTTCTAGATTGTTCTTTGCTTCATTTTATGTATCTGCCACCCTTCCTCCCCCATCCTCTGTCATCATGTAGAATGTTAAAGAGACTCTGCTTATCTAAACCACCGGGGCGGCGCTGTGACGAAGCCCCCGGTGCCTCTTCCTTCAGAGCACATGCTTTTTTGTCCTTATGAAGAGACTGGAGACACGGAGAGGTATTTTTAGCTCTATGACCTATTTCTCTAAAGCTCTCCAACTTTGTGTCAGTCATTCGATCACAGCAAGTGATCACAAGTTGGATGCATTAATTGTTGCATGTGGACTGATCTCAGAGCAGTTTGGGGGCCGGTAACAGCATCCCACCACCACCACTGACACTCTTTCTTTTATATACCATTGACTGCTTGACTTTGTTGTGGTATACATTGGGGGGGGGGGTGTTTTGGAGCGACGACTCTGGGACGACAGGCCCCTAAGTTACCAAGGAAGCGGATGTTGCAGGCAGGAACAAAGCATGGAAATGTCTGAGGTGAAAGATGAAGCAAGTCAATGGGCAGATGATGGATGGATGGATGGATGGATGGATGAGGGATTAGAATTGTGAGCTAACCACCCAGTATTCGTCTCGAAGTCAAATAGTTAAAGAGATGGAAAAAGAAGGGGGGGTGAACAGAAAGTCACACAGTGTCAGTAGAAAATACAAAAATAGAAAAATGGAGAGAGAGGACAGAGGGAAAGTAGAGCAGAGCGAATAATTAAAACTCGCTAACTGCTCATTTCCACACTTTTCTGTTAGCAAATAATTGGCCCAAATTGTGAGTTTTTCTTTGCCATGCTCTGGGCGAGCAGTGGGGGCCGTGTGGTGCGAGGGGCCACACTGCAGTGCATGTCATTGCAGCATGCGGCCTGCTGCAGCGGCCTCACCTGGATTGCGTTTCAGAGCAGCGCCTGGGTCACCGTGCTCACCGTCTGCCGGTGGAAGAGACAGTGTCTGCTGCGACACGCAGCAAGCGCGGCAAGGATGAAAGAGGCCCTCTCGTCGGGGGAGCAGTGCGTTATTAGGGACTGTAGTGGGGTGGGGGGTTTTACTGGCAATAAATGCAATCACACAGCATAAAAAAAACATGTTTGTGCCTCTCTGTAAGCTTCCCTGAGTATGAATATGTGTGATGCTTGCTGAATAAACGCATGTGTTTTCAGTTGCTTGTTTATGTATGAGTTTGTGTGTGTGTGTGTGTGTGTGTGTTTGTGTGTATGTGCAGGTGTGTGTGTGCGTGTGTGTATGTGCAGGTGTGTGTGTATGTGTGTGTGTGCATGCGCGTGTATGTGCGTGTGTGTGCGTGTGTGTATGTGCAGGTGTGTGTGTATGTGTGTGTGTGCATGAGCGTGTGTGTGTGTATGTGCAGTTGTGTGTGTATGTGTGTGTGTGCATGCGCGTGTATGTGCGTGTGTGTGTGTGTGTGTTTGCACACTGATGCCACGCTGCACAGCAGTGGATGGCAATCTCGTACGGAATGCAGGTCTTTCAGCTGAGATTTATAGCTCCTCCAGTGTTCCAATTACGTGAACGGATCCTCACGCATGATTCCAGAACATTATTAAGGGGCAAGGGGAAGAAATATTCATTTTATTCCGCTGGCTTTGACAGCCTGTCTGCCATTTTCTTTTCTGAAATCCTTAGAATCTGAGGAGAATGTAGGAAAAAAAGAGTTGGTGGGGATGTTAACCCCTCCCACTGTGCTGCACCCAACCTGTCTGACTCACCATATCATTTCACATTAGACTGCTAAGACCCTCACCTTAACTTATATGCCTCCCCAGCAGTATCTCTCTTACGCTGCGACAAAAAACCGTAGCGACTCAGCCACTGCACAGATCCAGATTTATCCATTGTGGAGGCCTGGCTGTTTCTGCAGTGTTGGCATGGGAACGTCTTCTACGTCCATGCCGGGTCCGTGCTCAGGAATCTCCCCCAGCTTCGCGGCGAAGAGGCCGCGAGTCTCGCCTGCGAACCTGCAGAACGTCTCGGGAATGTAAATATTATTACCAGAAGAGGTTTAGATGTGCTTCTCAGAGCTGTGGGCAGGAATGCACACTCATACGTTAGAGGCACAACACCACGGGTTACGATTCCGCACACTAGCCGGGCATCGTGAACGTTACGAGTATGAATATGCACAGCTGATGGATCACAGCTATAGTGTTCTCTCTGAGGCTGGCTGGTAAATGATATGCTTACTATACAAAATCATTCTGTATGAATTTCACTGGTATTACAGGTTGATTAGTATACTCCTCGCTGAACTGGCATTATTTGAACTGTATGGTTTTTGAGGAGCAATGATTAGCAGATTTGTGATTGTGTTTGTTTTTTTTGGCGCTAACTTTTGCAGGTGGGGGTGTCTGATGGGAGATTCTGGTGGGGGCCCAGTATGCTTTTGATTCCGGCTACGGCCGTCTCCTCTCCACATCAGCCGTCCTCGGCGTGGCAGCTATCTTTAGAGTGCAGAGGGAGAGGTACAGGCACATCTGTAGAGGCAGGGCACAAAAAAACGAAAGGAAGAGAGAGAGGGATGGAGAGGGGAGGGGAGCGCAGGGGTGTGGGTGGGGGTGATATTGCATAGTCTAATCTGCAGACGTGGGGGATGGGCGTGCAGATTGCATATCCAAAAGGCAAAGCTCACAAAAGCTGTTGCCCCGGCCAGTAGCATTTTATGAGCAGTCGGAAGCTGTTGTGTTTTTTTATTTAGATTTTTTTTATTATTATTAAAGGCCATTACATGCTCTGTCTTTATTTGCTCTTGTGCAGCCTGCACACCTGCCCATCCTGCCTGTGACCATCTGTGCAGCCTCGCTGTCAATGGAGTAGTGATCTGAGATCTAACTGTGTAGCTGTGAGCTTCTGGGATTTACAGACCAGGCAGGGCACTGCTGTTGTACCTTAGATGTGCATTACATTGTAAAGGATATTAAATATGGCTAGTGGAAAAAAATAAGTAACACTTCCTACCCAGTAGATGACACAATGACTTAAATAGATATCTAGACCTACATCTAGTCAGGTGACAGGATATGCAAATAATTCTTAATAATGTGTTGTTAGCACCTATTTCAGTAATTGGTTTTCAGACGATGCCTCGTAAAGTGCTTTTGTGCGTGTGTGTGTCCTATAAATTAGCTTATGAGTTTGATTATTATAAGCAGTTCCTGTGTCGCCAATGATTTTAACGGCATTAAACCTGGCAGAATTTTGGCTTTCGATTCACCCATTAACCCTTTTGGCCTGTAGAGGGAGCTCACCCTTTCCTTACAGCAGGGAGAATGTTAATTGTAACTAATTGGAGCAAAGAGATGAAGTTTTGGGAGATTAAGTTCATAAACTCTCAAAAGAATGGTGGAGATATGGAACAGAGAAAGCTGCAAGCCCTTCCCCTTAAATCCCTGGCCTCTTTAAAGCCAGAGAAAAGTAGGTTATCAAGGGGGCTGTGGGTTAGGGTGTGGGCTGCGCTACCTGAGAGGGCCGCGTGCGTCTCCCGCAAGTTCACGGCGCTCCTGGCTATGTGCTTTTTTTAGGGGGGGGCTGCTGCTCTTTGTTTTTCGCTGGTTGCTTATGTCTGTTTGTCTGGTGTCGAGACTTCAAGACTGGGGGGAGAAGTAAGGATTTATTTTACAGCTCACGGCTTGTTTTAGTTTCCCATGCGCGGAATTGGCCGGGACGCGTAGCGGTTGTGGAGTGTTTGTTTTATATGCCAGTGCCGTAATTTTGTATTTCCTCCGTTTTGTGCTCAATTGAAATTCTCTCTGTTGCGCCTTTCGGCTGTTCTCCTCTGAGCCGCCGAGTCACCATAGTTGTTCCTTATTTAAAATTCATATTGTGGATTCAGAAAGTGCCGTGTAAAAACCATCATATGGCAGTACAGCTCGTAATTACACGCCAGTTCTCGCCTGGCATATTGACCCCCAGAATCCTCGTACCCGACACCTTGCTGGGTGGGGGCGCATGCGCAGTGACTATGGCCAGGTGAACGCGCTGCCGGTGGAGTGCTTCTCCTGCTCTGTGTCAGCCTGGTTTCAGGGACAGATCCGCCCTATCCCATTCCCTCTCGTGCTCTAACCCAAAATCTTTTATTATTATTTTTATTTTTTTAAGCTTTCAAGGACGAACGACCGAGGCATAATGTAATGAGACTGCAGGAGAAGCGATCAAATTGAAAGCAGCCATTTTCTACAGCTGTCAACTTATTATTGAGAGACTGACTTATTCCAATAGCTCTGATCACGGCGCCTTGGAATTGGAGTGTGGGGGAGGGTTGGCTTGGCTTGGGGAGGGGGTTGAAGATGGGATGGGGATTGACTGGAGAGGGAGGAGGCTAGGGGCTGGCTGCTTTGCATTTTGTGTGTGTGTGTCTCCAGTCATCAGTGCAGAAAAGCCTGTCCTCTGCTTAAAATGATTAATGGAAATAATTTTGCCAATACAGTTGTTCATTAGCGAATTATTGGTCACCGTCATTAATACATTTTTGTCTATAGGTCACTGACTTGTACACACTCAGCTCTCAGTGTGCCTGCTCACGGTGGCCGAGCCTAAATCCTTTTTTCCCTATGGACTGTCAGCCAGTGGTCTGACCGTGATCCACAGACCCTGGTCCCGCTGACTTGCCCTGCATCGATGGAGTCCTCTCTATACCTGGGGGCTTCAGGAGCTGTTTTGGCGTGCTACTCAGTCCCCCCTGCCGCACCCCTCCCGTCCCGGTGGGCAGGTCTGAAGAAGGCTGTGACTTTCGGGCTGGCCAGCGGACTCGTGTAATCATCGCGGTGTTTATGCATAATGTATAAATTACACCGTGTACAAGGCTTCCATTAACCTCTGGTTTAGCGAGAGGCACATTCTGCCCTTTGCGTGGATCCTGTTCCATTCTCGACCCTCAGTCTCTGTACAGAGGGGCGGGGGGGGGGGCCCAGGGGGGGCCCTAGGGTTCCGACTGGCTGTGTGTACACACAGGGCCTTTGTTCTTCTCATGTTTGATGTCTGGTTTCTGGTTTGAGTGGCAGGACTAGTCTTCCCTGAAGAAGTATTGTGTATTTATGTATACATTTTTAAATGCATATGGTCTGTTTTATCTTGTCAAATTGTATTTTATCCTTTCATACCTAATAGACAGATAAAAATAGGTGGTAAAATTTAAAAAAAGATTTTCAGCTATTTATATTTTATTGGGTGTGAGGGGTTTATATCAATTTATATTTGTCTAATATGAAGATCAGTCCTTTGAAAATAAGGGTGTTTTCACAAGTTATTGGAACCGGCACAGATTCCAGTAAGTTTATTGCGCTGTCCCTCTCTTTTAATATTGTGATTGTCGTTGTTGTCGTTAAACACTGGGGAAACATCTGGAGATGTGTTAAAGGTCACAGATCCTCTTTGGACCTGACAGGTTTTTTGTGTTTTTTATTTATTTTTTTTTACCTTTTTGTCTTTGCAGACAATCTGGCGGAACCGTCATTAAGAACAGGTGAGCAGAGGTTGCTGTGCGGGCGGCGAAAAGCAGTGCAGGGAGGAGCCACTGCCTGTGAGGCGGACATCAAGTCACGTCTTTCTGCATATACTGACCTAACATTGCCCAGGTCCTGGGAAGAAATGTTTAGCATGGGACTTGTAGTTCTTGTAGTTTGTACGAACTTCAAAGATGGCCGCACCCTAGAAATACAAATTATGACACAATTGAATAATTGACTATGTTAAATAATGTCGTTTAATAAGTGGCCTTCGGATAAGCGCATAGTGGAATAATTGCTAGCTTTTTATTTCTACTGTTTGTTTTTGAATGTCGGCTTGTTTATTGGCTTAAGTAATTTTGGGCCGTAATTTCTTTGCATCTTGGAAAAAGAGTTTAATGGCGGGAGGTTGGGGTTAATTTTTTCTGGGTTGTTTGTTCTTGAAAATAAAATGCCAATTTGTGGTGGATGGATGTCTGTCAAGAAAGCCAGAGGGCAGATTCAAGTGCCCTTTAAGCGCAGTGCTGGGATCACTGTGTTCCCTTTATGCCAGCCTCCATTGCCAGTGCTTGGTTCTTTGTACAAGTACAAAGGCAAGCCTGGTTGTTGCGAATTAATATCGTATTCCACGCAGAGATGCACGAGAAGTGCAAAATCATAGTACAATGCAGTGCATTATGCAGATATCTCCCATCACTCTTTATCCTGAAATCTAGCTCCAGAAGCACAGGGCATGAGATGGGGCGTCCTGGGTGGTGCGCATTAGTGGTCCCAGCAAATGGTGACACAAATTAACCTGAAGTACATGTTTTTAGGACTTTGAGAGGAATCCATGGCACTCAGAGGAAACTCGGGCAAAACACGCTCATACAGAGAACCAGCGGTGCTTCCTTGGAACACAAACTTAATTTGTGGCAGAAGGCTGGTCGATGCTGGTTGTGATTTGATGAAGGACCAAGTCAAATTTCCCCATAAGAAATAATATTAATGAATGCAATCTGTACCATACCCCCAAATGATTGCCTATTTAAATGTATCTGCCTACTTAACTAATAATAAAAAGCATTCATAATCAAATCACATGAAAAAAGCACACATACCAAATCAATAAACCTGAAATAAATGACAATCGCACACCCTGAAGTGTGAGCAGACACACATGCAGCACCTTAAAGTCGCCCTATAATCTCCTTTTTAAGTTCTACAGTTACTCTCACTACTTTCCTCTTAGGTTTGCTGGTATCACTACATACTTTGTTAGGGGCCATGATTACTGTGTCACTAAATGTACTGTAGATAAAGCACAAAAAGATTCACACCGAACACAGTTTTCACGTGTCGATTGATCTCGGCCGAGAGGCACCGCGACACTAACAGCGATTCATAGGCATCAGCGTCCTAGTCGGCCCTTTCGCCTTTGTTTCAGCCCATTAGAGACGCATCTCAACCAATACAGGGTTTAGCAGGAATGGTCGAGTTCCAAGATTTAGGTCGTTGTACAAGACGCAAAAAATTCAATAGACCCGATTGATGTCCAAGTTGGTCGAGTAAAGAGGCGTTCGGGTCTAGGGTCCACTGTGTGCATGTGTGTATAATGTATATATAATGTGTATATAATGTATATATAATTTATCTCTCTCAGTCCTGTTGCAACATTAGTCTTTCTTCCATGCATCTTTCCATGTGGAACTACGCACCCCTGTCATGTGACCCATCATGGTCGAACACGGACCCCCTCCCCCGCTGTACTCCACTCTCTGCGGCAGCCTGGGTGAGGAGTTCTACCGCGAAGCCATCGAGCACTGCCGCAGCTACAACGCACGCCTGTGCGCTGAGCGCTCCATGCGGCTGCCCTTCCTGGACTCTCAGACGGGCGTCGCCCAGAGTAACTGCTACATCTGGATGGAGAAGACTCACCGCGGACCAGGTGGGGGTCTGCGTGTGCCTTGGCATCTGTGACGGTCGCTGCGGTATCTGGGATGTCCTCCTCCGTCGTTGTGACAGTCATCCAATTAAAAATAAAAGTCCCCGATTTTGACACTTGCTCACTTCCTGTCGGATTTGCTGCTTTGCCATCTGCCTGACCAGTGACATAGTAAAAGATTCACTTGAGCTTGATAGCGTGGCTGGGTCTGCTGTGAATTATTTAACATTTACATTGTTTTTTTTATGTGTTTTTCTTTTTGGGGTGATATTGCTTCCTTATTCCACAGTCTTCAGCCATTCTGTTCTCTCCAGCAGTATAACACCGGCATCTGTTAGGGATAATCGAATGAACACAACGTGATGTTTTTGGTCTCTGTAGCCACAAATTAAGGCTGTGGGTCATGTGATGCCACTTTATAATGCCGATGCTGATCTGAGCATTCGGAGCATTTCAAATAGAATCAGGCATTCCGCTAGGCCCTAAAAGGCTAGACCGAGGGCCCTTTAAGGGCTAAGCGATCTCCATTACCATCCATGCTGTTTTCTTTCAGCTCCCTAGTCTTATTACCCGCACGTGATCCAATTCTCACTCCGGCTCCCAGTGACCATTGACCTTTTCCTGGTCACAGTGGGCAGTCTGGTCGCAGTCTTTCCTGGGGACGTGTAAACGGCCGAGGTGTGGATTTCGGGCCGGTTAATGTTCAATCTCAGTTGACGTTTGAATGGTTGGCCCAGGTTTGGCTCCCGGTCAGCTGTACACCTACCCTGCCCGCTGCTGGCGCAAGAAGAGACGGCTAAACATCTTAGAGGACCCCCGTCTTGGGCCGTTTGAATTCAAGATCGGTAAGAGGAGCACCCAGCACACTGACGCCCGGATTTTTGCTTCTCTTTACTGCTTTTTTTTTTTTTTTTAGTGTTTTTTTTGCTTTTTTTGCTAGACTATGAGGCGTCTCTAAAAAAAGAGGGCGGACTCCCTGAAGGACCAGTGCTGGAGTCGCTGCTCAGCGCAGAGACGCTGGACAAGAAGGTGGAGACCAAGGAAGAGGAGCCCATGAGCGAGTGCCAGGTGAGACTGACCGACTGACACCTAAGACGTAGCTTCTAGCACCTTAAGCCTCATGTTTTCATGGATACATGCTTTATGGTGGTACAGCATAGGGACTGGGACGGTAGACTACTAGAATTGATGGGTTTAGATGCTTTATGGGGTTAGTTATTTGTATAGATGGGGGGCATCTCCTGCAGGGCCTTGCACTCTTATCCTCTGCTCCCCGTAGCTCCTCCTGTTTCCTGAATTTCCTCATCTGCTTCTCAGAGTCTGTTTCTTTCACCTCTTCCCCCTCGCCCTGGCTCTTTTGCAGGCCACTCCCACACTTCCTTTTCTTTTCGGCCCCACTGACTCCCAGTCAGTTCAGAGCAAGTGGGGAAATCAGTAGGCATGCCCTACTACCCCGGTCTCTTGTTCCAAGGTCAGCGTGACTCATGGTCATGGTAGTGGAGAAGGGCGGAGTCAGTCTGGAGCCACTCCCTCGTCCTCCCTCGATTCCCCTCATCTCCTCTGTCCAGCTCTGATCTATTTCCCCTTATTTTAAGCTCTGCCCCAATGTGGTCATTATTGTAAACCCACTCAGTGCCAGAGTACTCAAACCTGGCCACAGAGTACTCAAACCTGGCCACAGAGTAGAGTCTCTGTGTCTGTATCCATATGAATGCTGTTCTCTCTGCTCATCTGTTTCATCTCCACCTGCCCAACAAAGGACAACAATCCCATCGATCCGCCATTGGCTGACAGTTATCTTAAATAAGGGCCCATATGCTAGGGTTTGGCATTTTCATGGGCAAGAGAGAGAAGCTGCACTTTTCATCCTGTCATATCCAAAGAGGACTCGGGACTGAGGATATAAAGTCTTCACATCCTGCTCACCCTCCTTTATGTAAGCCCTCAGGCTTTTCTCTTTTTTCCCTTAAAAATATGATTGCTCATTTTATTTAACGAGACATTTAGGATTAAAAGAAAATAATTTCAGGAGAGCTGTTGTCCCCTGAAATTAGAGATTTGTAAACAAGCAGAGTGTCCGGACGCCGTTTTTGGGAGGGTCACCTGATTAATGATGAACCATTCTACAAGTATTCATTTCGGTCACTGAACAAACCAGAGAACTAGTTTCACCCAGTGAACAAACTGAGGACTTCAGACACACAGGTGCATCACTGAGACAAACAGATTGTCCACGATTTATGACTGGGGTCTGTTCCGTCAGACAAGTCACACGTCAAAATGGACACATGTGACAATAGGATAATCTCTCTGACTTCTAGGTGTGAGCCTGGGAGATGCGCGTGACACCAGGATGGTCTCACTGCCATACAGTCCAGAACATTCCCTATTTCCCTATTGTATGGCACGCATGGCAGACTCAGTAGCGTAAAGCCATTGTGGGTATTTTTTCATGCATTTACTTCAAAAAAAAGCAAAACCTCTATTTGTATGTGTGAGTCACTGTAAATTGCTTGGGTTGTATGTCGGGGACAGTTTGTATATTTTATA
>JAABNX020000042.1:8501767-8512820 GCA_015163995.2 Mormyrus lacerda | reverse complement strand
ATAGAGACGCTGATTGGTAATCCATCCATCTTCCGTAGCCATTTACCCAGTACAGGTCCTTGATAAGTCCGGTCACACCGGAATGCCTGTCATTTGCAGGTCACACCCTTGTGCACACAAAGGGACATTTAGATAAGAAAATCCACCCATCTTCTAACCCAGCATTTTCCAATCTGGTCCTCGAGAACCCACAGCCAGTCCAAGTGTTTGCTGCATCCGAGCTTCCTGGCCGACAGTACACACGTTTGCGTCCTCTCAGCTTCCTACTGAGAGCTGGGAGGAAGCAAAAACGTGGACCGTCAGTGAATCCCCGAGGACCGGATTGGCAAACACTGTTCTAACCTCTAAGCCTGGTGTAGGTCAAAAGGGGGCCTGGAGCTGATCCCAGACAGCAAAGGACACGAGGTGGCAGTGCTGTTTATAAATGCATCAATCACAGATCAGAAACACATTTATCAAAGGCAATGCTCTGGATCATTGATTATAATGAGTAGGAGCTGGCAGGTCTGCTCCAGTGAGGCAGACAAAAATATGAGCTAATGCTGAAGACTGGATGAGGCTGACATGTGGATCTTTTCTCTGTTTAATGCCACAAATGAAAAGTCTAGGAACTGCCAGTGGTCTGGTGAACCAGGCGGCCCAAAAGAGAGGAGCGTACACCAAGATTCTCTGAGTACTTTATTGATTCATTGTTTGATACAGATATATAGATAGCAGAGCGTAACACATAATAACCCAACTAGGCTAGGATACAGCAGAACAATAGAAAGCTGATGAAATACACAATCATGAGAGATACACAGCAGAGCAAAGCTAATAAGGGTTATTACAAGCTGTATTGGAGTGATAGCTACTATTACCTCAGATACTTAGTATCTGTGGTCTCAGTCTTACAACTCAGAACCCATTGTTGTTGGATAATATGCTGCAGTACATGGACAAAAGTATTGGGACACCTGGCCCATCTACAGGAACTTTCATGACATCCCATTCTAAATCCATAGGCTGCAATATGGAGTTGGTCCTCCCTTTGCAGCTATAACAGCTGCCACTCTTCTGAGAAGGCTTACCACAAGATTTCTAGTGTGTCTGTGGAAATTTTGGCCCATTCATCCAGAAGAGCATTCGTGAGGTCAGGCACTGATGGTGGATGTGAAGGCCTGGCTCACAATCTCCATTCTGGATCATCCCAAAGGTGTTTGATGGGGTTGAGCTCAGGGCTCTGTGTAGGCCAGTCAAGTCTTCTACACCAAACTTACCCAAACATGTCTTTATGGACCTTGCTTTGTGCACTGGGGCACAGTCATGCCGGAACAGAAATGGACCTTCCCCAAACTGTTCCCACAAATTTGGAAACATAGAATTGTCCAAAATGTCTTGGTATACTGAAGCATTAAGAGTTCCCTTCACTGGAGCTAAGGGGCCAAGCCCAACCCCTGAAAAACAACCCCATACCATTATCCCACCTCCACCAAACTTAGCACAACAGTTAGCACAATGCAGTCAGGTAACGTTCTCCTGGAATCCAAACTCAGACTCATCCATCAGACTGCCAGACAGAGAAGCCTGATTTGTCACTCCACAGAACATGTTTCCACTGCTCCAGAGTCCAGTGGCAGCGTGCTTTATATTGCACTTTCTGAGGCTTGCCTGTGGTTTTTGTGCTGGGGTTAATCCTAGAGGAAGTTTGGACCTCTGCAGTTATTGAGTCAACAAAGGGTTGGTGACTTTTACACACCATGTGGCTTTAACCCTTGGTGACCCTGCATGGTCTGAGTTTCTCTTGTTCCTAAACGCTTCCACTTTGCAATAATACCATTTACAGTTGACCGTGGAATATTTAGCAGGGAAGATATTTCACAAACTGATTTACTCCAAAGGTGGTATCCTATGACAGCACCACGCTTGAATTCACTGAGCTCTTCAGAACAACCAATTCTTTCTCAAATGTTTGTTGACCTGACTACATGCCTAGGTGCTTAATTTTATATACCTGTGGCAAGGGGTCATTGTCCATATAATTAACTTCTAACGCTGGCACTAGCAGACTGAAGTTCCATGAACCTTTCTACGAACCTGAGAATTCAGGAACTTGACTGGAGAACCCATGGCAGCAATAGTTTTTTCTCAGTATTAAGGCCATGTGTCATTTATAAGAGGCCAGAGAACCCAAACATGTGTCCTGTAAGGATATGGCTTAATAACAAACAGAACTATCTACTGGTTACTGTAAGCATCTAAATGAAGAGGAGCTGAGGCAACTCTGATAGACCATTATAGGAACATTTCTGACCTGCTTTTGAAAGGCAAGTATGCTGTGATGCTTTCATTTCATCTCCAACTAACCTCACATTGATAATTTTGGCTGTTTTCTCCAGACACAAGGCAGTAAGCAGATGGAGATACAGTGGGCGGCACCCAGATCTCGTCAAACTCAGTCTTGCTTTCGCTCACACAGATGTGAGTATGCAGTATATGTACAGAATATTCACAATACCAAGCAATAATGGCCTGCACGGCATTCAACCATTCACTTAAAAATGTTTCAATGTATATGGCAAGATAAAAAAAAAATAGTATTTATAAAACTTGGGGTATAAGGAAATCTAAAATTCTTGTTAATGAAATTTCACCTCCACTTTGCATTGTCACAAAAAAGAACCCAATGCCCGTTCATTTCTACAGGTCTGAATTAATATTCATTAGCTATAGTGAGGGCGAAGGGGGTGGGATGGTAACTTTGTGTGTAGCTCCCTCGCTTGGCACCTCCGCCCTGCTCTACATATGTGGAGTTTGCATGTTCTCTCTCCACTTGGGTGGGTTTCTGCCTGCTGTCCAAAAGCATTCAGTAATGTGAGAGGGGGGTCATGTGTGCAGAGGGGGGCTAGCATCCTTTCCAGAGTGTACAAGACATAATCCCCGACTGGCTGAGTGGAGGTGGATGGACTGAGATAAATGGAATCGCTAGATCATGCTCTATTGGTTTAATGGCTAAAGAAACAGCACCGGGTGGCGGCTCAGTGGTCTGAACCGTGTGGTGGCGCAGTGGTCTGCACCGTGTGACGGCGCAGTGGTCTGCACCATGTGACGGTGCAGTGGTTTGTACTGTTGCCTCACACCTCTGGGACCAGCGTTTGAGTCTCTGCCTTGATTCCGAGCGTGGAGTTTGCACGTTCTCCCTGTGTTTTCATGGGTTTTCCCCTATGGTCCAAAAACGTGCTAAGGTGACTCGGAGTTACCAAATTGCCCATTGGTGTGGGTGGTGTGTTAGTGTGCATTGTGATGGGTTGGTGCCCCATCCTGAGTTACAGGCCCTGGACCCCCACGACCCCATATATGAGAACTGGATGGTAAAAAAAACATGTTATTTGGTTCTCTCCATAAATATTATTTCACTATCATGATCTAAAGCAGGGCTCCTAGAGATCTACCACCCTGCAGAACTTAGGTAAGGCCCTAATTTACAGATAATCAGGTGCCTCAGTAGTGTCTCAGTATGAGAGCGAGCTATGCTAATGTGCTACTGAAGGACCTCATTATCTGTATCAGGTGTCATAAATTAGGGCTTCACCTAAACTCTGCAGGGTGGTAGACTTCCAGGAGCAGGAATGAGCAGCCCTGATCTAAAGAGACTTTCCAAGATGACAGTGAGCAGAGGTGAATAGTTCAGGTCCAGAAAGTAAAAATCCAAACCAAGATTTTATTTCAACCAACCAGTTGTGTTCATTTTTACTTTCTGTACCTGAACTATTCACCTACTGACAGCGAGTAAAGCCAAATATGGATGGTTGAAGGATCTTTGCTCATGTTTGGAAGGTTGTGGATTTGAATCCTAGAGCATAGTCCCTAACTCCAGTTGCTGGATGACCTTGTTCCCTGACCCCAAAATGATCTGTCTTTCATGAAGAGCAAGACTAGATATGCAAAAACAACCAAATTCTCCATGACTAAAGTACTGCCATTGTATATGAACATTCTTCCTCTAGACCAACAAAGAAAAATCAAACAGAATTTCCAGAAAAAAACTAGGAAGATCATCAAAACCTGTATGGTCTCTGTTTGTACCTCACCAGTATGACAGAAACATGAACAGCACTGGGTATCGCATGAAGTCATCCAGGAAGAAACCTTTCCTTGAAAAAAACACTTTTGATTGTCTTTCAGTAGGTGATGCAGGATGATCTTGTATATTTTAGAAGAATATAGTCTAGACAGATTAGTCTATAATTGATATTTTTGTTAACTACTTTTCAGCCTTTGGATAATTGGATAACATAAAATTGATGGAACCAAATTATTCTTGGGGAGAAAGTCAGGCCATCTGTCTGATCTTAAATGGTGCCAAAAATGGGCTCTGCAGCAAGACAATGATCGTTTCAGGAATGGATTAAGAGGAAGAAATTGTTTTTGTTACCAAAAAATCCAGGCATCAGCCAAACCGAGATGTTCCAAGATGTTTTGTGCGAGGCAGCACAAAAATTTGGAGCAGGTAAACCAAATCTGCAAGTCAAAATGAACAAACATAAAAAAAGATGTGAGACTGATTAGTAACTATAAGGTAAAGTGCAGTTATGGCTGTTAATGGATTCATCCCTGCTTGATTGCACACAATGATACCTGCCTCTGGTAAATGCGTTTTCTTTAATAAATATCATAGAACATGTTATTGCCCTGAGATGGACCGACATCCCATCCAAAATGTCAGCCTTGTGCCCGGTGCTGTTTGGGAAAAGCTCCAGGACAAATAGTGAGCAGATGGACGGATGGATGGACGGATGTATTGGATGTTCTGTGCCACATTAGGTAGTTTTGTTGCCACATACTGTAAGTTAGTGTTGAGGGTCCACATCCTTTTCATTCCCTCTTTCTCTGAAGTTCAAAAATCCTCCGTCTGATAGATTTTTCCTTCGAAAATCCAGTTTCATCCCGCACTCCAAAAACAGGCAGGAGAACTTCCATTTCTAAATTGCCCATAGGGTGTCTCCGTGTGCCCCGTGATGAACTGGCATCACCTCCACAGGGCACTATCTGGGATGCGCTCCGGGGTCCCTTGCGGCCCTCTACTGGAAAAGTGTTGTATGATGGATGAATGGATACATCACATATGACTGTTACTCTGATACTCGAGCAAATATTACCGCTCTAATTATTTCACGAGATTATTTGTCAAAGACATGCATTTTCAAGCAGCAGTATATAAATGTATGTCATACAACTAAACAATCACACAGTATGTTTGCTGGTGTAAATACCTAAACACTTTAAATACTCAGCGTCCTTGTTGGGGAGGTTTCACTGTTTCAGGAACGGGGCAAGAATGCGTCTATTTCAACAACGTGTGACAGCAGCAGCAAGCTTGGCGAGAACATGGAGGCTAGAGTGAAACAGCAGAGCCACACAGTGTGTGTGATATTCCAAATGCCTGAAGTGAGTTTACATTGCATTTGATGTCGACTGCGAACCACCACCGACCCTTCGGTCCAAAAAAAAACACAGCATGGTTAGGTAGCATGGTTATATTTATTCATACGAAAAATAACCACTAGGTTTCTTTACTGTATTAGACACCTTTATTATTTATTGTTTATTTTACTGGGTCTTATCTCTCTTCCCAAAGTACATAAGTAAATCATATATTTCTCTCCACCTATTAAAAACATACTGATAAAATATGAATGATATACCTTGCTTTATCTGACTATGCAAATGCATTATTTGCTCAACCTTAGAGCTCTCTATTCAAGCATAATTGACCATTGGGTGATCGCTCCAGACTGGGAGGGCAGCCAGATTTTGCTCAAGACTGGCGCTAATGGGCCAGCCCCAGGCTTTGAAGAAGGGGGCCAGGTTTTGGTTGACGGTTGTGGAAAAGGTCTTGGCGTACAGGTTCATTTTTCCATCTCTGTCATTAGGCACATTTTGCATGTTGTGATAGGCAGAGAAGACTTTCTTGAAGGCCTCCCAGCCAAACTTCTCCTGGAGCTGAGTGACAGCAGAAGACAAGGTTAGTAAAATCACACGGCACAACACGAGAGATAAATTCTTCATGCTAGGAGATTATGAAAAGAATTCTAGATAACTTTCTGAGCAGTGTCTGAAAAGGGTATTCCTGACCAGAATTGAATTTTTTAGTGTCCTGTTCCAATCCATCACAAACTGCAAAATGTCTAGCTCTCATCAACCTACAGAATCCCTTTGAGTAAAACACATAGCATCTTCCTCACTAGTACAGCACAAGTTTCATGGGAGTTTTACTTACACAGAAATGTTCTGAGGGCAGAATGAAAAATGATTGTTTCGGAGAGATGACCAATCGGATTGTGGAGGAGGTGGGTCCAAGCAACTAGAGTAGGCAGACCAATGAATCATATGTCTTGGTCCTGCTCCTCTATTTGTTTGGACACACCTCCTCTACAATCTGATTGGTTGTCTCTCGAAACCAATCATTTTTCCTTTTGCCCTCAGAACATTTTTGGGTAAGTAAAACTCCCATGAGTATGGTTTCCCTGCCAACACTACTTTTAGGTCTACAGCTCCACATATCTACAGCTCACCCTAGAGTCTACAATCGATACCAAAGGCCTGCAAATACATAGGCTTTTTTGGCCTAACACCTATGGTCCCAGGCTGTAGCTCAAGTGGCCCATTTGGGGGCCTTCTAGCCACATCAGCTTAGGGCCCCCGGAGAAGATAATACACCCTGGTCTGGTACAGATCCATTTCTCCGGCGCATCGAGTCCCTAACCTGTATGTAGGTCTCCAGTGCCGTCCACATCTCCCACTTGCCAAAATGTTTCCCTTCATTCACAAACTTCTGAAGCCTCTGCTTCCTATTGTTGGGATTGACAGCCTCGTGGGCCTTGGCCCGGGGAACCCCCAGGACTTCCTCATGCACATAGATGGACCACAGGTTGCAGGTGCACTCGGTGGTATTAGGGGGAAATTCCCAAGCATTCCGCTGCTGGTTGTGACCCAGCTCGTGGATTGCACCCCAAATGCCTCTCTCACGAGCCACCTTTGGTTCCAGGAGGCATTTCACAGAGTCGGCATGCAACATAATAGGGTAGCCTGCATGCATGAACCCTGGGGAATGGAAAGTAATGGGAGTTACATACCATAGTAACTAGCTCATTAGCTAGGATGAGGATCCAGCACCTGTTCACACCACTGATTGGTCAGAAAACAAAAGAGTACCAATTTGTACCATCAGACCTCAGGGTCTGCCATTTGTACCCTTAGCTGTAGGTCCTTGTACCTTTTAAGATACCAAAATTGACTATGAGGAACATTTTTGTACCATTGGGGTACATTAATGTTGCTTGTACCTTGAAGATGTTCCTCAGAGAACATTTTTGTACCTTTAAATGGTACATTTACCTAAAGCTAGGCTACTATTGGCTGACTATTGAGGGTACAGCCCCAGTCACAAAAAAGTACAAATTGGTATTCTGGACAGTGTGGAGATCACCAATCGCTAACACAACGGTGGCGAAAAACAGACTTGCCATGAGATATCTGCACGTCGGCCACAAAGCGCTCCTTGCGGGGTAATTTGACAGGGATGGAGGCCAGGTCAGCCACGCCTTTCATGATGCTGTTCCAGAGAGCAGCCACCTCATCTGGCCGGTCCAAACCCCGCACCACCTTGGATTTCATTGTCAGGATAATGTTGTCAAACTCCAGCTCTGCCCAGGGAGCGGGTGCAGCTCGCAGACCACCCACCCACTCTGCCACTGTGGTCTTTCCTGGAGGGAACAACAGAGATTCAGGGTTATACCTCTATGCTCTATGCTACCTGAGACAGACCCAAGGCTCTCTGTGATCCAGATAAGGAAAGACAGCTGGACATAAAAATATAACAAAATATATTAAAATATGCAAAATATTGTAAAGTGTGAGTGTGTGTGTGAGTGTGTATGAGTGTGTGTATGAGTGTGTGAGTGTGTGTATGAGTGTGTGTGAGTGTGTGTATGAGTGTGTGTGTGTGAGTGTGTGTGAGTGTGTATGAGTGTGTGTGAGTGTGTGAGTGTGTGTGTGTGTGAGTGTGCCCTGCAATGGGTCGGCACCCCATCCTGGGTTGTTCCCTGCCTTGCAGCTGTAGCTTCAGGGATAAACTCCAGATGCCCTCAACCCCGAAGAGGACAAGGCGATACAGAAAAATGAATGGATGGATGGGGAAACACATTGTTACTTACAAACTGGTAATCATTACAAAAAGAGAGAAACATAATATTCCTGTTTATAAATTAAACAGTGATGGAAAATTCCTGGAGCAAATTATGTAGACTTAAATTTCATTATGATTTGTCAAAGCTGAAACTGGTTTGGTGGCATTCATTTTAATGCCTTGAAAAGTGAAGCTAACTTAGATCACAGCTCAAATGTGGTTGCAAAAGGTTTCATGTTTGCAGCACATTGCCACCATAGCACCCTTCTTTGGGAAAATACTGCACTTCATCATCTTAAAATGGAGCATCTAAAACTGAGAGATGTGTTACAGAAGCTGTTTTAATGACGCAAAATATGCAGAATTTAATGCTCAGGATAGACAGCACCTAGTAAGAGGATTTTTGTGTCATTTACCTCTAGCCGAATTACAAAAATACCACCAAGGGAGTCAATGATAACCAACATCTTCCAGCCGTTTAAACTACAATCATCCACCATCCACGCATCTTTCATAGCTGCTTAGCCAATGGAGGCCCAATGAAAATCTGAAGCCTATCTCAGGCTGCACAGGACAGCAGGCCCTTACCAGAGCCCCCTAGAAGACCACCTTGAATGAAATGCCAGTCTACTGCAGACAAGACACCCATACACACAACCCACGCTATGGGAAATTTTGCGACACCAATTAACCAAATAGTGTATTTTTAGACTCGGGAGGACAGACCTACAGAGATTAAAAATCTGCATTAGCACATGAAGAACATGCAAACCCCATGACATGTAATCATTTAATTCCAAAATATATAGAGTAAAACCTCGGATTGCGAGCATAATTCATTCCAGAAACGTGCTCGTAGTCCAAGGCACTCATATATCAAAGTGAATTTTCCCATTAGAAATAATGGAAACTCAGATGATTCATTCCACAACACAAAAATATTCATATAAAAATGATTAATACAAAATATAAAGTAAAAATACATAAAACAAATTAATCTGCACTTTACCATTGAAAAGAATCGTGGATGTTGTGAGGGAGACGAGAGAGAGGAAATGAGGAGGGTTATTTTGTAAGACAACTTTCACTATAACTAACAGAATCACTGCTATCTGTTGGCTCACTGGAATCTTTTTATTTTTGTGGGACTTTAACAAGGAACCTATACAATGACAGCCGCCTTTGCCTCCTTTTCGAGTTTGTGGAAACAGATTCATCGCTGGCACTGCTACGCCCTTATTCAGGTGGTGCTTTTCTATTAAATTTTGACTATACGAGTGAGACACGCTGACTGAGACCGAGCATAGGAGACGCTGTCCGAGAATGGGAAACGATACCCAAAATCCTGCAGTGAGAGAGAGAGAGAAGAACCACTGGCTCCGTTGTGATCACGTGATGCTCGGCAGACAAAGCATATACGTAATACTCATATTGCAAGACCTTGCTCGTTTATCAAGTTAAAATTTACTAAAAATTTTTGCTCGTCTTACAAAACACTTGCAAACCAAGTTACTCACAATCCGAGGTTTGACTGTATAAGAGATTGATTCCAATCTCTCACTGTACTTTTATGCTACGAGGTATTATCTGGTCTATAGATGATGTGTCATTGATCTTCCAGGGTGTCCCCATCGGGGGAGGGGAGGCAATCTTACCCGATTTGTAGTAGGGGGCAAGGATGGCCCATTGTGCGTGGATTTCAAAATCCCCCACTGTGCTGTTCGGCGGTGCCACCAAGTAAAGTAGTCCGCCCCAGAGGTTTGACACCAGGATCATCTCAGATTTGATGGGGAAGCGCTTGTGGACCACAGGTGCCCTCCTCAGTTCCCCGGCATTGCCAAGGTTGTCTGTCTGGCAACCAATCTGCAACTAGGGAAGGGGTCAAATTCCACCAGGGTTATTAAGGGACAGACCAGTGGCTGTGATATGAAACCAAATCAAGAACTATGTGCGGCAGTTATTCGGAGTGCATGCTCTCAGAGACGCGAGTCTCTGCAGAGAGAAGTAGTGGGCATGTCAGAAGGTGGGCGTGTCAAAAGGTGACGCGTGTCAGAAGGTGGGCGTGTCAAAAGGTGATGTGTGCAACACAGTAGGCACATTTCTGGCAAAAAATGCTGTGAGAACAGACATTTACCAGACATATAAGTATAGGATATATGATCAACAGATATGTATAATAAAACACCAGTTTCATATTTGTGTATATAGCGTTAGACATTTACTATGCTTGTTCAAACTTATCACCATACTTCCAGAAAGTGAAAAGGAAATCATGGGCGTGGTTCCAACCACTTCACCACACTCTTATTCCGTTAACATGCCCCCCCTTTTGACACACCCACTAGCCTTTTCACATGCCCACAAAAATGTAAACACGCCCACTAATCCAGCCATCAGAGACCTATACTTGTATTTAGATGCGGAGATTTCAGGTCCAGAGAGTACAAATCTAGATCAAGGTTTTGTTTCAAGCAATCAGTTGAGTCCTCTGTGACTGTGACTTTTTATACTCAACTGGTTGGTTGAAACAAAATCTTGATCTGGATTTGTACTCTCTGGACATGAATTCTCCACCTCTGCTTGTGTTCTCAGGCAAGTTAGGTAACAAGCATTTACCTGCCAACCCTTCCCAACAATCACTGAAGGAACTGCAACATACGTTCTCATTCCAGGTGAGAGGTACAGGCCGGTGCTTTTCCATTCTTCAAGGCCTGATGATGAATGTAATACATATTCTGGGTTAATGTAACAAACTACAGAGGATCTGAAGTTACTATGTACCGTAATTTCCAGACTATAAGGCGCACCAGAATATAAGCCGCACCAGCTAAATTTGGGGAAAAATACAGATTGTTCCATATATAAGCCGCACCCGACTATAAGCCG
>JAABNX020000042.1:8473696-8487804 GCA_015163995.2 Mormyrus lacerda | reverse complement strand
GGTTCTGCGTGTTGGTGTGTGCGGTGAAACGGTGTCTGAAATGCCCATGGTGTGTGGTTCTGCGTGTTGGTGTGTGCACTCTGAGGGATTGCCTGGGTGTCCCTTGCTTTGTGCTTATTGGGGGAGCCCTGTTCTGGGTAGCTGTCTATGGAAGATCAATTGATGGATTTTTGTTGTGTAGTGATTTTTAAGTACTTCAAAGAGTTTACTATATATTTAAACGTGACGGTGGGGGACTTGAGCTTAGTATGTCAAAATTAATTTTATGATTGTTATGTACAGGCAGTCCCCAGGTTATGAACAAGATCCGTTGCCTAAGTCTGTCTTTAAGGTACACGGGCTTAGCCCACTGAGCCACATGCTGCCCCCCAATAACAACAACAACAACAACAATAATAATAATGATACTATAATAATAAAAATAACTACTGTTTACTGAACTGCACCTCCAGCCCACGAAATGCTGAAGCTGCATAATGTTTTCATGAGCGTTACAAAGTAGTGTGTAAGGTTATTATTCCAAACCATTTTAACCTATTTAACCTATTTTTTTAATATAATCGTATGAGTTGTCCATAAGTCGGACGTTCTTAATCTGGGGACTGCCTGTACAACTGGAGTTTTGGCTCAGCAGAATTTCATCTGGAAACATTTACAGGAGAATTCAGGAAATTATTCTGTAGAGCAATAAAAAATAAAGCAAGTTAACTATCTGAAATCACCCAGAGTGTCAAGAGGCCTTCCAGCCAAGATGACGACTTTAGTGCGAAGCGAATGCGGAAGAACGAGCTGTCCAGTGGGGAGGAGGGTGCTGAAAGCCTCATCGAGGAGAAGCTGAAGAGGCTACAAGAGATAGCAGAAAGTGCGAGCACCCGCCACAGCACCGCGGAAACAGCAGTGTCTGCCTCGCCCTGCTCCCGCGACCAATGGGAACAGATTGGACACCTAATGCTCTTCACTGCTAAGGGGGTTATTGGCAGGAAAAAGGTGAGTCCCATAGATGGTATACATTTTCGCTCCCTTTCAACTCCCTGGCTGACGGTCCACATTTTTGCTTCCTCCCAACTCCCAGCCCGACAGTCCACATTTTTGTTCTGGGAGCAAAAACATAGACCGTCTGACGGTCCCTGAGGACCAAATTGGGAAACGCTATGTTAGTGGGTCAGATGTGTTTGAACAGAAATGCATTATGTCCAGATTGCAGGGTTCGATCTTGATGGTTGCATCATCACCACCAAGTCAGGCAAAGTGTTTCCAACAAGTCCAGATGACTGGAGGTGGGTCGGTCTGCCAAGTGGCCTGTCTCCTGTGCTCATCTTCACCACTTTTATTATTAGTGGTATATATTGTTTGCCTTTTTTTCATATGCAGGATTCTGTACCCTGAGATCAAGCCCAAATTAGCTAATCTAATAAAGGACGGATATAAGGTTAGAACTTTTGTGGTGCTTTCACTTTCTCTCATCAGTCTCATCTAATCATCTAGCTGTCAAATATTCCTAAGGATCACACTATCAGTCATCTCCAACAGTCGGAGAAGACATTTCAGGAGTGACACTGAATTGACATTTTGTGTTTCCATCACTTTCCACTAGGTGGTGTTTTTCACCAATCAGCTGGGCATTGCCCGGGGCAAGCAGAGGCCTGAGGTGTTCAAGTCCAAAGTGGAGGATGTACTGAGCACGCTGGAGCTGCCAGTTCAGGTTAAGCGCAAATTTAGCTTCATTCATCACATTTATCAAGATGAAATGATATTTGTTTATGATGACTTTTGGGATTTCTCCCGTAATGCTGACATTCCAGGTGTTTGTAGCAGCTGGCCCTGGGATCTATAGGAAACCAGTATTGGGAATGTGGGACCACCTGTGTAAACAGGTAAGAGAGTCCCACACATTCCCAGGCTCTGGATTCAAGATGGTCCAGCTGGTTACACCTTGGATGCATGAAATTCTTACGTTCCTCTTCCTCCGTATCAGGCCAATGATGGCATAGCCGTTGAGAAAGCCCAGAGCTTCTACGTTGGAGGTAAGGCAGCCTGCTGTCACAGTCTAACAATTTCAACATCAGTGTGAAGAAAACCAAGAGCTCAGTGTAGGAGTAAGCTGGGGATTGGTTAATGGGAGCACAAAAGCCATCATGGCGTTGTTGAATTAATAAATATATAAGGAGAGAGTTGACTCTTTGATGATTGTCTGCAGATGCCGCCGGTCGACCAGCCAACTGGGCACCAGGCAAAAAAAAGAAAGATTTCTCTTGCAGTGACAGACTGGTAAGAGACTTCTGAGCAAGAACATCTCACACTGCTATGGTCCCCATCTTTTTTCTGGTTGTTTTTACTGCAGACCATGTCCCAGGCGCAGAGAAGACTATTAGCTCTGGTGAAATGGTCCTTCACCTTGCTAGTTGTCAGTTTGTGCTGGAATTAATTCTCCACTGTCCATTTTTGCTAGTTTGCCCTGAACATCAGGCTGCAGTTTCATACTCCAGAGGAGTTCTTCCTGGGCTGGAAGGTCGCCCCCTACAGCTTGCCTCCTTACGACCCGGTAAGTTCCAGGCGTGGAACTTTAAACAGCAAAGCGCTACTCCAGCGCTGTTAGTGTGTAAACTGCGAGCGTCATGCTTCTCGTTATTCTGCTCAGAGGGCGTGTGACCCGAACGGCCGGCTGTACGATCCACCTGACGCCACACTCACTTCTCCTCGGCAGGAAGTGATCGTTGCCGTGGGTTTCCCTGCTTGTAGGTTTTATAGTCTTATTTATATGTTAATCTTATTGATTGCCTTGATTCTGAGGTCATCTTCTCCTCCTGTCCTCATATAATGTTTTCTTCATTTATTTTCCTAGCTGGGAAGTCCACTTTCTTCCAGAAACATATCATTCCACAGGGCTATGTATACGTGAACAGGGTGAGGGAGCGTTCTGCAGCGTCCAAGTGCACACACACATATCAGGGCTGTGTTCTTTAAAGCGCCATTGGGAAGTAAAACCCTACCAATCAGCTAGTGATGTCACAATCGGCAGCCTGGCATTTACTGTGTCACTGCAGCTGCGGAGGAGGGTGAATACATTATTATGGTGTGACTTTATGCATAGATTTTACAATCAAGTGCAGCTCAAGATACTAGAAGTTTTATGATATAATTCTCAGACAACGGGTATCATGTTCTTGAAATGTTTTTGACTTCAGCAAAGAATTGTGGGATAGAACTGAGAAACTGGGACCTCCAGGATTTTTTTTTTACTCTGCTCCTTTTTTTCAGATAACAGTCATTGGCTTTGATCATTTAGGTGTTTCTAGAATACATTGGCATGATACATATAATCATTCTCCATCATTAATCCAGTACAGGCTCACTTTGTGGCATGGTGTTGAATGAATGATCCCCCCCCCCCCCCTCGCCACCAGGACACATTGGGGTCGTGGCAGAACTGCGTCTCAGCCTGTGAGCGTGCTCTGAAGGAGGGCCGCAGTGTCGCCGTGGACAACACCAACCCTGACCCCGAATCCCGCAAGCGGTACCTTGCAGAACTCCTGTACATTTTCCTGTTTGTTCATGGGATGTTTTGTCTTTTTCTGCAGCCTTGGCCTCTTACAATCGGCTGTATCTCCTTTGTTGCCCTCAGGTACGTGGATGTCTGTCAGAAGATGGCAGTGGCCTGTCGTTGCTTCCTTTTCTCGGCCACCTTGGAACAGGCCAAGCACAACAACAGGGTCGGTACACCTACTGGACCCAGTCCTGCCAGTGTTCACTGACGCCCCCTGTTGACGTGTTCGGCTCATCTCGTGCTGCTTTGTTTTCTGCAGTTCCGTGAGATGATGCCGTCCGATCAGAAACATGCCACTGTGAACGACATGATCTTTCACAGCTACAAGTGAGTTAAAGCTTTGACCAAAATGCAAAATGACCATTGTCCTTGGTTGTTGGATATTTATTGCATATCAATATATATTGAATTGGCAACATTGTTATGTCATTTACTTCAAATGCATTTCAGTTAGGGTACTTAGTCATTGATAGGAAAATCAGCTTTTGATCTTTCTTCATTGATGACATTGTGATGTTTATTATCTATATAAGAGTTTCCTCTAGTTTACTGATCCAGTTCATCATTTTTCTTTTTTCTTTGCAGGAACAAATTTGTTGCACCAAGCCTATCTGAGGGTTTTTCTGAGATCTTGCAAATACACTTTGTCCCGAGTTTCCCGGACAGCAAATCAGAGGCTCTCTATAGGCAGTTTTCTGAGGGGTGATTGGTGGATATTTTTATTGCCCCACCCAATAGAAAGAGAATGACTTCGGGCACTGAACACTAACTCCTCCAGCTAGTCAGCCTTTTAGTATTTAGAATAGGACTCCCTTTATAAAGAGAGAAGGCAGCATTGTGAAAGCTTTCAGTACAGTAATGGTGGATAAAAAAAAAAATAAAAAAAATCGCATGGATTCTGTCACTTATATGATTCTTGAAATTGCTTTGGGGGAAAAGACTGTCCATCTGTCTTTCATTGTAAGATGTAATAAATTTGCCTCTCAACAGTATTTAATTCTCTGGTTCATACGTCCCTTGTCATATGAAGCTGTATCAAGCAGAACATTTTCAATGAAATGGCAAAAGAGACAGTTCTGAGCTTCCACTGTTTGCAAGGTTAGGAATACGGAGGATATTCTGCATGCTTTGCACTTCATCCTACATGATTCTCTTTATATTACTCTGAGCCAGTAGCTGTTGAACATCCCAGACCAGTGTATGTAAAGTTACCCTTTGTACCGTGTTGCTTAAAAAGGACATTTATTGATGGACATTTGCGGCAAGTAAGGAATTTGTGAAGGAACATAATTGTATTGCTTAAAATCCAGTTATCAGATCAATTGTATTGACAAAGGTATTTAGCCCTTGTATGAGGAGAATGCTTGCCTGTAGATCTGAGAGCAGTTTGTCATGCTCTCCAGGGAAAATCCATTGGGCAAAATAGAAAATATATATATTTTTTTCTTTCATTTCATGCCATTTTATTGCTTTAGAAAAAATACAATAACATATCCATACTGGCAGCTATTACATAGTTTTTTTTTTTAATTATTTTAATTTGCATTCATGTCTAGCTACTTTCAGAGCAAAGGTACCTGTACTGATACTCAAAGTCCTTGAGTTTGGCTTAAGAAATCAGTGCAGTGACTGAATGGTCTTAGCTTAGTGATGCTTTTTCCCTCTGGTAGATAAAGTTGCAGGAAACAGTGTTTTGACTATAATATGAAATATATGATTGACTTTGAGCCTGATTTTATCTATGGCTTCCTGGTGAAACTTCAAGAAGCAGCGATCTGGAGCTTAAGCTCAGAGATCAAGATCAAAACCGTATGAATGAATCTACAGGCGTGATCTGCGTCGTCCCCAGAGTTGCAGGAAATGTACCATGTTTCCTAATTTTACTGGTATGTATTTTTAAATACTGATTATGATTGAAATTACATACTACTGATTAAGTATTTTAAATTAATTACAGTTGGTTTCTGGGGTGAATATGTGTTCCTGAAACAAACATTTTCTGATCTGTTGGATTAGTGCCACAATGGACTTCCTTGGATGGCACCTAACGATTTGGATAATCCTTAAACAGTGAGACGCAAATGATTCCTGAGTTCAGTATGAGCTTCATCATCATCATCATCATCACATCCATGTTGTGAGACTGGGTGAAGAACCATGGCAGGTTGGGGATATGGGACTAGGAGGCAGTGGACACTTCTGTGGTGCTGCTGCTAGTTGTCTCAGAGACATCTTCTACTTTTTTGCCAAAAAGTTGCAGGATGCAGTTACGAAACTATAAGAAGTGGAGAAGAGAAGAACGAACACGGACAAATTATTCATTTTTTTTTCATAAGAAAGATGAAAAATAACTGCTTAGATCTTTTTGCATATGCAAGTCAAATGGATATTTGTGTTTGGAAACCTGACTTTGAGGAAGTGAGCAAGAAGAGCGTAATTTATAAATGGTGAATTTTCACCTGCTTTTCAGACTGACCTGTCTGTTCATGAAGACATAAATGATTGGGTTGTAGATGGTGGCACCCTTGGCAAAGTAGGCGGGTAACGATGCAGCCAGTGGGTGCCAGGCATAGCCCGGGTTACAGGCGGAGAATGTGGCGAAAGTAGCGTAGGGGCCCCAGCAGATGACGAAGGCCACGACCATGACAATCACCATTCTGGTGACCTCCCTCTCCGCTTTCTGCGTAGACTCAGAGTCCTTCTGCTGCTGGGCCACCTATGGTGCACCAAAGTGGAGGAGGAGGAGGTGATTTTTTTCGCAGCACCGAAGTTAGTGATGGCTGTTTTTTCAATCTATGAATACCACACAACCGTGTGCAGCTTTTGATCCCCTATGTTACAGATTCACTCGTGATGCATAACTCTGCAGATAGATCATAGTTTTAGCGAATGATTATTATGTCAAAGTGCGCTAGCTTAGCCATTTCAAAACCTCTCCTAAAGTCACCACAGGATTTGAAGCAGCCATCCAATGCGGCAATTCGTATTTTTTGACGTAACCGCTAGCACACCTTGTATGGCTAATCAAGACCTTGTTGCCTTTTTAAAAACAAATTAAATAAATGAGTTGGTGGTGAAATTTAACAAATACATGGATTAGCTGTGGTGCCCCGAAGGGGGGAGAGGTTTGGGAACTGAAGCGTGTTCATCTAGCCATCCAAAAAGTTGTAACTATTTTGAGAAAAGAAATTCCTGGAAGTTAATTTCCATATGTTCCGTAATGTTAAATAGTTTTTTTTTTTTTTCCCTGAACAAACATATCCTTCCTACACAGATTAACAGCTTTAAACATTTGTTGTCTAGGTCTCTTGCCTGTTTTGTCTTATTATTTTGTCTTATTATTCCTGCTTGCTGTCAATTTTCCGTCGGTTACTGCTGGTTCAGTCCTGCTGTATTCGTCGATTAGACAGTACTGTAAAGATGATGAATTCGCTTCATCGGTGGCAGCTCTGCTTACGCTGTGGATGGCCGACCACACAAAGATGTAGCAGATGATGATGATGGTCAGCGGTAGAATGCAGCATGTGATGAGCAGTGTGATCATGTAGGACTTCACTCCAGGGTCGTCGCTGCCACTGAAGACATCTGGCCCACAGGAAGTCTTAAGTCCATGGGGCCAGTACCTGATTGAAAAGAGAACGGCCAGTTATTACTGTTAATTGAAGGAAGGATTAATTGACCTTTTCGCTTTTGATTTGAAGAAAAGAATAATAAATCACAAATTTTGGTAACACTTTACTAGACGAGGCACAAATAATGTAGTATTATGTTATTACTTGTGTATGTGTTAACCACTAATTGTGTCGTTAGTTACATACTGATCTCATATTTGTTCGTCATTAATGAATTGGGTCATCTTTTATCTCAAGTATTTACTGTATTTGTTACTTGTTACTGTATCTGTTAATTCTGTTAGCCTTTGTGAACTACTGAAGGAACAAGTAAAAAATAGCACGAGTGAAATCATTAATGAATCACGGTGCATCTTTCATGACAAGGATCAACTATATTTCTTCATAATATGTATTTCAAGGGTAGCTGAGTTAAGTATTTGTGCCCCCTCATGTGAAGTCTTAGCAAAATGTCCTCTGCATTTCATATGATACCTATAAATGCCTTCCCCAGCAATGGCTGTTATTGTATAGATATAAACAAAGAAGTTCACCAGTTCATTGTGATATTGTTTAAAATGTTTAAATGGGTTCTGTCTCAGCAATACCTGCTCCAGCCAAATATGGGAGGTGCACACCAGAGGATGGCCCAGACCCAAGAGAAGATGATACCAGCCGTGGCCCATTTCCCGTCGAACCGCACGTTTCCAAAGGGTTTGCACACCACCACCCATCTCTCCCAGGAAATCACCGTTAGGGACCACAGACCTGCAATACCTGTGCAGGCAAATTGGAGTTTATTTACGTTCTTGACTGATTATTCTTACAATACTGAACCACATGAAATGAACCATTAATTATAGCATTGGGTTCAATAAGGTTTCTGTGGTAACCCTTTACTTAAGGGGACACAAATAATGTAGAAGTACACATTTACGTAATACATTCATTAACCAGAAACTTAGTTCATCATTAATTAATTATGACAGTTCATGTATTCTGTGCTGGAGCTATATTAGTTAATTATTATTCCATTCAGGAACTAATATATTTCCTGAATGGAGTACATGGACTGTCATGGGATCAGCCTGTAACTATCACTTAGTTACTGTTTAATTCATGCATTAAGTAAGAGTTCATTACTACGTTATTTGTGTCCCCTCAAAGTGTGACAGTTTCTGTTAAATCATCTGTTGACAGTATTTGGACTGGAAAAAAGCTTTAGAAGTATCGACTGAGTCAACCTCTACTTTGCTATGCAAAGGTGCACTTTTAAAAAGCATCATAACCTTACACTAATGAGACCTGGCATTCTGGCGCATTAATTAAACTCATAGGCATCCCATAAAACAGTAAGGACTCCCTCTCAATTCTAATCACCATAAGACCAATATTTATTCTTTTCTTGCACATCAATCTTTAAATTTCTTTCCCATTTTATCTTCATACAGGATGCTCATTACATATAATAAGCACAAAATTATGCTTCACTCGCAGTCTAGACTTAAGAATTTTAGGCCTGTCCTTGGCTCCTTTTTAAAGGTGATTTTTTTCTAATATTCATTCTTCGGCTCGCAATAGAATCATTCACTCTATAATTGTTGCAGCTCTTCCATGGGTCTCTGTCTCTTTATATATTTATAGCCAAGGGAGAAGGATATTGCACACTCAATATAGCAATTTTAGAAGAATGTGACCCTGACCAAATCCCCGCAGTCAGAGAAAGAGTCACTCACCACAGACAGAGACGACGTACCCCTCGAATATACACATGGGGTGTCCCAGGATGAAGTAGCCAAACATCTGGTTAATGATGCTTATTGTGCTGGCCAGGATGGTCTCCCCTATGTCAGCCACAGCCAGATTCACTAAGATCCAGTTCAGCGGGTGCCTGAGTTTCTTGAACTTGGCTGTAGCCACCAGCACCAGGCCGTTGGTGAAGAGGGAAGCCATGACCACAAAGATCATCCAGACGGTGCAGACGTTGTACACCCATCGTGGAGCAATGTGGTAATTGGGCCCCACAAATGCATCTGTGAAAAACGTTTGAAGGAAGTAAGTCAAAAAATGACTTCTTACTGAGTTTTTACTGAGGAAATGAATTTATTTGGACCTTTTACATGTCCGGAATGCATTGATTAATTCCAATCCATATCAGGAAATGAAACTGGAATGGGGATTGGTAAAAAAACTATGGGGGGCAGAATTGGAATTGAATTCGAATTTCAGGGAGATTTAAATTCCAACTCCAGTTCCATTTCCTAATTTGGATTAGAACTGATGAATGCACTCCAGAATGGACCCAACTCTGGTGTTTGATTACACCCTCTATCTCTGTCCATGTGGAATTTGCGTGTTTCCAAGGGTTTCCTCTTATAGTTCATAAGCAAGCAATGATGTGAAATGGCATCTCAAGAAGTAGCTTGTTTGTGAAAGTTTGTGTGAGCCCATATCCTGTGATGTCACTATCTGAGCTCAAGTGCCGATTCATCATGACCCTGCACTAGATATGTACAGTAGTTATGGAAAATGGATCAATGTATTTTCACAACTTCTTCCTAAAAGGTCTCTATATTTTTTAAACTATTTATTAGATAACTTATTTAGCTCTTAGAAGCTCCTACAATAATTATATTACTATGTCACCTGACATGTGCTATTGGGGTAAATTTTCCTGCAATTCCCTAATTAGATTAATAATTAGAGGTCTGATTGGTTGAAGAGTTCTCACACTTGGGTTTGAACAGCTGACCCAAAGGTTATTCCAAAAACCTGCACACTCACTGGTCTGTATACACACTGAAGATGGCCTGTCCCCTACTTCAGGTTATAGCAGTGGTTCTCAATCCTGCTCCAGCAGTTTTCATTCCAGCCCTATCATAATCATGTTCAGATGGTCCTTAATAGGCTAATAATGGATGTAGCAGGTTAACTGCAGTGTGGATTGGAATGAAAACTTTCTGGCAGGGGGATCTAAAGAAACAGGATCGAATATCGCTGTTTTATACAGACTTTTGCCAAGTTCTGCATTACATTACAATCTCATCACCATACATTTCTGTCTCACCTCTTGTGTTGTTGTTGTTGGTGTAGGTAAAGACTGACTCCCTCGTAGTCTGCTCCTCATGGTGTCGCCTAGCTGAAAACACCACCCTGTCCGCCATGTCCAAAGACCACCAAGAGAGTCAGATCGGAATTTAATGCTACCGTGTCTTTTTAGTGAAGTTCTTTTCAATCACTGGGGTTCTGTTTGTCTCCTGTACCCTTTCAGTTTTCCTCCCTCTCCTCCATAGATTGCTGGGTAGACAGTCTTCCAGAAAAGCCTCTTCTTATACTGCACTTGGGAGTATTGGCAAGATTAACACCAACACCTATGTCATTAGTCCGTTAGGAAGTGTCTGTTAAGGGAGAGTGCATAATGCAGCATGTGCTCTGCTTTATTTTGGCTTATCCCTTTAAAACTTTTAATTAATCTTCTGCTCATTAAGGCTAAATATCCAGCAACGCGAATCACTGAGGAAGACGCATGTCTAATCCTCTAATAGGCTTCTCTCACGTTTTTGGGTCATTGTAGTCTTTCAAAATGTAAATCTCTTGTACTGGATCAAGTGGGCAAGCTAGGGGACACAGTGGTTCAGATTTTTGACTTGATCTTGAACTGAAACTCTAAAAGTCTTCAACACAACATCCTGAAAACATTCATCTCAAAAATTCTGAATGGTTCCAACTAATATCTTGTTTTAGTGAGCAGTAGGTAATTATAGATAATTGCCCGGATAGACAAGTAGGAAGCAATCTTAAGATATATAAGAATATGTAAATGTTTTGTCAACTGTGAAATGTGAGAGTCACATCTCTCTTTGGATCCAACTTTGGAGGTAATTAGCATGGGAGACACCTGGATCAATGGTGTTTATTCTGAGATGGTGCCCATAATGTAAGCCTTGAACTTCAAGGCTTACAGAACATAAAGTTGATCATAGAAACATAGAAGAAGCTTATGTCGGCCAAACTGGTCAGATGGTATTAGGATACTCTACACTAGTGTGTCCCAATCCAGTCCTCAGGGATCCCCAGATGGTCCATGTGTTTGCTCCCTCCCAGATTCCCAGAAAAGGTCAATTGTCTAGCAGGGAGCTGGGAGGGAGCAAAAACATGGACCATCTGGGAGTCCTCGAGGACCGGGTTGAGAAACACTGGTCTACATAACCATCAATCCGTCCATCCATCTTCCATAACCACTTATTTGGTGCAGGGTGTATGCGAACCTGAAACCTATTCCAGAAAACACAGGGCACAAGGCAGGGGATGTCCTGAATGGTATGGCAGCACTGTTCATGGGATGTCCTGAATGGTATGGCAGCACTGTTCATGGCTATGCGTATTTCAGGGGCCTCAGAGCATCGTGGTCGGTAATTCTAAACTCGGCTCAGTAAAGGTGTCATTAGCCCTCTGATTACTGTAGCTAATCCTCTAGCTGGATTAGCCTGGAACAACGCATTTCCGCGCCCTTTTCAGACCCTCCCACATAGAATTTGGCACCACAATAAAAGACATTTATTTCAGACTAACAGTCGATTAAATTAAATGATCCATTTAGCTAATCTGTGCTGTGAAAAGACAGCTGTCATAATCCCACACTGATCTGATTAATTAATCCAATTAAGTAATTTACAGGCCAGATAGAGGCATTCCAGCCCTTTTTGGCTACTCTCTGCAATTGTACCTTTTCACCCGAATGAAATACTACATTTGTGAGCATATTTTTCCATGCTGCTCGTATGTAGTTTTATTCAATTTGTTAGTAACAGTATAGCTGTTTGTTGTATGTAGTGCTACATCTTATATGATGGTGTAACAAAACTGAACTAGGCATTATATGCACAAAAAAAACTTTAGTGAATGGTAGTTATATATTTCTTTATATAAGCAATGTCACTTGCAAGAAAATTAATTTATTAGTTTTTCAGGGAATTTATGTTATTATGTAGGGCTATGTAATTCAAGGCGAATGAACATTACAAATATACCGTAAAATAACATTACAAATATACCATAAAATAACATTACAAATATACCGTAAAATAACATTACAAATATACCGTAAAATAATATTTGTCGTCATTGTATGTAACTTTGCTTAGGCCCTTTTCTGTATACTGTCATTCCCTTCTCCTCTTCTACATTGTTGTACATGGAAGTGACACTTTTTTGGCACTGATTCCTGGCACGTCGAGGGGCCTTCGCACAAGCAGCAGGCGGAGCAGTCTGCAAATCTGACGTTGATAACAATCCCTTTGAATCCTTGACCTTATGTGACTTTCCATCTGATTTTAATCATAGACTGTTACAGAACTGACCACCAAACTTAAAGCTATTGTCAGTCATGTTCTTACAAATTAATCAGGTTCTCTGACAGCATATATTTATCCTGTTGTAACTTGATTTTTGACGTGTTATTTATTAATCTGTTTTTGAGAAACAGTTGATTGATGCATGACTCAAAGTAAAGCGGCCATATATTTTGGAAAGAGACTTTTGCCGACTTGAAGTTGAGTCAGTAAGTATGGGCTTTAACCTTAAACGTCAATGAGTTAAATGAATGCACTAATTTCAGGACTGCTGCTAAAGCAGAGGAATTGTGTTAGGAACAATGCGGTCTATAAGCATGACTGAAGGGAGCAGATGGCGATGAACAGAATAACTGTGAATTGAGAATTAAGTCAATCTGCGCTTTTTAAGTTTACAATGCATTATATATGAATAATGTTATACTTAATGTATATATTCTTGCTGTCACATGTATTTATTGCTGTCCCATGTTTAAGAAATACAGAACAATAACCTTAACCTTGCTACTGACATTTGTAGTGATAGTTGATCATTTAAAGCTGTTCGCTAAATTCATTGCAAATCTACAATACTGAATTATTTGTTTTTTTCACATTTATGAAGAAAATGAAAAATCTCAAGTCTTTCCATACAAACTCTAGTGTGATAATCATTCAAACAAAAGAACCTGGAAGCAAACCCAAGCAGATATGGGGAGAACATTTGTTAAATTTATCTTTAAAAATGCAATGTGTATAACAAAAATGTATAGTAATATGAAATTAATTTCATACATTGTAATTTATTCATCTGTTATATGTGAACATAAATAAATAAACAAATGAATGAGTATTCTGAGAAATAAACAGCATGATTGACCTTTGGCCTTAATGCTTCAATGTAACGTTAAAGACCTACTAATTCCTGGAAGTAAACTGGTGGTGTTGTGCTCCAATCTTCCTTTAAAGCTTTAGGAAGCTCCACTACTGATGTTGGTCCACGGTGGTCTCATACAGATCTTTGCAGGGTTTCTAAAGTACTGCTTATGAGTATGCATGCATTTATGGCCGGAACCTAGGATCAAGCATAAATCACTGCATCCAGCATAGCTAACCAGTTAAATATAATCAGGGACCCATTTGGACCTCCTATGTAATAGGTGAATCTGTACTAACAGCGAGAACAAATGTTTGTGGTTTCTGAGTCATAGCTCAGGTTTAACGATACCAGCTTTTGGGGGGGGGAGGGGGGGGGATGCACAAACCACCAAACAAGAGGATTAGTCTGATAAACTGAGGACTCAAGCAAAGCGAGCAACCAAAGTCTTAGTGCATGTCCAAAGGCTCTATTATGGACGCAGCAGATTCATGTTTGCAACGGTGGAGAGTTACTAAGTACATTTTTCAAATCTGTACTTTACTTGAGCACCATTTTCCCCCCCAAACTTATGACTTTTACTCCACTATGTTTGAAAGACAAATATTGTACTTTTGTCTCCACTACATTTATATATTTTATGACTTAGACAGTGTGACTCTCCCTGTCGGCCCCTGGAGGACGGGCTCCCCCTTTGGGTCTGGTTAGGGTTAGGGCTTCCTCTGCTGCCCCCTGGAGGACGGGCT
>JAABNX020000042.1:8436547-8455470 GCA_015163995.2 Mormyrus lacerda | reverse complement strand
GCCAACTGCAAATACAAACATAAAGGTGAAGCAGCAGCGGTGAGGCCAACTGCAAATACAAACATAAAGGTGAAGCACACCTAAGCTCTCAGGCTATCAAGACAAACATATCAAAGCTCCCAATTGCTGCCTGCCACCTCTAAGACCAACCAAGACTCCCTATTGGTCACAGGGATACCTTTGTGTTCCGCTGGGGGTTGCTGTTGCTTACTTTGAGAACCACTGCAGTGAAGCACTGTACACTGTAAAAATAACAACTGTGTGTCATAGAATATACACAGCAGTGTGATATGAGCAAATGCCCATTACATCTGCTGTTCTACCTCAAATTAAGTAAACTCCACAACACATTACCTATATTCTGAATCCTTTAAAGAATGAAGACACTGTAAAATATTTAATATCTTCAATGCAAACTGATATTCAGTAGTAATTACTATATTAACACGAGGAAATTCTTTGCTTTGTCACATGACATCAAGCTGAATGCATTGTCATATCATCCATATAGAGGTATAAAGTGGTACAAAATACTGTTCCCTAACTATAGGGGAGAGTTTCAAAATAATTCTAAGGGCGAAACAAGGGGGAAAGGGTGTAGATACGCAGTCCATGAATGTAAACAATGGTGATAAATAATGGAGCAGGATAAAGAGTGGAATACATATTGTCAGTTGACTGACAGGAAATGGATAAATAGTATGGTACAGTGAGCAGTGGCATTGGGGGTATTTTCAGGCATGGGTACAAATAGCATTGTACTGTTTTGCTTATAGACTGTGGAGGGCAAATGAGTGGAGCAGCAGGATCACTGTCAAGTCCAAACCACCCCAAATCTTACCCACACCAGCAGGTAAAGCAGTACCTTTTAAACCCGTAGTTCTACGTTTATGTAAATCATCCCAGTAACACTTCATTAAGGCCATGTTTTTTGTCATTTCTAAACACATCCAGGACAATTAATAATGGATTCATAAAGCATTATACACATTTATCAATAGGGATTAAACATTATAGCCATATGTATTATGCATTATATGCTTTATGAAACTCTCAACTATAATGCACTATAGATCCCTTTATAATGCATTATAACGGTCAGTATAAGCATTAAGTCGGCTTTGTACTGCATTACGCAGGTATCTAAAATGCATAGATAAGAGCTTCATAAGGCATTCATAATGCATAATACAATGGCTGTAATGTGTTATATCTTTTTATAAATGATTATAGCCACGTTTATAATGGTTTATGAATGCATAATTGTCGGATACAATGTGTTTATAAATTACTAAAAACAAGTCCATAAAGTAGGCTTTAAGTAAACTGTTACCATATTTCCTCACCATTGGGTAAATACATGCCTGTGTAATAAACCTTGTCCTAATTGTTATCCCTACCATAGCACCTATTAACTGGCTGGTATTTCATATTGTTGTCCACAAATCTCTCCTTCGCTCTTCATCTGTTAGCTGTGCAGGTGGCAGATAACTGTTGCAGAGGGTCACGTTATCAGTCTGAAGTTCTTCAACTTTAGCCTGGAAAGTCAGGACCCGTGCCAGTTTGATTATGTTGAAGTGCACGACAGCGGACACACAGAGGATGGAAAAGTACTGGGCAGGTCCGATGCCATCTCTTCAAAGCACTTTTAGTTAATAGTTGTTTAATCCTTTCATCATGCTTAAATATTTGTTTTTTTTTCTAAATTAATATTGCTATTGCTGCTGCTACTGCTATTATTATTGTCGTCGATATTATTCATAACAAAAACTTCTTTGATTCCTGAGACTAATGAAATTAATCTTATTAATTAATATTTTAACACAGAGCTTGACAAAGTAGTAATAAATGCAGAAAAATAGACACTAGTGATGCCAAAAAACAAGGCCTGGTGAATCATTTGCTGTATTTTCTGTCCCCACTAGGTGGTGCTCTTGGCTTGATTTCGGGCATGTTTTGAGTCCATTTTTTTAACAGACAGCAAAATCTACCGGGGTCAAAAAAAACCAGCAAATGGTTCATGAACCATGGTTTTGGAATAAGACAAATATTAGACTCCTGGAAGTGTCACTGTTCTCAAAGTCAGGTATATAAAGCATAAGGATTGTGTGTTTAGGGTGGACAGCAAGATGTAAAAATGCATATATGTGATGTTCAAAAGCTGTCATGTGGCATATATATGTGATGCCTGTGCATGGCTGGGCACATGCAGGGTGTCCCACACAGATGATTGGTATTTGGCGCCACCTAGTGGTTGAGAGAGATGTGAGGATGACGCCTGTGTTCTGCCTGTCCCAGGTTCTGTGGCACCAGCCAGCCCCCTGAGCTGACCTCCTCGGGACCTGTGATGACCGTTGTGTTTGTGGCCGATGAAGGCGTAGCGGACAGTGGCTTCCTTGCATCATTCCAGGCCATCGCCCTGTCAGAGAGTGTGCTCTGCTCTCACTGGCTGTTGTTATGAAAATACCTGTAAAGCCCACACAGTCACAGTATTTATTTCATCACCTGATACAAAATAACTACATAATAAATAGATTTAATTTAATAAAGGGCAGGATTTCCCAATGATAGACTGTCCACATTTTTGCTGCCTTCCATGTGGACTGTCTGGCAGGGAGCTCAGAGGGGCCGACTCTGGTTGCTAGAGGACCGGATTGTGAAACAGTGATCTAGGTTCGGTTTGAAAATAAACATTAGTTGGGACCAAATTAAGCCCGACCCTCCACTCGTGAAAACACGCATGGTATTCCCACTTGATAGGGGTACGTCAAAACTGTCTATACCCAAATTAACATCCTTGTATTTTATCTAAATATTATACAATAATTAATATAATATGTAATTAATAAATAATTATCAGAAGTCAAAGTCAACCGTGTGAATTAGAAATTGAAACTGTTATGGGGTTTTGCAGGCTTGCAGGGTGGAGGTTTCAGGTTTCATTCTGACATCCACTCCCTCAGATGCAGGAAGCTGCAGCCCAGAGCAGTTCACCTGCGGCAGTGGGGAGTGCGTGCACCGGAACTGGCTGTGCGACGGTTGGAACGACTGCGGAGATGGTGCGGACGAGCGTGGCTGTCGCAATGCCACCTACATCCCTTTTGGTAATTTCGCTGCATTGCTCTCACACCTCCATCCATGGTCTAAAGGTCAAAGACCGATACCTGTGAATATATGGTTTTTGGCTCTAATCCTAAAGAAGGAACTGCTGCCTGTGCCATTGAAGAAAGAAAAGAATAGGATGGAATTATCAGTTTGCGAAATATTCTGCTATATAAACGAGCAAAAAAAGTGTCCATCCATCTTCCAACTTCTTATCCTGGGTCAAAGTGATAGGTCATCAACATTTATTTAGCAGATAGTTTTGTGCAAATAAATGTACAAGTGATCAAGGCCCTAACAGAGGCATCACTCTGCCAGTTTAGGGATTTGAACCAACGACCTTTTGATCGGCCCATCTCTGCAGAACCACACACCAACCCCCAGAAAGAACTGTTTCTCACACATCAAAACATAATGTACAGCACACATTACATTAAATGGCTAATTAGAATTGTATTAAACAAATTATGGTAAAATATATATTATAATGAGAAAATTGTATTTTACTTTTTGAAAATCCAAATCTTAGGCCAGGTCAAGAACCCAGCACATTGTGTCCTTATCATCTACCGTAGCTTCCTCTTGTGAGCCGATTAAGGTGGAGATGTGCCGCGGTCTGAGCTACAACTTCACCTCATTCCCCAACATCTGGCTCTCCATTACTGACCAGAGGGAGGCTTCTACTATGCTCCGACGGTACAAGGTGAGCCTGGCGTTGGAGGCAATGAGTGGCCAGTGTGACACCTCAACTAGTCCAGCTGTTACTAAAGCTCTAGTTAAGAGCTTTTTAAAGTAAAACTGGCAGCACTTAAAGAAGTCATCATAATGCATTATAGGTACTTTCATAACACGATATAATGAAGGTATCTAAAGTGTTACAATTCTTATTATATAACAAAGCTTAAATATTAACAAATGCTTTAGTAATCAAGCTAATACAAATGTGCACGCATTGTCTTAAATAAATGCCCACATACAAAAAGAGGTGAAGAAACAAACAAGGATTCCTATGATCTATGCCTAATCCTGGCAGGTGCTGATGGAGTCGCCATGTTTCCAGGCCCTGCGCAGACTACTGTGTGCAGTAGTGGTGCCCCAGTGCAGCCCACAGGGTGGTGTACTGCAGCCCTGCCGCTCCATTTGTATCAGCACGCAGCAGCAGTGCGGCGAGGCACTGGAGCTGCTGACTCTCAGCTGGCCCTTTAACTGCCTGCTCTTTCCAGATGGCCGTGAGCAGGTGGAGTGTGCCCTACCATAGCTCCCAAGTTGGCCCTCAGATCTGATCCACCCCACCCTAACCCTAACCCTAAAGCAGTGTTTCTTAAACTGGTCCTCGGGGACGCCCAGTGGTCCACGTTTTTGCTCCCTCCCGGTGAATTGGGAGAGAGCAAAAACATGGACCATCTGGGGTGGCCAGAGGACTGGTTTGAGAATCATTGTCCCAAAGCACCGTCCCCTGGACCATGACCCGCTCTCTGATATCCCAAAACACTGTCTCATAGACTCACTGCTCATCAGAGACACCTCTCATTAAGTATGCCAGTATTTTTTTCAATTAGGAAATGTTAAAAAGATCAGTCATATTTTCAATAGTTATAGGGCTAGGAAAGTTAATCACTGAATTATGTTCCACTTAAACATGCAAACTGAAGGGTCGTAGAAATTTTCGAAATCACCATATATTACTATATATAATCACCATTCTGACGATATTAGTTGAGGAGATATGGAATGCAAGATCGAGTGTGTCATACAAAGAACTGCACCATTCTATAAAGGTTCAATGGGACTCGAGCTTATATCCATGTTAGTTTGCTTGGGAAGGATTATTTTTCTCTTTTTTTATTGGCGAAAACTTAACCACAACACTTTGATGTTAGCACTTGTTTGAACTGTTCAGTTTTCCCGTCATGTTAGCCGATGTCTCGACATGTTTGTCTCACACACATTTGTTGTGGTTGCTTGATTCTTAAAAGGATGTGGTTGTTTGTGTTCAAAACTCTGTGAAGAAAACATAAGTCTATGACATTTGGAAGCTTGTTACATAAACACCGACGGTTCAGGCTGAACTCAATAATGTCCACATTGACATTTGGAAGCTTGTTCCATAAACACCGACGGTTCAGGTGAAGCTTGTTACATAAACACCGACGGTTCAGGCTGAACTCAATAATGTCCACATTTCTTTCACAGAGCTTTTTGCTATAATTGATGTTGGGTGTGATAGAAAATTCTGCTCCAACTGAGTGAATGTATTACAAATTTTCCACAATCCTTGCACTAAAGCAGAAGTTCTCAGACATTTTACACTTTGTAACACTGAGGGGGGTGATGGTTAAAGGTGTGGGGGGGGATTGAGGTTTGTTGGTGAGGACAGTAACACTCTGCAGTTCCTCATGTGTCATACTCCTTGCACTATGAAATTCAGCCCCTGTAACACAGATACCTTTGCATGCCAATAGGTGGCGTTGTTGCATAATTGAGAACCACTGCACTGCAGCACAATGTAAAAACAATGACTTTGTGTCATGAATGATACACAGCAGTGATATGAGCAAATACCCATTACATCTGTAATAGGTATTTGTATATGCTCTAAGTAATTTAATACCTTCGAAGCAAACTGATGTTCAGTTAGAGTGTGATACAGGCTTGAAGCCATTTTTACAGGAGGACAACCTTTTTGAAAGAGGTCAAAATGATGAGAAACACTCTTATGAGAAGTTGAGATACCACAACAGCTCATGGGAAGCTGAGCTTCTGCACCACAGCCAGCACACACAGAGCACCTCACAACACGCACTGGAAAATAATTCATGTAAACAGTTTGAAAATTGTGGTTTTTCTGGCAAAGACTTTGGGGGGTTTTTGCATTTCGATAAAGAATATAGGAGATGATAGTTAGTTCATCCAGAGGTACTAATTCACTAATCCACTCCATGAAAGCACACCAGATATTTTAATATTGTTCTTCTTACAGTCAGTTAAGAATGGCTTCAAACACTGCTTCTTGATTCATCTGGAAATAATTCCTTAAAGTGCATATAACGTTAAAATGTTAACAACCTAAAATAAACTGCACACAAATATCTGGATATAATGACAATCAATTTTTATGTGTGAAAAAATTTTGATAAAGCATAACCCATGTCAATGCTCTCTTATAAAATGACAATTTTTTTTTGTTTTTTTACATTTTCAAATTTTAAAATAAAGTTTTATATTCAGTCCAAATATACACAACAAAAAAAATAAATTTCAAAATACTTTTTCGTTTTATTGGTCAGTGACACCGCTCAACAATTGCACGAGTGGCATGAAATGTCTATTCTAGAGAGGTAATAGTGCAAAGAGAACATCAACAGATCAGTGTCAGCTGGCAAAAAGACTGGGAGGCCCCAAATACGATGGAGACCCTACAGGTCTAAACAAACAAAGTCCAACTACATAAGTGAATTGTGCCATTTCACACATGGATCAAATCAAATTAAGATTTCATATTAGCCTTGATGCTATTTGTTGTGTATATTTCATATTAGCCTTGATGCTATTTGTTGTGTATATTTCATATTAACCTTGATGCTATTTGTTGTCTCTGGGCATTATTGGGGGCGTGACGACTTTGAGCGTGTGGTCCAGGGCCGTCGCCGTGAGCCCCCAGACCCTGTGCTTTCCATTGCGGAACACGGGAAGGGTGTAGGCGTAGCGCTCGCCCTTCCGGAAGTGTGTGTAGCCACGATTCTCCTGACTGCACAGGTGGGAAAGTGAGATGGTGAAGATCTCATCCACCTAGGAGGAGGAGAACAGAGCAGTTCAGAGGTTATGCAATAAGGTGGAAATAGCAGGACTTTTCAATATACCGAGGAAAAAAAATAACGCAACAGTTTCTATCATGCATAAACAATAAATTATTACCTCAGCAGGATTTGGACGGAAGTTTAATGCCTCCAGGGGGCCCAGATTTGCTATTACAGGGGCAATAATCATTCCTGACTGAAAAAAAGAAATCAAGCAGCGGTAGCATTTTACTTGTGGGGGCACAAATAATGCAGTAGTACACTCTTACTTAATGCATTAATTAATCAGTAACAAAGTGTTAGTTACAGGTTGGTCTCATGTTTGTTCATCATTAACCATAAGGGTTCATTTCATGCAGTTACTATATTTGCTCATGATTTGTACTTGAGTAGCAACTAAGTTACTTGTGCCCCAAACAGCAATTCATACTTGAGGGCCTTCATACTGTACATTTTCAGGGTGTGACACATACTGAAACACTGGAAGCGAAACGGATCTCGGAACAGGACTGTTACAGTAGATGACATACAAATGATACACATCTCTAAATTCTAAAATATTATGTTGCCTCTTTGTCAAATGCTGGTATTTACCATGTCACATCCATTTTGATTTGTATATAATGTGAAACTCAAATCCATACAGACAATTTTGTTCCTGTTAGATGTTTCCATGGGGTGAAATGGACAAACTACAGTTCATGCCAATGCAGCCTACAACTGTGTTGATCAACACTTATGGGTTGAAGAGCATTACTAAGTTTTGAAGGGGGCACGGATGTCCTCACCCAGTCCCTAAGAGGCTTCAGCACGCCCCACACGCTGTCCGCTGCCACAGTGATGCCCAGCTCTTCACGAGCCTCGCGCAGCGCCGTGTCGACCACATCTCTGTCTGAGGGGTCCCGCTTCCCCCCTGCAAAGCTGAGCAGGTCGTCCACATTTAACTTCAATTTAAGGTGACTAAACATACCCAGCCTATATAGGCAACACCAAACCAGTGAAGATCTAGACTCTAATAAGCACTGTGCATCTAAAGGTGTATGGAACAGCACAATTTAATGCAGAAATTATATATAAAACAAACATACAGTACTGTGTAAAAGTCTTAGGCAGTCAAAGGAATGTTTATAGATACTTTGTGTTCAGAACAAAAACACAAATTAGCATTAAGACACGGAAATTAAGAGTAATAAAACAAAAACTAACAAGAATTTCCTCCATTCTCCAAAAACTTACTGACAACTTATTGGAAGGTTAGATGAACACCGCTTCAGTTCACAAACCTCTCCTCAGGGGCACCCCAGCCATTCCATCTATTTGTTACATTTCACGTCCAGCGCAATTAATCAATCAAATTAGTTTACGAGAGTCACTGTGGTATCGATTAGCTGTAAGAGGTGGGTACAAAAATACAAGTGCAATGGATTGTTGTTGCAAAAACTGGGGTGACGTTAGGAGAGATGTTGAAGTGACTAAGCAGACACTTTGACAGACATAATATCATAGTTTTACACCAACATAAAGATAATCTGAGCACTATTTTCTTAGACTGTCTAAGACTTTTGCACAGTACATAGCCTATATTAGCAGCAGCAAATCTGACCAAGACAATTACAGTAACCTACATTTGAAATTTTATTTTTCAGTTCAGGGTGATATACAAAATCACCACCCTGAAGAATTGGGAAATTTTAACGGAATTAACCCTCCACCCCTGACAAATGCACATATATGAACTAGACATTCTGCTGGAACCAGGAATGTTCCCAAAAAACAGACTGCAGATTTCCCTGCTAAAACACATATAAACTCTGCTAATTACCAACTTTAGTAAGTGTGTGTGCAGGGGAAGCTGCAGACTGACCCTCCACGACCGGAATTTAGGAACCCTGTTCTAGACATTAACTGTCAATAACAACAACAAAAGGAAAAAAACAATGAACACAGATCTCTCTGTCACTGAGCCCAGGGTTGCTTACCTGACATCTCCTTTATGCCTCCCCTTGAGAGTGCTGGACCTGAGGGTGAACAGGAAGGCCGGTTGGCCTTCCACCAGGCACAGGGAGACCAGCACTGCTGCCCAGTTCTCAGGCCTGTCCTTCTCGTACAAGGCCCCATTGGGCTCTAGTGCACGGCGACACCGTGCTTCGTTCTTTACAGACAGGCATTCTCTAAGGCTTGCCTGCCTGGGATCGGTCCTTGCTGGAACAGCAGCACTGTGGTCTAGGCAGCGGCTCTGGGACCACAAGCCACGGAAGGGAATCTGACCGTCACTGTGAGGCCTGACCTTTGATGGGGAAAGAGTCCAACTTGAACAAGTGCTCTTGTTAAACAAACCCCGTTGCCCATTTTCATTACCATAGGTAACACTATATGCAGTTTCCACATTTGTGGTTGGGTTCTGGCCGTCTTCCCCCTGGCATTTACAGAACCAGCTTTCATTAAGACTCGATTGCCTGCATTTTTTGGTATCTTTCCCAGTAAGACGTTCAAAGAGAGGTTGAGTCCAAGAATGCAGGGAAGGAAGTAAGCTTACAATTCTTGTGCTAAGCTGTCCTCTGGTGCCAAACTGTCTGTCTAAGAAGGTAACCTTTTGATTCGGTCTTTGAAATGGTACCTTTTGGTAAAGTTTCTCAAAAACTACACCAACACCTGTCCTGAAAGCGAAATGATTTAGGGCATGAAAGGAAAAGCAGCAGAGACCTTGTCTACGTGGCAAAGAGAGTCCTTGCTGGTGGTTGGGTAATTCTGTCACCATTTTTCTCCTTTCTCTGCTGTGGAGTGGACTGGAGGGAAAGGGGCATCCCAAACTGGAAAACTTCCCTGTTCTTATCCAGCCCTGCTTCAGAAGCAGGAGTTCAGACAGGAATCCGCTGAAGAGCAGCAGCGATCTCTGTGACTTATGGCAGAATGACGGAGTTTGCAACAATGGATACCTAAACATCCTGAAATAGCTGTTATTTTAAGTTTGGTTTTACAGGTAAGTACAAGTTCTTAATGTAGCTGTGGAAATGTGTTACTATTCAAAAGCACCCATCCATTCATCCATCCATCTTCCAAGCACTTATCTTGGGGTTGCGGGGGGGGGCCCTGAAGCGTATCTCAGACAGCCTGGGTACACCCTGGATGGGATGCCAATCCACGACAGGGCACCGTTCAAATAAAAGAAAAAAATTAAGTGTGTTTTAGTTATTATATACATATGTTAACAAAGATTAAAGCTGTATGATTAAGGCTGAATTTACAAAAATGTACACCTTAATCATTGTAACCACAAAAATAAATAAAAATTGTGAAAAAGTTGCTGATCTAGGTTAACATCTACAGCAGACCTACCAAAATTAAACTCTTATATTCCAAATGAAAAAAACTTAATCTTTTCAACAGCAGAAACCAATGCTGGTCAATTCATTCGTATTAGTCAATCATTGCATATGATCGACAAATTAGCAACCCATCAATTAGTTTTGCTATGATACTGAATAACTGGCGTCTATTCAGAATTTTCTACGCTAATTTTCCCGAATATGGCCTTTATATTCGACGAACTTATAGAGACAATAGTATTAAAAATCTAGTTATGCTGAGAATTTATAACCGAACACAGTTTATCAATCGATACGCAGGTAGCGATTATACCAGAGGTAATTAGACTAAAGGTGATAGACCCATATAAGCGTGACGAAATGTCCAAAGTTTCGAGAATTCACTAATGTTAAGGTAAGTTTTTCGACTTAGCAGCAGCATAATTAGCTACGTTTAATTCTGTCATTTGTCCTAACGCGCACTACACAAGTGCAATGTGCCGCTCCTTTTCATCTAGTTAATATTATTTGACCTTGAACTAGGTAACATAAATTATAAATTAAACGGTAATCTTTATAGTACCGTCCTCTATGAAACTAGAGAATCAAATTCCTGCTATAAACAGTGAGGATTGAGATTTTCAAGATTGCATGAGAACAAGCGGTGCCGGCAGCTCGTTTTTGTGTCCCGGTTCAGCCATAAATTACATGACTGAATTAGACCTTTGATTAAACAGAAACTCAGGACGTATCAGTAACTCGTCGGCAGCTGTCTTCACCAGAAAACTTGGGGAGTGCAGGCCTGAACCGCAAAGGCTTCATTTCACGTTCTTTCTTACTTGAGTACATATTGCAAAAAAATTGGTCAAAACGACAGCTGAATCCGATATACAAATCAAATCCAAATAATATTTTAACTGCGAGAAGTGGTGCTCACCTTTAAAATATAAAGTACAATTAGATACAACTTCACAGCAGTACCTCTTCAGCTGTCACTATCTATTATGGCGGAAGAAAGACTCCGTTTGGGTTTAATGCGTCATTTTTTAAAGTGACAGGCTCGAATTAAAGTAGCTTATAAAAATGTTTTTGCAGGTTTTACACAAGCGATAATAAATATCGCTGCAGCACTTATTTTGCTATTTTCGGCGGCTGCTTTGTAGTATTCTTGTTTACTTCCGTGTTTTCATCCGGGGTCTATCGTTTTTATCATATATAGTGATGAGGACTGAATACAAGAATCATTTGTATATGAAAATAACCTCATGGCTGCGTGTATCAAGCAATAATGTCTTACTGTTTTGAAGTTAGATTTGTTATTCCCAAAAGATGTTTCATCTGCTTGTTGTTGTTGTTGTTGTTGTTGTTGTTATTAAGAAAATGTGAATAGGGTAGTAGTTTCAGATCAGTACAAAATTATCCAATACAGCTTTAGTTGATATAATCCTAGATGTACTGTACAAAAGTCTTGGACTTGAAAGAAAAACGTTTAAAGCTGTTTTATCTAGGTAGGAAGTGTTTATTAAGAAAAACAACAATTTAAACTTAATAATGCATGCAAATGAACAATAACACAATAAAATTTAAGAAGAATTTCATCTGTTATGGACATCTTATGGAATAGCTAGCTGAACGCTGCTCAGGGACACCCTGTGTATTCTTTAAATTCCTCCGCCAGCGCACTTAAATTAATAATTTATTAAATTAATAACTAGACGAGGTCCTGATTAGGCGCTTGTAGTCGAGCCAGTGCAGGATTGTAAGGCATCCAGTTTACGTTTCTTAAGGAAGTAACTGTGAGTAAGACCTATATAAAATACCTTAAACAGAATTTTTCACCAAAGACTTGGTATTCTTAATAATTACCACATAATAGTGGATTTTATTTCTATGTTGTGCCAAAATGTGAACAAGTCTCTGATAAAATGACGATTTATAATCAAAATACATTAATCAAAAATGAATTTTCATTTGTTGTTGTGGTGTGTAGCTAATGAAGCTTGTCACTACAGCACCAAAGAAAATGGTACGTGGGGAACGCAGGTTTTACATAGTGATTAGTGAAAGGAAATACTAGCCCAAACCTCAGGTCATGGTTTTCTAACAGAAAAATGTGTGTTGACTGTTTTCTGAGCTCTAATTCAAACATGCAACATGCAACCACTTTTTCTGTGTTGTAATTTGGGTCTGTAATGTGTCAGCTGCTGTTCTCTCTTGTGATGGTTAATGCCTAACTGGTCTAGCAGGATGGTCCTTTGTAAACCCTTTTCCTGCATGTCTGCTTTGGTGGAGGTTCCAAGCAGCTTAACACGGGACCAATAAGAATGCAGATGTTCTAGAAGACCGGCTGTCCTTCCAGCTTATCCAGTATCTGAGGCAGTTTCTGTGTTCTTAGAAGTTCCAGGCCTGGGATTCTTTCCACTTGTTTCTTCGCGCTCAGGCTGTGTTCCTCATCCTCAGACAATTTCGGCTTATTTTACTCATTTTACTTTTTCACTTGGATTATTATTTTTTTCCCTGCCAGTTTACCCCTCCCTCTTTCCTATGGCATCTTCGGGGTGTTCAGAGCTGGAATTTAGCTGCTCCGTGTGTCTGGAGACACTGCACGAACCTGCGACTCTCCCTTGCGGACATACCTACTGCCTGCCATGCATCCAAAGCCACTGGGACAGGGGGGAGGCAAAGAACATATACAGTTGTCCCCAGTGCAGACAGACATTTAGCCCACGGCCCAAGCTGGCCAAGAACACCTTACTGGTGGAAGCCATGGAGAAGCTGAAGATGAGGGTGCAGGAGGTAAGCCCTGCATCTATTTGCTCAGTCGCACCATCACTACCCTGTGCTCCGCTAGGTGACGAGATGAACGAGGGCCCAGGTGAGACGAGTCTGTACCCAAAGCTGCCCGGGAACCCCAGGCTCTGTCCTGATCACCGGCGCCCATTGGACCTATTCTGTCGCAATGACCAGCAGTGCATCTGCAACATGTGCAAGAATCATGGGCATAAGGGCCACTGCGTTGTCAGTCCAGAAGAGGAAAAAAAGGAGAAGGAGGTACGGCTTCATCAACATTATAGTCTCACTAACATTGTGTATTAACATTTCACATGAGTGTAGCCTGGTTGGTTTGAGGCGATGACAATCATTGTGGTCTGTCTGTAAAGCGGGAGATAGCTAAGATGCTGGCAGACACGCAGGGAAAGATCCAGCAGAGGGAAAGAGACCTACAATGTCTACCACAGATGGCTAGAATCTACAAGGTATGTGACCGTCCTCCACCCACTGTACCGACACGGGCTATATCATTCTAAAGCAGATCTGCTGCTAGGGGCAGGTAGTTGACTGGGGTGGGGGGAGAGGGTCACCTTTGCCAAAATTTTCCAAGGTTATGGGGCATGGGGGCCTCGGTTGCCAAAAACAAATATGGTGATCTTATGTGATTGAAAAGGGGCAGATGCTCACCCACACACACGTATCCTTATGGGGGACACACATTCAGTTTTATGAGAAAAATGCTAACTATGACAAGCTTAACCCCTTACCAGCCCTAACAATAACTATAAATAACCAAACAAAATGCAAGATTTTTTGCATTTTTAATTTTTTCTTTGTAGTCACACATTTTTATAAAATAAACAAGGAAACTGGTCTCCATAAGGGAAAAAAAATGGATATTCATCACGTTGTGGGATCATTGTGTCCCCACAAGGTAAAGTGTACACACACACACACACACATACCTGGTGGTAGGAATGTTGTGAGGTAACTTGTTTTCAAGATGGTTTGTACAAGATTTTTTTCCGTAAAAGTTTGTCAAGCACTTGTCTAAAACTAATGTTGCATGTAATTTTCATTTTATTTCAGTTTGCTCTCTGTCACCCTCTCTAATTGTAAATATGCTTGTTTCAGGACTTTTCTCAAGCTCTACAGCGAGAAAGTGGTCAGATCTTTGCAGAGCTGGTACTCAATGTGGAACAGATGAGTACTCAAGTGAACGAACTACTTTGTTCCCATGAGAGCACAGCCAGCACCTCTTGTGAGGGGCAGATCCAGCGCTTGGAGCAGGAAGTGGCACAGCTGCGCAGACGGGATGAAGAACTGCACAGACTGATGCGCATCCAGGACAGTGTGTGTTTCCTAAAGGTACCTGGATGCTGTAGGGTGGGTCCATCATAGTCTGGCTTCTATTGGGTCAAGATAGATATATTTATTCTTTACTGTAGTTATTTAATCCCTAACTTATATTATTAGATACTTCTGTTAAACTCAGTTAATTCATTGCAGGGTTCCCCAAAACTGGTCCTGAAGGGTCAGTCTGCAACACAGTTTTCAGATTTCGCTGCTCAAACACATCTTAATCATCTAAACACCATGTTTAGATGATTATCTGAGCAGGGAAATCTGGAAATTGTGTTGCAGACTTGCCGTCCAGGAATCCTGATTTATTGCTTTCGGGTGGAGTAAATGTTTTTCTTGTGAAGAAACTGGGAATCCTAAGTATTTCTAAATACGTATGTGGTCATATGTAGAGAACACTCCTAACATGATGATCTGGAGGTGGGCCGCCTTCATACATGTTGTATGAATATTTTCTGTGCCTGTCCAGAACTTCCAGATGTTGGAAGCTCCATTCCAGGATGGCGGAGATATGAAGGTGGGGGCAAACTCGGAGGATACCCTCCGGGCCGTAAAGGTCGTCCTGGCAGAGCTGAGGGTGACGCTGCAGGAGCTTTTAAAAGCCAGTATAGCGAGGATGTTCCTGGCACGTAAGTCTGCTTAATACTCTCTGCTTCGGGAAAATAAAATCACGTCTTCACTTACCTCTCCGGAGGGAGTGCCGTTCTGCTCGTTTAGATAATGGGGGAAAAAAAAAATCACATTACATAAATGTCGTCATCTTTATAAGGTCTGTTGTTATCAGTGGGTTCCAAGTGGCTTGAATTTGCAACATGTACATTTTCTTTTTCACAGTGAACGATGCCGGGCCTCTGCCTCTTGTGTCCAGCAGTGCCGGTGCTGAGGGAGCTCAAAATGAAGTGAGGCAGCTATTCCAAACCACAGGTGAACACTGTCAAAAGCAACGTGCATCAAAATCCAGTGACATTGCAGGGGAAGCTGAATGAGGTTCAGAGGTGGATAGTTCAGGTCCAGAAAGTAAAAATCCAGACTATGATTTTGTTTAAACCAACCAGTTAAGTATTCCGTGACTGATTCTACTGTATATGCTCAACTGGTTGGTTGAAACAAAATCATAGTCTGGATTTTTACTTTCTGGACCTGAACTATCCACCTCTGACAAGGGTATACCAAGGATATTGTCCTGACTGCTATCATTCTGAAATGTATAACATGACAGTATTAACATTACACAGTTATTTCAGATTATAAAGATGCGATACCATTTCAAATAAATGGACCTGGTTTTCAAATAATTAATTTTTCAGTAAGTGAAGCCTCAGCCAGCAGCAGTCCACCAGCCCCTGAGCCCAAGACAAGAGATGAACTTTTAAAATGTGAGTTTTTAATGCTAAATGATTAGCTTATGTAATTCATTCCAAGCTGCACCCATAAAGATAAAAATCCACTGTCACAGAAATCTGATTCTCATTCATGTCCTCCCAGAAAGAGGAAATGTGTTGTAGACCTTCTAGCAGAAGATGTAAGGCTTAAACTGCACTGATACTCAATGTAGATATTTACTTAAGGTTATTTGTTTTGTTAAGGTTATGTCAAAATTCCCTCTATCCCAACAGACCGCTTTGAGCCAACCCTGGATCCCAACACAGCCTACCGGCACATCCGTGTGTCCGAGAAAGACAGGAAGGCGACACTGCGGGCTGAGAGTCAGGGCCACCCGGAGCACCCTGACCGCTTCCAATACTGGCGGCAGATTTTATGTCGGGAGCCACTGGCTGGGAGCCCCTACTACTGGGAGGTAGAATGGAATGGCCAGAAAATCACCATTGGAGTCACCTACAAGGAACTGGGCAGGAAGGGGTCTGATGATAGTTGCAGGCTGGGTCATAACAGCCAGTCATGGGGTCTATACTGGTCTGGGACTGGATTCTCGGTGTGGCATTCTGGGAAGGAGACCGCGGTCACTGGTCCCAAGGCCCGGCGCATTGGGGTCTTTGTAGACCAGCAAATGGGGATCTTGGCATTCTATGGAGTCCTTAACAACCAGGTCCAGCTCCTACAAGTGGTCCAGACTTCCTTCTCTGGCCCATTATACCCTGGGTTTAGGTTCTGGTCTGGAGCAGGTTCTAGTATAACTCTGTGTGAACTTGACTGAGCACAATATCAAATGGTTCACTTATGGTGATGGTAATGATTATTGTCAGATGTAAGTCACGTTGCCTTGCAAACTGAATGTTTGTCATTTTATGCCAGTTCTTCTCAAACAGGTCCTCATCCCCTCCCTATAAGTCCACATATTTGTTCATATCAGCTGCAACTCAAACCCAGGTACTGAAAGGTAACCATAAAGGCACTTGACCACTTATAAATATGTGTGTAAATCAGTGTTTCCCAACCGGGTCCTCGGGGACCTGCAGACAGTCCATGTATTTGCCAGGAGCAAAAACGCAGAGACCGTACGTGGGTCCTCAAGGACCAGCATGGATAATACTGGTGTAGATTGTGGAACAACAAAATGTGGACTGGTTCTAAAGTTTGGTTTCAGAACCACTCGTATCGTATCCTGGTAGATCAACTTCTCATGGAGATTTAAAATTCACTATGCATGTGTCATTGTTATAAACTGGGTGACAAATAAATTCATTAGGGTTTGGAAAACCACAAGTATCATTTTGATTTACAGTAGTTCCCGCTTTTTCGTCACAGACCTGCTCAGTCTGTCAACGTTGCACTGAAACTGATCATTCTTATTTCCTCTTACTGTTGAAATGCCCCCACAATACTTAAGGACCCTTCTGACTCCCCATTTTAAAAATTTGCCAGTTCAGTGGTTCTTATATCATGCCTTCAAGTAGACATGCATATGAGTCACATCACCCCAGAAACATCCAATACCTTCAACATATATGAACAGATTTCATTTGACCCTGCAATTTTTCACAAAGAAAGGCCTCTGACCACCACAGAAACATCTGCAGTAACAGACCCTCATCAGTCAGCACAATACTTTATTGTGGAACCTGGAATCTATCCCAGATAGCAAAGGGAATAATCAAAAGGCACATGTGCTGATGATGAGAACCCATTATTGCTGATGCAATACACCGCGTCACTAGTCACAAGTACCAGCGAAATAATGGCCATCAACCCGACCATACATATACACAAACATCACATATTATAGGGGGTAGACAGGTCAGGAAAACAGGGGATATATAGGAAGAACAGAGATAAAATGAGGAGAGAGGAGACATGAGATGAGAGGAGGAGAATAAAAAAACAGCCCCCAGACTGTACTTCAGTAGGGAGAACATTGTAGGAACCAAAAAAACACCTCAGCAACATGAGCACATGGTCACTACACCTTACAACATAAAAAGTCATGACTCACAGCAGGGGAGGGAAAAGGGGGGGTGGAGGTATCCCAGCATAGACAAGCAGCCATCTGGTCCTGCAGCCATAGAGATGCTGGTCACAGACCCGCCTGTCCACACCGGGGGTATGAAGCGGCGAAGGCGTGTAGGAATGCAGAGTGTCTCACTGCCTTGTCCTTCCTGGGGAGTTGTTGATTCAGCAGCGGCCTTGGCCGAGGACCAATGCTGATTAGGGGGGAGCCAAAAGCAGATAGAATAGAATTGTTTGGGTTTTTGGGGTGAGGAGCTGTAATTTCACAGCTCCTCTAATGTCCACGCTGGTCTCTGCCATCCAAAGCTGTGAACTTCTCCGTGATGTTATCCAATTTGCGATCAATAGTCGCAGTGATGTTATCCAATGTGCACACAATGGGCAATTTAGAGACACCAATTAGCCTAACTGTAGGAAGAAACCCACGTAATACAGGAAAAATGGGTAAGATTGACATACACAAAGGGGGTTTACACCCCCAATTGCAGGTGCAAGGTAACAGCACCAGCTACTGAGACGGCATGCTGCTCTTCTTTTTTGTCTTACTGTACAAGGATGGTGCCTTATTAAACTCCTATGCCTGTTTTGCAGTTGTCAGATCCCACCGTTAAATCTTAGCTGCACTATTCTATCCCGCCACCGTTGCCATAGACATTGTCTTGCTAGCCTGGTACTGTAACTCAAAGTATTTGACAGATCTTTTTCAAACTTTTCTGACATTGTATTTTCTGTCAATAGATTTCCCAAGCTGTGTGTAGGGGGGTGGGGGGTTAGAGATAGAGGTTGGAGGTGTTGGTGAAGTAGGGATTAGACGGGGGAGAGGGGGGTGATTTTTTATTTTTTTTTGTCCACTTCTTTGGCATTTGCATGCACACTCATTTTAACTAGTCTAGCATTATGATAAATGTTTATGCAAGTTAAATGCTGCTACTGGATTAATGACATGACATGCATATTTGTGTTCATTGGTTCCATTATTTAAATTAGAAATCCTTTAAGAAATACATAACATATGGAACGTTATTGTATGAAAACCTCATTAATGTGAATATATTTTGAATACATTCAAATAATATGCAGTTTCGACATTATTGTGTCTGTCATGCAGGATAAATTTATAGAAGTCGGCAATAAGCTTAGAAGCAGAACATCCACGGTGGTATTCTCTGAAATACTCCCG
>JAABNX020000042.1:8403197-8417228 GCA_015163995.2 Mormyrus lacerda | reverse complement strand
TCTTATCCGCAAAGGGCCTGCATACACACCGGCCCTTTGCGGATAAGATTGGCCACCACTGCCTTAGAACCTTCAAGGATGTACCGCATTACACATAATGTTTCTGTCACTGCAATTTTTGGGATGATATATTTTTCCTTTCTTTCTCCTTCTTCCTTCTTTTTTTCCCCCACTTTTCAAATTAAAGACTTATTGCAAAAAGAAAAAAAAAAGGATTTACAAAATTAACAGATACAGCGACAAATATAGCAACCGCTTGGCATGAAACATGCGTCACGATCCATTAATTAATGTTGAACATCACAAGAGTATATAATGAAGACGTTTGTGGTTAAATAATACATAAGTAATAAGATAATACTATAGTATTTGTGCTCCATCAAGTAAAATGTTACCAGTAAATTTAACAGTAGGCAATCGCAGCCCTACCCGAACACATGTAAGGACCTACGCACTTCTAAAACCAGTTGTTTTACGTCCATCTCGTTAAATACTCGCAGCACTTTCCGCATGTGCCGCATCATCTATTTGAAGACTAATGCATGAGATTTAAGTTTGTAAAATCGACACATTGAAACTACAGGTTATAAGCCGAACATTTGTTTAAGACCTGTTAAAGTAAGCAATCTGAAACAAACTATTGATATACATTTACAATACTTTACAGGAGGAGTACAGATACTGAAAAAAAACACTTTACGAAACATACAATATCAACTGCAACTATTGTATGACTATATAAAAAAAACAGTGCTACATAAATCCTTCTGCCTACCTATTTCCAAAATGAAGTAAGTTCTCACTCCTACTTGCAGTTAGTAATAAGCAACAGTGAATTTATACGCCTTTATATGTCTGTTTGCGCTTCCGCGTTTGATCACGTGGTGCTGAGACGGGAATCTCCGGCGTTTCTGAAACTTCACGAGAAGCTCCTTAATTAGAAAAGCAGATGGTTATTGGTTTGTGAAATCTACCTATTAGGAAAAAGAATTACTGATCAAGGTTCTAATCTATGTCTTGCGCCATTGATCCGAGATTTCAACATCACATTCTGATTAGTAGTGTAAACTTTCAATACACTTTTAAAGAGTGAATAGTTATAAACGCAATGGTGTATTGCCTCAGAGGTCCTAAGCAGTTCCGGACATCCAGCAGGGCCTGGATGCTCTGACGTGACTCATAAAATGGAACATATGAAAATTATAATAATTAAATTATAATTACGTCTCTTGTTTAGATTTTTAACTGTACATAATATAATAATATCAAAACAAGTATTGTTGCTCTCGTTAGATTAGCTATTGTATAACTGTAAGTGTTCATTGTTAACTGGCATCATTATGTACTCATGAACACTCAACCGGCAGGGCCACCTGTTAAATGAGTGAGAGTCTTTTAAGTGATGTCGCTTTTCCCCCTGGACTGTTCCTAAATAGGTCCCTTTTCATGTCTCGAGGGCTCTCACAATGTTAAAAATCGTACTTAGAAGGTCGCAAACAGATTTTCTATGCTCTAACTATGAAAATATTCAATTTATAAATAAAGATTCAGAGTGATTAACCGCATTAAACGAGGGCTGACTGTATTTGTGGTGATCTGGGAACTACTCGTATTTCATTTTTGAGATAGCGAAAGTCAAGCAATGCCACTTAGTGACAGCAAAGGGAAGAGCAATGAGCGTCTGCAGGTTACATCTGTGAATACAATAATTCAAAAGGTATTTGATCGCTCATTTGACAGTTTCACAAAAACATTATATGGATGGAGATCTATATGTGTTGTCATATTAAACCTGTCTACATTAAGACAAGTCACACAAAATTGGGCTTTTAATGAAAATTTTTTTGGATAGGTGGGGACATTGTGCAGGGGGTAGTGACTAAGGATTAGATGGGGGAGGGGTGTTGTCATTCCAACAGCATTTAGTTATACCATAGCCAGCATAACAGCTGTTACATGTTGAAGGACATAATACCCATTATAAAACCAGTATTTTACTATTCCCACCCATATCCAGTTCAGGTCCTCTGGCTGAAGGATGTAAGTGGTGGATTTTGTGCAGAACTCCATCGGTGAATAAGGTGAGGTCCTTCTATTTGTTAAATTCTGCAGAACGTAAAATGCTATAGGTCATCGAACTCTAAACTTTCTTTACATAGGGCTGAAATATAGCTGATGGTTTTCTCTAGTGGGAATAATACTGCAGCCTCCTGTATCCTGAGACATGTTCCCTCTAGGATTATCCCTCTCGATCAGTGGAGAAGCCGAGATTCTTCCATTTGGCTTTTTCCCCAGTGTTACTGTCTTCTCTATCCTGCCATTTGCTTCGGCGACTTCTGAAAGTATCATTTCCTTCTTTGCATCTATGTCATCCTCAAGTCCCCAAGTCTGCGGATGTGCACAATATTCAGTCTCTATTTGTATTTTTTGTACCATCTTTGCACTGTGTTTTTGCTTGTATGATACATTTTATGTACCTTATTGCTGTATGCAAAGAAATTCTACCCGGGATCAATTAATTATGTGTTAACTAGTCTTATCTGCAAGATGGTGACCTTTTCACGAGAGTGGTGAGCACGGCTTTGGATTAGAAAACCAAATTACAGAGAGAGAGCATGTTCCACACATCTTCCCAGGTGGCGCTCTCATTTTCCCGCATCCGTGCATGGGTGGGGGTCAGGGTGTTGGTGGGGTGGAGCCCTTTCACACTTTATAGCCTTGAGATTCCTCACCAGGCCCATTCAGCTCGCTTACGAAGACTTTCACACTGGAAAAATGAGAGGTGAGGCTACAGGGTCCCCCGCGTGATAAATGCTGTAAAGCTTACCTGAAGCTTTCTAACTACAAAAAAAAAAAACTAAACTATTAAAATTAACTATCAATTGGTTGCTAGTAAGGTATCTGACTGCTACATTTTAAACTATACTTTACACTATACTTTTGTACTTTGAAATTGTGTTACTCTATGTTCGCATGATAGATGACAGTCATTTATTTAATGAGTTTACAGTAATATGAAGCCTTTCCTGCCTCACCATTATCCTAATATGCGTCCGTTTATTTTCTATAATTACCAACAACGTCAGACAATACAATTAATCTTTTATTCTCTGTTTTTCATGCTCTTGGAATGTCCTGTATTTCTGTCAGTTTATCTGAGTGGCTATTTTCATTCCACATTGGTCGAATAGAAGAGATATTGTGTTTTGGGTATAAATCATTAATGATATATGTCTAGCATATTTACTTTCTATATTTATGTCTAATGTATTTTTTTTTATCTGTCATTAAATGTAATTATTCAGAATTCCATTTTTTGATAGAGCAAATAACAAATCGGCGTATTCTGATTGTGATTTCAGTACGAATATGTGTCCAGCACAGTGTGATTTAGTATAATTCAAGTTTGGCTCAAATGTAAAGGCCATTCCATATGAAATGGCTATGCGGTGGGTAGTCTGGTTACATGCACACATGTTATTTTTGTTTTAATTTCCCATCCTGATTTTGTTGTCTGTGTTTCTGGTTAATACTGCATGTGAGCACAGTCCTGCACTTTGTTAAGTGCATCATGATGAGATTTACAGGAGATAATTTCCTCCTTTATCCAATATTTTTTGTCACGTAGACAGACTGATATTATCTTATACACCTGTAGCTTGATGAAGAGCACATTGCAGTGTGAAAAGTCATGGGTTCGAATCCCAGAGAGCATACATAAATTGTAACTCTAACGTCCACTTTGGATGTCGCTTTGGATGTGTATGATGCAATGGCATTTCAGGGATCCTGTTGCTGTCCTTGCTGGCGACTGTGGTCACAGAGAACTGGAACTACACCTGGAATGGCCCGGGGCACGGCGAAACTGTAGACCCCAACACAGAAAACAGTGAGTCAAGGGCACAGTCTGCGTGAGGTGGGGGTGGGGGAGGGTTTGCACGGAGCTCCTTCAGACGCCACGCGCATGTCTGCCCTCAGTCTGCCTGACGGACGCGGCGTCCTGCGGCTGCTGCGTGATGCACAGGCACATGTGGAAAATGGAGCGCTTCTTCAACCTGAGCCTGAGCGAACTGCGGAAGGAGCTGGAGACGGCGCAGGCGGCGCTGGACGGCATACGAGGTGAGCACCCGGCCAGCCTCTCCACCCGAGCTGCACTCCCGCTGGGAGCGTCCCTATCTCACTGCCTTGCTTTCCTGTCTCTTCCTAACGCCGCAGCCAGCCGAAGCGCCTTCTCCGTGGCCCTGCTGGATGTCCGGAACTGCTTAGGACCTCTGAGGCAGGAGGTGACCATAATGTACCAAAGCGTTTTTATCAATCTCGGCGAGAGCTATAACCCGGCCACCGGCATCTTTACCACCCCGCGGTCGGGCGTCTACAACCTGGCGGTCACTATGTACAGCGACTCTGGCTCCGCGGGCGCCTTGCTGGCTGCTTGCGGCAGCCTCCGCGTGAACGGCAGGGAGCTGGCCTCCCTCAGCGAGAGGAACGACCAGGACCAGGAGGACAGCGCCACCGTCGTACTGGCCGTCAGTCTAGAGGCGGGGGACCAGGTGTCCGTCCACCTGCTCCCTGGCTGCTTCCTGTGTGACAGCAAGAGCCACTTCAACACCTTCACTGGTTTCCTGCTCTATGCCACTGACTGAAGCCAATGCTGTGACCTCATCTCCCCTGCTGCTTGACTGGCGACCTATGACCTTTGACCCCACTGACATCTAGTTGTGGTATATGAATTTTTCAGAAATGGTGCTCCAGCACCAACCCCTGAACTTCAATTAGTCGCGCAAATTAAGCCAGATGATTTGGCCAATAGTAGTCAAGGATCAGGACTGACTCCACCCACCACCTCATCCCTCACCTGCCTATTAGCTCCAATTCCAGCAAATCAGGTCATTCATCCTATATTAAACTGGCCACACCCAGACCCTGTAAAACTCGCACATGTGATTTTATGATATAAATATTATTCCTGGTTTCACTTTCTGCTTTGTGTGTGTTTCATACACTCAGACATTCCACTGAAGTATGAGCAGAAAAATCTGCAGATGTTGTTGCTGTCAGTCTGTTCAACTGCAAAAAGAAAAACTGGAATTTAAACAGACAGAAGGGGAACTTTCCTGCTATTAACATGCTCCATTTTGATGAATTAGCAAAGATGTCTGTCACGTTAAATGAGACTTTAGTCATGCGGCAAAAAAGAGGCAAGATTATGTTTTAGAGAGAGTAGTAAAAAAATATATAAAATAAATAAAACTCATAAATATTTACTCTTATTCCTGTTTGCACCATGTATTCATCATTTCCTCTAATCTAATCAATAAATATCGCTTCCACAAGTAGATAGAATATGTGTGTGTTTAACCATTGACTTTCATGGGTAATATTAGCCATATAATCTGTAAAATGTTGCTACTTGTTAGTAGTAATCGCATGGTTTATAAAGTTGATAATTTCATATATTTAAATAATGGAATTATGCCTAATCCAAAAAAAAATGTCTTGCCTAGAACAGTCCTCGGGGGACCCAGATAGTCCACGTTTTTGCTTCCTCTCCGCTCTCAGCTCTAGATACACAGTTTGAAGATGAATGAATGAATTATTGGAGTGTTATGTATTGCAATAAAAAAATACACAGATTAATGTTAATAAGCATGTTTATAGTACCTTTCTTGATCAGTAGTTGGCAGAAAATAAAGGTATCCATGGAGCATAATCTACATTCAAAGTTACCTTCAATGAACGGGCACCCCACCCCCCCAAGATTAGTGACTATGAGATGGATGGATGGATGGATGGGTACTTTTATTTTTGGCAAATTACAAACTACAAACAGCATTAGAAAAGATAAAACACATCCCTTAAGTGGTTTTAAAAGGTATGACTGCTGGTGCATGTCATGATGGCTGTAGCATTGTGTTTTCATGCACTGTACTGCCTAGAATTTACGCAGAATAACATTATACGTGAAACTTTCGTTGAGGGGCAGCTGTGGGTTAAAATGCACTGGTGGTGAGAAAAGTCAGAGGTGAACAGCCAGAAAAGTTAAAACTAACAATATGGCCACAGCTGCAAAAATGACAGCTCAGTACAACAGAGGTTTGCAGAAAAGTATCTCTGAACACACAAAGCATCTTCACTTCATCTGAACCCAATAAGAATATTACTCTGTCTTATCCTTCGAACAGGCTAATCGACCTCCATTTTAGACACATTGCATCAGATAAGACCATTATGAAGATTATTTCTTCATTATGAAGAAATTACCAATAAAATGGACAGAATATATGATACTGTATGTGGGCCAAGGGTCCAAATTCCCCCGTGAGCCTGAACAGAGCATGCAGTTGCAGAAAATGGATGGATGGATGGATGGATTACTTCTTCATGGAAAGATAGTGATAGCATCTTCTGAGTTATAACTTGTTGAATTATAAGTGGGACACGGATACAGGCAGCGTCTCGTGTTTCATTAATGGCTTTTGGGGACAACGGCAGAGAGAGAAGATGATGACCCAACATCAGAAACCAGACGACACTTGATACCTTCCCAAAACGAGCCCCCTTTTGACGGCTTGGTATCGCCTGTCAGTGTGTTTACAGTGAAGTGCACGACTAACAGGTTGGTTAGAAAGCATCCGATTTTCTCAGCACAATAAAGATGCGATAGGATAGGAGACAATAAGAGAAGAATTCAGGTATAAAATATGACACCTGTGACATATTAAAAGTATTGTGACTCTGAAAAGAGGTTCCTGAGAGACTGGATATCATAACCCATTTATTAGACATGTCAGTGATATCTGCTCACGGACATCAGATGTCCTGGATCTGGGACGAGGTGAGAGATACAGAATGAGCCATTACTGCTGTCGGTCGCCTTTATAAATGGTTCCTCTCCCATCACCAGGTGGGGGGTTGGGTTGCTTCTGGAACTCAAAAACCCAATCATCCCAAGCCAGAATGTGTGTGGAGCGGGAATAGAAGACGCTTGCTGTTGAGTTTCCTGGCTCTGGGAGAAGGAGGAGAGCTCGGCTGCCGCCGTCGACGCAGTGAGTACACACAGGAGCAGCGCAAAGCAGGTCGGCATCGAGCAGCTACCGCGTCTCCGTGACGACGAGAAGGAATCGTCGTGTAGGATGTGAATCTCTTTCCTTTTTCCGTTTTGCTTGCTTCTCCGTGGAGCGTGTGGTTCCGGCAGTGTCTCTGTCTAGAGTCTCCAAAAATGCAGAACATCTACTGATGCGCTCATTTGAAACCTCAGACCAGTTTCATTCACAATCAAATTCATTTTAAGTCGAAATGTGAAATAATTAAAAAAAGGGGGAAATAAAATGTATCAGCAATATTTGACACATACACTGCACTCACTTCCCAGATTTATTCAATGTCAGTATAAAATGAATTGCGATCCTTTTTTAACATTATTAAATTCTATTTGATAATCAGTCTGGGGTTGTAGAAAATAATATAAATATAAATATAAAATTTAAAATGGTATCATTATGCGGAGCATGAACTATTTTCTATTCATCTATGCATGTTTCAAGATGATGAAAAATCTGGCTGCGATGTCTGCTTTTCACCATTGGGGGGTGCTGTTTCTCTTTGTCGGAGTTCAAGCCTTCAGTTTTGACTTGATGCGAGACTCTGCGGGTAAGGCTTGTCACGATGCCTGAACCGTGACCGTGACATGTCTGAGTGTCCTCTTATCATCATGTCTTATCTAGCATGGAGTATGTTTCATATTTTTTAACCTTTCCACTATGAATCATGTTATGTTCCTTTTTTTAACCTCCATTTTTCTGCTTTGTAATTCTACTTTAACATTTGACGCAGTGTTCCTTTATTTCCCTCCACTTCATAATTTTTCACTCTTACTTCACTTCAGGCTCTTGCATCACATTGTTATCATACCATATCTAAGCCCTTCGTAGGCTTTCATTATCACAATGATGCTCTTGATCAAAAATAAAAGCCTGTTTTAGACTCTCACGCTAATATACGGCAGTGTAACTCCAGTCCCTCTGTTCCTCAGTGGGCTGGCACGGAGAGCTCCCATGTGGAAAATGGGCCTGTGACTGTATCTTCAGGCGTCAGACGGGGTGCTGTTGTGTGGCTAACAGGTTCTACCAGATAGAGGAAGAGACCTTCAAGAACCTGGTAGAGATCTGGGACAGCATCACCCATCTGAGCAGCGACATCAGCATGGTCATAGGTATGTCACAAGAGCCCTGAGCCTGAGGTCAGTGCTGGGAAGGTTATTTTTAAAATGTAACAGGTTATAGATTAACCTGTTAAAATGTAATAAGGAATGTAATGTTTTTGATTACATCATCAAAGTAATGTAACATATTACATTTCATTACTTTTTGATACTTTTGTAACAAATATTTTAAAATGGGCAATAAAGCTAGAAAAATTTGTCCCAATGGCTTTGCTGACCCATGTTGTCTGGAAATATATCTGCACGGTACTTAAGCATTGTATCAGAAAGAATACATTCAGAGGTAACCCCTTTGTAATCATCAACATTTTCATTACTAACTACAGTTTAGTTACATATTTTTTCTTAGTAACATTTATTACACGCTATTACATGTAACCAGTTACTCTCCAGCACTGCCTGAGGCTACATGATCCTGTATTTGTCATGGGCGCCTCAAATTCTGCAACCTATCATTGGCTTGCGCACCTGTCACAAATCCTTCCCCCAGATGGAATGAGGGTAGCGTTTACGGCGACGATGCGTCCCCCACTCTACCCTGAACGCTGTTTTGGCCCCTTCACCCGCAACGTGCCCATTCCCTACAGCATCATCATCCTCAATGATGGCAACGCATACAATCCTTCGTTGGGTAAGAGAAACCAGCACAGGAAAAAGGAGTAAGAGGAGGGTCTTACCAGTGTTTCCCTGCAGCTGAAACCGCTTGAGTCCTTACAGTAGGATACTGTACATACCGTAGGATACTTTCTATCACTATGACAAGAGTGATCGGTGCTCTGAAATTGACTCTTAAATCACCATTCAAGAACCACGCATTTGATTTGCAGCTTCACTGGCTCCAAACAACAATCCAGTCAAAATAATGATTATGTGACACATGATTAACACATCATTGAAGATTGTGTCACGGACAGCATTTTAAACTGTTCGGAACTGTAACAAAAAATCCCTACTGCACTTTACTGTAACTATAATCTATTACTGCACATTCCAGCCCATACAACTTGTGCCCATTTAGGCAAGTGAGTATATATATATATTTTTATTGCTTGTTTTTAAATTGTATTTTGCTGTCTGTGTCTTCATCCATGTCTCAGATTTAAATTGTTGGGTTATCAATGTTTAAATATGATATTAATATCCTACTAACACGGATTTTCTTACTATGATCAACAAGATGGTAACTTCATCCCAGTCTATGACCCATATACTATACAGCTGGAGAAGAAAAGAGAGATACTCTGGCTTTCGCTGTTCTTCTCCACGTTGGTCTCCAGGCACCTTCACCGCACGGCATGCTGGCATCTACTCCATCACCTTCACCGCCTACTCCGACATCGTGACAGCAGGGCTGAGGCTCTACCACATGGTGCAGCTGATGAAGAACGGCGAGGCTATGACAGGAGTGTGGGAAGACAACCGGGAGGACGCAGAAGACAGCGCCACCCAGACAGTCCTCCTGCAGCTGCAGCCTGGAGATCAGGTCTACATCGAGCTCATGTCCGGGAGGTACATCTGCAACGACCACAACCAGCGCAACACCTTCTCCGGGTACCTGCTGTACGTCTTCTAGGGGGACCTTGGACCCCTAAAAGCACCCCCCCTCCCCCGCCAAGCAGTTTGGCACCACTGAACACCAAGACGCACATACTGATGCTGTTTGTTCCTGAAACAAAGACAGAGAGTGAAACACTGAAGGACTGACAAAATGTAATGTCATTCAAAGCAAAACAAAGCAAACCAAAGCAAAACATTTTCAGAGAATACATGTTCTAGAATAACTTGGCCTAGGAAGGTCTTCTTAACTTTTAACAAGAACATTAGAATCACACAAAGGGCAAAACATTCCACCGCAGATATGATTATACAATCAATGAAATACTCATATTTACAGTTAGTGGTTCATTTTCACTGAGACTGTTCTCAAGCCTGTGAGCCTGACCAGCATTTGAAGATGGATAGATGTATGTATGATTCTCAGTGCACATGACTTTTCTTAGTGCTACCACTCAGTATATGTCTATACCTGTATACAGTCTCTGTAACTGGCAAAATTGTAAAAATATCCCTAAAATAGATGCACTTCGAATAAATGAAGGAAATTAGAGGGAATGTTTAGCAACAACTGGGTGTGTGATAGCAAACCTGAATACTGCTGCAATAAAGGTCATTTGAGGATGAGAGTACAGACTTCAGATCTTTAACATCGTACGGTAGCACTTGGAAATAAAAGAGATGTATTTCCACATTTCCTTCAGAAAATCTTACTCATTCATTGCTACATTTTACAGTAACTCCAATAATGTTTTACCATGGTTTGGGATTGGAACTGAGGTTTTGTGGGCTTCAGTCCCAAACCTTCTGGGTCCAGTAATGTGCAGGAAAATGATTTAGTTGATGTGAGTGCTAAAGCAGACGTTACCAAACACAGATTCGACCCACGGCTGCGTTTTCATTTATGTGCAGTAAAGCCTTAGCTTCACATTACAGGTTGGCCTTTTCTTCTGAAGATCATCAGGCAGATTCTTAGCAGATAAACACACAGTTTGGTCACAAGTTTATTTCTTTATCCGCCACATCACATAAACTCCTATTTTCTTTTCTCCGAACCACTTTTCTAGAAATTCATAAAAGGACCAGTTTAAATATTTAATGCGACCAATGAGGCTGATAGTTACATTCAAACATCCAAATTAATTTTATCTCTGGCTATATCCTGCACAAATTCAAACTCAACAAACCTGCTAGATGACATCAGTACAAGCAGAAAACATGTAAACATGCTCAACAAGAATTCTGCTGGAGGTGCTATAGCTGGAGCTGGCCGGGGGGGTTGGTCATGGTTTATAGCCTGTTTGGAGAGACGAAGAGGAATAAACACAGGAATTCTTCTAATTTTTGCACCCTAACCCCCCCCCTTTTCAGGCTCTGCCAAAGCTGCACCTACGGAAAAGGCCAGATATGACGCAAATGACATGCCACCTCACAAACTAACACAACAACGAATAGACTCAAACCATGTGTATCTCATGACACGGGAAGCATAATCAAATAGCCCTCGCTCACGTATCTAGAGGAACCTTCCCCCACAGGAGAGATTTAGCAATGTATTCTACACATGCAGAGCACCTTCACGTCCAGCAGGGGGTGCACCGGGTGCTATGCTTATGTAGTAATGAGACCGAGCGCAGAGAAACAAGGTTTCTCATCAACAAATACAGAGAAACTATCAGTTCTCATATCTCTGCTGCAGGCCAGGATTGACAGAAGAATGCAGGGGTCACTCTGGGTTAAGCAAATGCAACTTAGTGCGACAACATCACCTACACATGTCCGGATCTCATTTGACATGCCATCACTCCGTCGTCACGGGAATGCCTCATGGGTCAGGCAGTGACATCATCATTATGCAGACAGAGGGGGCTGGCATAAAAAAAACTGCCAATTCCTTACTTGGGAAGGTGTGAGTTTCTAGGGAGGAGTCTTGGGAAGTAAAAAAACGGAATCAGGAAAGACAAGGCGTTACACTGCAGTGAAAAACACATAGAGACTGGCTGCAAGTACAACAGATAAAAAAAGGACAGAAAAAAGAATAGAAATTCTGCGGTATGACAAATCTGGCAGTTATTTGAAAGTATATAAAAAAACATAGCCACAGCTAATTTAACAGCAGTGGAAAAAAGTAATAATTTAAATATAATAAAAAAAATCATGGGACTTCAGACGCATCCAAAGAGTTATGTGCAGGGATAATAGCACCATCCATCGATATTCTATAATGTCATATAATTAAAGTTCTATAATTAAAATTACAGTTTAAACACAAAGAAATAGATAATGCGACTTGCCAAAGAAGCTGTTGACTGTGAGGGATAAACACATATTTGCGGCAGAAAAACAGAAGGGGTTTTCTTGAAACATTCAAACAAAGTGTCGTTCATTGTTTTCTCTAATTCTTATTGGGGGAAAGGGCACACGCACAGATGAACTTTTATTTATTTATTTATTTATTTTTACTAAATCAGATCAGGGAGAATCCTTATCCCAACAATCACAGGCATCTGTATAAACCAGTGTTTCCTAATCCGGTCCTTGGGGACCCACAGGCGGTCCATGTTTTTGCTCCCTCCCAGCTCCCTATAGAGCAAAAATGTGGGCTGTCTGGCAGGGAGCAAAAACATGGACCGGCTGTGGGTTCCCAAGGACCGGATTGGGAAACACTGGTTTAAACAGCAATAAGGGAGGTACTTAGCAGCGTTGTAAACACACTAACTTACTTGCTCCATCAGGTATATGATTTGTACTGTGTATAAAAGAACAAACTTATCCATCCATCTAATCATCCATCCATCCATCCATCTTCTAGCTGCTTCTCCTGTATTGGTCATGGGGATGCCTGGTGCCTCTCCTGGGCAACATAAAGCACAAGACTGGGGTATACCCTAGATGGGATATGAGCTGACTATATACTATATATAGTCATCAAGTACCTATGGCGATGGTTGGGGGCCAGGGGCCGGGGGCCCAGCCCAAGGTGACCATGCCTCATGCTCTGTGTTTCCTGCATTATGTGCCACATTCACCACAACTCTGGTGGGCGGATGGATGGAAAATACTTTGACCCTTTAATTCCTATAATTTGGTGCTAATTTGCAACTCAATTAAAATGCATTACAATTACAATTGCACAATTACAACAGCACTTTGCTAACACATTTCACCTTCCAGTGGCATTTCTTCCAGTGGCATTTCTTCCAGTGGCATTGCCATTGAGCCAAGCTGCAGGGAGATATTAACAGCGCAAAGCAACCGACTGTGCAAAACTCACAGGGATGGTGTTCGACAACAAAGCAACTATTTTAAACTTGTAACCATATTCACTCCCTCGGAAACTGCAGAGAGCCAGGAGCTTATCTCAGGAAACAGCAGACACCATGCAGGGGAACGCCGCAGGGGTACGGGGCGGTGCACACTCCATCACTCTATCGGCAATTCAGAGACACCTATAAGCTTTGGACTGCAGAAGGAAACCCAGGCAGAATGGGAGGAACATCTTACATTGCAAAGTGCAACAGTACAGGGCAAGAGCCTTAGGCAAAGTCAAAGGAAATGTTTAAAACTTTATCTGGGCAGTAGCTGCATATTTTCTCTGAACAAAAGCACAAATTAACATCAGAACATGTGCAAATTAAGAGTAATGTGATAAAAAAAAAAAAAAAAAAAACTTTCCGAAATTTCTTCTGTTCTCCAAAAATTCACTGATATCTTAGATCACTACGACTAGCGGAACAGAGTTTTGGTTCCCAAACCTCTACTCAGGGGCACCTCAGACATCCCATGGATTTGTGTTCATCAGCAACTGCTCACGTGACTAATCAGTTAAAATAGTTCAAAGAAGTCATTGAGTTATTGATCAGTCATCAGTCATACAAGAAATGATAGTGGTCCAGTCAACATGGCCGTATTGAAGTATTGAATGGCTGCAGCCAATACTGGGGGGGCTTTCGGAGGGGTTTTGAAATGACTGACTGACACATTTTAAGAGACGCAATATCATATATTTACACCACCAAGAAGATCATTGTCTTTCATGGCCTACGACTTTTGACACGGTATGTATTCGGCCAACATTAGCAGGATGATTTGAAGTAGTGGAAAGGCTGTATAACATTCTCATGTCGTTTATTATTGCTCATTTATCACAATCGGCATTTTGGTTTCCAGTTGCACCTCCCAATTAAAAACTTTATAGCCACTACAGAATTAATGTTTTGACCCAAGCACTGGGATCAAGTTACAAGAAAGAGTAA
>JAABNX020000042.1:8386931-8403171 GCA_015163995.2 Mormyrus lacerda | reverse complement strand
CCCCCCCCCCCCCCCCCCCCCCCCCCCCCCCCCCCCCCCCCCCCCCCCCCCCCCCCCCCCCCCCCCCCCCCCACAAAGCTGAAAAACCTCACAAATATGGCACTGGACTCTGGAGGTAGTGGTCATCCTTAGGGAATTTCTAACAGGGGGTGACACACGCGCTGTGCGTCTCTCCCTCTGCCTGTCATATACACACAAACACGCAGCGAGCCGCAGCCCCAGGCAGGCGTCCTGGACATAAAAGGGCCGGCTTAGTGCTGGGACAAGCTGCCACACTCATTCATCATGAGCAGCTCGCTTCTCTGTTCCCATCTTACAAACCTCCCTGCTCAATTTCTCCTCCACTGTTTCACATCTCAGCCCCTCAAAGGTTCTCCAAGGCTCTTCATCTGATCGCCCTGCTCATTAGCAATAGCTGATTTTAATTAATATGTCAGTTGATGTAAATGTAATATGTCAGTGCAGGCAAGCAAATATTAACCAGAATAAAGTTTAACCAGCTGAACAAATAACCTACTGATCTGCAGAAGAAACAAATACTATAATCAATGTACAGTATGTTACCACATAGAGTACTGGGCAAAAGTCTTAGGCAGTCAAAGGAAATGCTTAAAGCTATTTTTCTGGGTAGCAAGTGCATATGTGCTCAGAACAAAAAACACAATTTACATTACAAAACATGCAAATAGTTAGAATAACACAATACAACTACCAGACATCTCCGAAAAGTTACCGATGTCTTGTAGGATGACTAGAAAATCATTTAAACATCATTTCTTTTGACTGCCTAAGACTTCTGCATAATACTGTAGGTGAATTACACACACACACACACACACACACACACACACACACACACACATGTGTAATGGTAGTTTTATGCTCATCAATAACCCCCCAACAACCTTTCCAGGTCTTTCCCCAAAAGCCACCCATCCCTCCCCCCCTCTCTCTCCTGCAGACGAAGTGGTACAATGAGGTATTTGGAAAATGCGTAAAGTTGACCAAAGCAAGCCTTTTGGCTCTGCGCTTCTGACTTCCCGTCCTCTTCCCAAATAAGGAGTCACTTTTTAACAGGGAGAAAAAAAAGGGGGAGACAGGCTGAATGTGGAGGAATAGGTAGACAGAAGGAGGGACAGAAGAGAGAGAGAGAGCGGGTGGCGGGGCAAACAGGGGGAGGCCTTGCCCTTTTAAGGATGTAATTTCCTTTCTCTCTCTCTCTTTCCAGACAAACTCAGCGCGGTGAAGTCATTTTAGCTCATCTGCACTTTTTAAATCGGCACTCCTAGAAGGAGGACTCTGCACTCAGCTTGGAGAGAGCACGAGAATAACCAGCAAACGCGCACACGTCTGACCGAGCCTCTGCCCGCCTGTGGTCCACATCCTCAACCATTCACTCTCTCTCTGCAAAAGTGAGTACGCTCCCGGAGTGGTGGCCATCGCTCGGGTTCCGCCGGCTGCGATACCGCGGGATTGCGCAAAGAGAGATCGCACGCAAGCTGCGGATTGCATCAGACTTAACGGATTAGTATTGTTACCTCTTCCCAGGTAACTGGACTAACTGTCAGGGCTAACAGAAGGGAGTCGCTTTCAGTCTACAAGCTGTTAAAGGTAGAACTTCCTCCTAGTGTGTAGTAGAGGTGCAATTCACTTCCACATCCATAGTCATTTGCTGAACTCTAGTTATGTGCTTATATGTAACTATATCTTTGATGATACCTGCTGCTCAATCCTTCATTTGGTGTATTTTTCTGTTAAGATACTTGTCTACATAAATATGTGGAAGTGGTGGTATGTATGTATATTTGGTGTGGAGATTTCTGTTATTGTGGCTTTGTTGGTTTGACACAAGATGGATGCAGCTGGTGTGTGAGCCTTAATGAACAAACATGCCAATGGAACCCTTGTCAGTAGGATTATTTGGTCATGCAATGTAATGCCATAAATGGTCTGTTAATTGCATGTCTTTGGTTCAGAGAGGTAACTGTTCCCAAGGCTGACACTCACAGCTACACACACGCACAGAGAAAAGAGCAATGAATCTGAAAAATAAAGGCACTCACAGACACAAACGTGTATTCTTATTTACAAGTACAAAGGCAAGGAAATCAACACAACAGACCTCTCAGTTTTGAAAACCTGCTGTTATCTAATGGTCGTCTTAGACAGCAGAATTGGATCTAGCTTCTAGCAATGAGTGGCCACAGGTAACAACGTCTATAGCAAAAGGCACAGGAACATGGCTTTGGATGTCAGTCTGAAGCTCAGGAATGCTGGCAGCTATATTTGCATTTGTAACGGGGTCATGAGTTTCCCACAGCCACTGAACCTCCAGCACATAAAGAATGTCCAGCAACACAATGTTGTTGGAGAATCTCCTGAACATAGAGGGTGTTTCAATTACCATGAAACTTGGAATCTTGTTCTCCCTCAGAAGAATGTTACACCAGGTACTCCTCCCCACCCGCCATCAATCAGACACTAGGTGAAACCTTTGCTTTGTTCATTGATTGATTTATTCCTATGAGACATATTCCTCTATCAAGGGACAGAGAGACAGAGTTTGAGGCCAATTTAACCTCACACCTCAATTTCCTCTGCCCTGACTTGCTGGTGTAACTTCTACAACTTCTGATGCCATCCCAGAGACTGGGGCGAGGCCAAAACCAACAAGAGATTAGCTATCTTGAAGACTTCTACATGCTCACTGCGGCCTTGGGCCTGCCCCCGCCTAGTGGCAGGTCCACCAGGGAGATCGTTAGCACAATGCGGCTGGGACAGCAGTTGTAGCTGGTTCATGCAGATTATTACTACACGTCAACGGCAGGCACACAGCTTCCGAACACCATCTGATATGCAGTGACGCATGCAGTGATTTAAGGGTATGACTGTAATTGTGAGGGCACTTTCTTGAGTGTCGGGGCCCAATAAAGTTCCGTTTACCCACAGAGCCTCACTGTGCTGCTCCAGCTGTATCATCCTGCCACTGATGTTATTGGGCAGCTAGGAGTGCAGAAGCTGCATCCTGCACTCTAACGGCAGTTCTGACAAACAGCTGGCTGTTCTGTGAAGGGGGGGCGGGGGGGGTTTGTAAAACAATTGGCAACAAGCGTGGGCTAGAAAAGTAATAGGATCTGCCTGCGATTGCCCTGGCCTGCATGGTGAGTTTTGTGCAAAGAATACCATGTTTTGATCAGAAATGGAAATTTCAGGCCCAGAAAGTAAAAATTCAGACCATGACTTTGTTTCAACCAAAAAACTGAGTACTCTGTGACTGTAATGCTTTATACTCGGCTGGTTGGTTAAATGTAAATCAAAGTCTGGATTTTTACTTTCTGGACCTGGATTGTTAAGGGAATAGTGGCAGATATGTCAGCCCAAAGAATTTAAGCAGATGGCTGTTCTTTATGTTGGGTCTTACTCTCTGTGTCAGAGCTGAAAAGCCTGTGTCTCTGGAAGTAAATTCTTTGCTAATGATGTGATGTTGGATGATAGGGCGTGTGGGGGGGAGGGGGGGTAGATCAGGGAGGATACTGCTTAGGGCAGGCGCTCAGTGGATGGCGTAATCCACTGAACAACAGGAAGTGGGGCTGAGACACAAGAAGAGGGCGATGCCAGAAGCCACGCCGCGAAATAAGAGCACCACACATTGGGAAGGGTGGGGTGGGCGAGTGTAAAGATGGGCGTTTTTTTTTTTGGTTGGTTATTAGCTCTCAGAGGATTTTAAAGGGCTGTTAATTCAAGCTCCAGGTCTGGGCTGGGTTACGGTTTCACCGTAAAGGGCGGTCAGTGTGTCCACAAGTCACCAGTGACAGACATACTGAAGATCATATCCCTGAGAATACAGTCCATGAGTGGCTTCTTCGTTGGAAATGACAGACTGTGAGTAATGTGCACGCAAAGTCCTGGGTCAACAATCCCCTTTATGCATCGCTACCAATCCAAGTATGTTTCACAGTCATGTTAATCCAATTATCCAGCCATGTTAACAGATACTAGAAAATTCAACTCCACATAGTTTTAAAAAGTGCTAAAATTAAATGCCATACACATGTTTTCTGGGCACAGTTGCAAGAAACTTCAGCAACTGAGAAATAAGTACATGAAAATTCAAACAGCACATTTCAGAGACTGTTATCGCTCCTAAAACAGGATGTTGTTGGAGGTTGCTATGAAACACCTTTTCAAAGGAAGACAATTATCACACATAGCAAGAAACAAAACAGTCAGAGTTGTACCGCCCATATTTATATGCAGAAATGCTTTATTTGGCTTCTAAGAAACTGATTAGAAACTGAGTGAAGAAAAGGACAAGGCTGGATTCAAGTTTAGTTCCAAATTTCCTCTGCAGAAAGTATTCGAACTTACATCCGCAAAAAAGAAAATATCTCAGGATTTTTGCCAGTTGACAGCTTTCACTGAAATGCTCCAGTGGGTGACATGGTGTCACAGGAGGAGAAGGAGAGACGTACATTGACAGATGAGTGGGAGGCAGCCGGTGCTCGGGAAGTGTGGGATCATGTGGAATTCGGAAGGCTGAAGGCAGCATTCCCGCAAGCTATGCAGTGCGTTTCAGCTTCATCTCATGACCAAGCAATGGAGGCAGAACCTATAACCTTTGACCCCCGACTTCCCCCTCAGGTCCAGAAAGTCGTGGTGTATTGACGTCAAGATGGCCCAGGTGACAGCGGTGCTGGGATCTGTGTGTGTGTGTGTATGTGTGTGTGTGTGTGAGTCTGACCTCCCGTCATGCTGAACACTGAACCACCCGCCTACCTGAAAACCTCTAGATGGCCTGAACTGAATTATAACCAAACACTTCTGGCCATCTAAGCGATTTCCTCTATTCACTGTGCGACAGAGAGGCTGGTGAAGCACTATGCACTTTTCACACGTTTTGTCCATGCATGTGGTCCCATATCTGGCATGCAAGAGCATGATTTAAAGAGCTATTCGTTACTGTGGCTTCCAACTGTAAACATATTATTAAAATTAATGTGCGGCAGGATTATTCATGGAATGGATTCAACAAATGCAGGTTATGCTGATTAAAAAGCGATGAAATTGAAAGCAATTACCGTTTTACATTTTAAGTCTTAAAATATTTTCAGATAAGACTAAAGGTAAATAATCATAAAAAAATGAGTTGCTACCCTTTTGGTACATAGAGGACAATTCATTTAACCTTTAATGCCTTTTACACTTAACCAAATATAACTACAGAAAATTCACTTATTCATGACTCAGGCTTTGGTAAAATCCACACCTTGTCATATAGCACGAAGCATGAACTTTGGCCACCAAACACAAACAAGCATGTGACCCAGATGAGGAGACTCCCAGTAGGCAAAGCAGCTGAACACCTTTGCATAGCTATATTATTGTAATTCATCAGAGGAAACAAGAGCGGAAAGTACACCAGCTGGGTTGGGGTTGCGGCTCTCACCAGGCATGTGGTTTTTCTGATAGCATGAATTGACGTGTCCCACCATTACAGTCAGTCCTGGAGGGCAGGATCACAGCGGGGCTTCTCAGTCTCTGCTTTAAAAAAAAGATTAAAAAAAAGGCAAAATGATTAGATTTGGTTCTCTGGGATAAGCATGTGATAACCAGCCCTCCAGTGCTAACTTTTTATGCAAGCGATGCAGATCACCTGCCAGTCAGAAAATAAACAAATAAAATGTTTGAGCCAATGAAAATGTTTTAATTCTTCTGTTTTTGTTGTTTTTAACCCTTCCCCGAACTTGCTGACTGACAGCCAACACCAAGCATGGCTAACAAAGGTCCTTCCTACGGCCTGAGCCGTGAGGTGCAGGGAAAGATAGACAAGAAGTACGACCCAGAGCTGGAAGAGCGGCTGGTGCAATGGATCATAGCGCAGTGCGGGAGCGGAGTGGGTCATCCAGAACCTGGCAAAACTGGATTCCAGGCCTGGTTAAAGGATGGCTGTGTAAGTAGCAAGTGACTGTTGAGGCACCTCATAGCAACTGAATCCCAGTTCCTGGAAATTCCAAATTGCACATTTCTTATCATCATGATTAATGATAGAGATGTAGCCTTTCCTCAGTGTGCTGCCAGTGACGCAGTAAGAACACACTGGCTCATTACTCCACCTATGCAAATAATTAACCAGTTTTATCACTAGTATTTGTTCTCCCCAATGTGTGTAAATGAGTCCGTCTCTCTCATTCTCACCACACCACACCTACCTGTTTCCTCCCAGGTGCTGGCTGAGCTGATTAATAGCCTATACCACGGTGACAAGCCCATCAAGAAGATCCAGAGCTCAGGCATGGCCTTCAAGCAGATGGAGCAGGTGTCTCAGTTCCTGGGCGCAGCAGAGCGTTATGGTGTCACCAAGACCGACATGTTCCAGACAGTGGACCTCTGGGAGGGTAAGCGGGCATCAAGCACAGCTTTGGGTTCTCTAGGCCAGTGTTTCCCCAACCCAATCCTTGGGGAACCCCGGACAGTCCGCGTTTTTGCTTCCTTTCAGCTCCCGGCATACCCATACCAGGTATTTGGTGTTCCTGATTGGCTGGGAGCAAAAATGTGGACTGTCCTGGGTTGGGAAACACTGCTCTAGGTTTTCACTCCAGAACCGGCAAAATACTGTTATCCCAGAAATCCTTGGTATTGGAAATTCATAGTTATTTTGCCGTCATCCCTGATTGCAGGGAAGGACTTGGCAGCAGTTCAGAGGACCCTGGTGGCACTGGGCAGCCTGGCAATCACCAAGGACGACGGCTCATACCGTGGCGACCCCAGCTGGTTCCACAAGTGAGTCATACAGTGCACCATTCACGTCTTAGATATGGCAACTACATTGCACTACGAATGAGTTAACATAGCCGTCTCGAGCTCTGGCCTGATGTCCAATGTCAGATTTATAAGAAAGTTCCCAATAATCACAACTGGTTGTCATCACAAAAGTCACAATTGTGTCAGCAAAACATGAAAAGTTGCATAATTTTAGGTCAGACAAGCTAATCAGTCTAAACTACGATGTCCATGCTGAAGGAAAAATGCCAAATATTAGCTGTTTAACTCACTTCAAATCAGTGTTCTCATAACTTAACTCATAATCTACAATAACTTTCACTTCTGCTTGGCAGAAAAGCCCAGGAAAACCGACGGGATTTCACTGAGGATCAGTTGAAGGAGGGCAAGAATGTCATCGGATTGCAGATGGGCTCCAACAAAGGAGCATCCCAGGCTGGCATGACGGGGTATGGCCGACCCCGACAGATCCACAACTGAGACCCCTCACCACCTCCCAGCAGCCCCTCCCCCATCAGCCCCGCCCCCATCAGCCCCGCCCCTTGCTCCTCTGCTCGACCAATCAAAGATTGGACCAACTCCACACGCTCAGTCTTAACAAATTGGACTGGCTCTTCAAGAACTTTGTGAAGACCAGAAGAAACAGTGAGCAAATACTCCACGAGAAAAGCTGAACAAACTGCCAACCTGTCAAGAAGAAACACACTATGCAAGGATAATGATGACTAAACTATATTTCCCCATCTACATAGTCAACGAAACATTTTAATATGTAAATGTTTTTCCAAATCTTAACATACACTGTAAATTAAAGCCTTAATTCCAAGTAGCCGGAACACTGCATGCGTTTCTGTTATTATAAAACATCCTCGTCTTGTATTAAGTTAATTGAAGTTCAGTCAATCGCAGCGCTAACACGGATGACCACATTCACTGCCATGAAGGTCACCATGCAGGTGTTGCTCGTGCCAAATTTACACTCTGCGGCTTCGTCACGAGACACAGATCTGCTTCCTTCTATCAAATGCGAGAAGACTGGGCCCAATGGAAGAGACAGCTCATCCCCTCCAGAGATCCCACCAGTGGCCATTAGCTATCCCCGCTAATGCCTAGTGTTTTTGTACATTGTAACTGAAAGCAATTTTGAAATAAAAATCAAGATTAATTTTAAAATTAGTCTGAATGCCTGTGTTTTCAGGTGATATTACGATTATTCCATCACAGGCCCAATCCTTTTTGTTGTGTGAGAGGATCTGCCTTAGCGAGACACACGCTACACAGTCACTGCCGCAAAAACGGGAGATCAGCAGTCTGACACACCATCAAAATGGGGAAAACATTCAGTTCAGAAAGGTTTTGAAGATGCAGTCAGTCCCAGAACTTCCCCTGACTGTTGAAAACTTTGATTTCATGGGGAATATTTTACTGTGATAATACACTGATTTAAGCTGCCAAAGCTGGCATGGGGATGCTTGGATGCACATGCAGGGGATAGATCTCCTGTCCACCTTTTCTTCAGCGATTCATGAACTGGCTCAGCTCAGTCCATCGCCAGAGTACAGCCTGTTAATATGGCCAAAGAAAAACATGTAGTGAAAAAGATGGCAAAGAAAAGGCAGGTGGAAGGCAGAGATTCTGGGCTGACGCCCTTTATTGAAATCTACTCAGACCAGCTGTGAAGCACATTAGAAAAGCAAAGTTTGAATACTCACTAACAGAGCAGCAGACACCAAAACCAAAAATCGATCACGGTTTTGGAGAGAATTTTTTGTAATAATTCAAATACAATTGCAAAAACAGGACAGACTGTACCATGTTTTAGTCGGTCAGTCATACGACTGTTTCAAGTACTGAGATGACTGAGAGCCTGCAGTCGGCACGTTACAGTCCCACACATTCCAGTCGCGCTCATGTTCCATGAAAAAACTCCTGAAACATGATACAGTGGTTTTGAACCTAAACTATTCCCCATGTTTTCCTTCCACACACAGTACAGCAAAAGACAAAACCATAAAAAGAAAAAACATTCATGCACATGTGCAAGAAGGAGCTGCTGTTGTCACATTCCTATGCATACTAACTCCCCATTATAAACATCACAGCAACCTCCCAACCTTCCCAGTATACTGGGGGAATATGTTCGGGTGGCCTCTGTTGGTTTGTCTGCTGGCTTTCCTTACGCTTAGCGACCCCCGTGTCGTATGTCTGTAAGCCTCAGAGCCATGACGCCCTCGCCACCCTGGACTGAGGAGCATATTCTGGCATGACTGCATTTCCCATAAATCCTGGCGGCAATGAGGCTTTATGGGAAGGCGAGTGTTTGCCCAGCACTGGAAAACAACAATGAAGGGTTAAAAGTCACAGTGATCCCCGGTGAAGGAGCGGCATGCTCCAGCGAAGAGAGAGAGACCCACTGAGGTCATCAAAAAGATCTGGGGATCACATGTTGTGTGTTGGTGCACTTGTTCAAGTGGCCCAGTTCATCCAGGCAAAGGCACATCTCCAACACCCTCTGCAGACTTCCACTGTACCAATACATGAGATCCTGGTCCTCGCAGGAACACAGACCTCCCCAAGGTGCAGGAGAAGGGCTTGGAGGGGCAGGATTACGTGGAAGAGTGTCTGGCCATGAAGGGCTCCTTGTCCTCCGGGACCTGCATGCTGCACACCTCCAGCTCATCCCCTTCCTCAATGTTGCTGTGGCCCGGCCATCTCCGGCACAGGCTCCGCATGTCCACGTGGGACAGGGTGACCTCCAGCATGTAGTAGAGTGAGGCGAAGAGGGCCAGGCAACCAAGAAGCAGCAGAGACTGTGTCCGCGCCAACAGGAAGCACCAGGCGGGAAGGAAGGGGAAGAGGGAGCGGGACAGCAGAAACAAAAGGACAATGGATGAAGGGAACCAGCACCTGTACTGACCTCAGCACACGTAATATGTTACCGAATTAACTTTTGGGTAAGAAAAGCACTCGAAGCAACGTGTAGGACGTCTGAGAAACCGACCTTTAGGATGTTCGAGGTCAACGGGCTGAAGCTCTCTGGGGGAATGTCCAGGCCGGGGGGGCAGGGCAGAGAGAAACTGCTGTTCAGGTATTGGCCCCCCATGGCGTCTTCCACCAGCCTACCAAACAGCGCATACCGGTTACACTCACAGGCTTTTACGAGAGAGCAATCGACAAGCAAAATTTACAGTGACGGAGCCGCCGCACCTCTGTCTGGCCTTCACCTCGTCGAAGGACATCGAGGAGCCGTAGAGGATGAGCTTCCACTGCTTCAGGACACCTAGATTCAGAGCGCCCTGTCCTGAGCCACAGAACAACAGAATGCAGTCAGAACAGCGCCCCCTACAGGGCTACCACAAACATCTTTAAAAGTACAAAAAAAGTGGAAAGAACCCATATCTTTATTAATGCTCCTAAGGGCCAACAACTACTAGCAGAAATGTATAGACTGTGGAGACCTCCAATGGGAATCCTTGAGGGTTTTCTCATCAGATTCTAGTTTGGACTAATTTGAAGATACATAAGGTGCAGAGAACATGGATGGGTGTCTTACTGTAGTCAGTAAGCTGCAGGCTGTACACGCCCTCTGCCCTCTCGCCCCAGCAGCGCACCGTGGAGAAGGTCCAGTCATTGTAGCCTGAGGGGTCACTGCGCGTCGTAATCGAGAACAGTTACAAACACCATTCCAAAAGATCAACCCTTACTTGTCTCAGCAGGCAGCACCAAACAGACAAGCAAACAGCTCCTGGTGACATAATTTTTTGATGCAATCTTTCCCTGCCCTGGAAATTCTAATTACCATGTAGGACTTTTCATCCATGGCAATTTAATGTTACCAACAAATGCTTTTTAGAGATTATTTTCCAGAAGTACAGCATGACTGCCTTTCTGGGAGTGAAGTCAGGTAATATTTTATGACATTCTGGGGTTTTCCAGTTCTCTTTAGGACAGTGTTTCACATCCGAACTCTTGGGGACTCCCAGATTTTTGCACCCCCCATATTTTTGCTCCCTATCCGCTCCCAGTATACCTGGCACAAATATTCAGTGTTTTTGCTTGGGTCAGGCGTGCTGGGAGGTGGGAGGGAGCAAAAACGAGGGCTGTCTGGGGGTCCCCAAGGACTCTGCTCTAGGAAAATTATAAAATATCACAAAGTTGTTTGTAAACTAAATCGAAACACCAAGGTCAAGCGTGCCAGTGTGTCGGCAGGGACCGGGAGGCACTCACATGTCCATGCTGCGGTGAGCTCCAATGACCGAGGTCATCCCGCTGGGGCAGATGAGTGTGACCTCCACGTTTCCACGGCGAGGGTGGCTCACCGTCACAGTAACAGACACGTGCTCCAGCGTCTGCATTCCGGACTCCAGCAGATCGGCTGCCGTCACTGGAGCGAGAGTGGACAGTACAAATGACATCACACCTTCAGTGCATGGGGGGAGGGGGGGTCACTGGAGGGAGAGTGGACAGTACATATGACATCACACCTTCAGGAAAGTGGACAGTACATGACATCACACCTTCAGTGTACGGGGGGGGGGGGGCAGGTGTGTTACCAAACAAAAGAGAACAGATGCTTTCGTTTGCCATGGTAACTGAAACACGTTCACTCATGCGCACACAGCCCCATAACTGTGCACCTGCAGGGAGCACATGAGAAACGACGGTCCTGATTCAGCACCCCCACAGGCCAACCCCACCCCCCCTGCACACTTTGCACCAGTACCCTCTAATTCAGAGGCATTTCCTCATCTGCTTCTTGTCATTGCAGCTTTGCACTACATTTCCTTATAGGGAAGAATGGCTCCCGTCAGGGATGCAGACGGGGGTGGGGGGGGGGATTGAGAGGGTTGTACTCTTCCCACACCCCAGTGTGATCAGCAGCATGGTAAAAAACAGCTCACAGTGCACCCAAAAGACCACTGGGCATCACAGAGTAACAACGTGACAGCAGTGAAAGGGTGGCAGCTTGCCAAGGATCGCATCGGTCCCGTCGGAAGAGCGTCATTTGGGGCATGTTCAGTCTTCCACGATAATCGAATAGGATCGATCCGGAGAAATTGAGGGACATTTAAATAAATATGAATCTTTTTACAACTACAGGCAGTAAAAGTGGGCCCTGCTTGTGCAGAAAGCTTGACATGTGAAAGTGCAGAGTGATCGTCACACATACAGTGATTGTGGTGCATCAGTCTTCTGAATTTTACAAGGCCGCTGAAGATTGCCTGGTATTATCCATAGATTGGAAAATCAACTATGTTCAGAGACCTTCCTCAGAGCTTCATCCTAGGTGCCTGTGAGCTGATCACACCAATGTCCTAAGTGTCAACTTCTGGATTTTCATGGCCAATAAGTCTGGAGATCTTTGGAGATCTTTCGCCATCATTTTCCAACTGAATCTAATCAGCAGCATGCAGGGATGCATTTCGACTTGCACTTTAGAGATATTTCAGAAAGGTACTTGCATGACAAATTAAGGATTCTTAAGAGGAAAAAAATGCATAACTCACAAAAGTTTGGAACCTAGATTATGTTTGGAACCTAATTATGTAAAAATGCAAAAGAATGTGGCTTTTCTTTAAAAAAAGCCATTTTTTTCAATAATGTTATTTGGTTTAATAAGCTACCTGTACTTCAGTATGTTAAGATTATAACCAAATTCTAATCAAAATGAGGCAAATCCTATGTAAACCTTACAGCACTGAGCACTGAATTAAGTGCTGTGAATATCAGATCGTGCATGGCGTTCAGAAATCGTGCTGGGACACGTCTCGCGTCTGCAGGAACGGCTGAGAAAACAGGCTAAACGGGTCGTGTTTGGACTGCACCTCTGTGACGCAGGTGCACGACGGACCTATGAGGACCTACAGGGGACCCCAACATACTGGGATACCCCAGCCCTTCAGATCATGTCCTCCCAGACGCTGTTACACACCAGCAGTGTCTCAGGTATTTTAATGACTTTCCAGACTGAACTTGCTCCTTATCTTTAGGATTTACAACTCCCATGGTAAAACACAGAGCCCTGCCTGTTTACTTGGGAAGGAAGCACTGAGGGCCTGTTACTAGGGAAGTGAACTGCACATACTTCTGTCTCTCAATGGGCAATAAAAAAAAACGTCAATCACAATCGCTGCATATTCCCAGCTGCTTTAAATTGCTTGCATCCTAAAACAAAAGCTGGCAGAGTTTCGTCATTTTTTCGGCCTATCTTTACCCCAAAGCACTGAAAATTTTTGCTCTTTTCCAGCTAAAGATAATTATAGATATTAGCTCACACACATAAATATCTTAAAGATAGTTGACATTCTTTTTTTGCTTGTGACAATGTTACGGGTTTAGCAGGACATGTCGAGTATAACCGCAAAGCTGCAGGTTTTGCCTGAATGGAAAGTGACTGGGTCGGTTGCCAAGGCGACTGCGGCAGGGCCTTCGGAAAGCAGAAAGTCTGAATTAAACGTGAAATGAAGCAGGAAGGGAGAAGGAAAAACAGGAATGTGTCGTACTCCGTCACTTTCAGTTTTTCACCAAATTCGAGCTTGGCAGCAATGCACCCCTTCGGGAGAAGTTGGCACAGGCCAGACCCCGCCCACCGGAGAACGGCGTCACTGTCGGACACTTTATCTTGGCAGAGCCGGAGCACCTTTGTTCATGCCGGCGCGCCGCTGTGGCCTCGACGGCGAGGTCAAACGCTAGGAGGCGCGAGAGCCGGCGAAAAGGGGGCCAACGAGCGACAGGCGGCGCGAGACCACGAGATCATAGGCCCCCCCGCCACCGGGCCACGTCCACCTTATTGCGAAAGGCTGCCCGTCTCCTTGTGTGAGAAACGGCAAGGGTGTCCTCAGCTTGATCTTCCAGGCTGAAACATGGGGAGGGAAGAATAGAAGCAAAAAAAAAAAAAAAAGAACACAGCCGGGGGGGCGCACTAGCTCCCATTTTCTTTGCCTGAAATGTGCCACTGATATCTGTGACCTAATGCTCTGTTACGTCTAAACTTTTTTTATGTCCCAATGAATGCAAGCAAAGCTAAACTTGAATAGTAGTGAAGCCAAAGTGGGTGAGTCAGACGGCGATGAGAGAGAGCGAGAGAGAGCGAGAGAGCGAGAGAGCGAGAGACATACACAACGCAGAGAACAAGAAACATTGCCTAAAAAGGAAAGATGTGAGTGCGGCTGGCTGGGAGGGGCCTCTTCCTCCGGCCTCCACTCAGCAGCTACAGGCACACGCCTCCACCACACCCAGGCACACAGCAGGCAGGAGAAATTCCAGAGCCCCCCCCCAGGCCTGCTCACCATTCCAGGTAACGGTGCTCACGAAGGGGTGGGCCTGGATAGTCCGCTCCTCCCTCAGCACCGGGCTCTGGTACGACACCAGGAACGGGACAGACTCCCACACCTGCAGAGTTCGGGGGGATTTATGTTCCATATCAATCAGCGGGTGACCTCACCTGAAAAGCTGTGAGGGGTTACCTTGGCCGCGTTGACCAGCCTCCAGGCGTTCATCAGCCCAAAGCCATGCAGGTGGCTGTGCCTGAAACCAGCACCGTTCACCATCCAGTCCGCCTCCTTGTCTTCATACTGCGGCCACGTGGACGGGAAGCCGGACACGTGCGGGGAAACGGGCCGATGGATTAGCAAGAGAGTAACAGAAAACCCAGAGCAGCCCTTCAGTGTTATCGAGACACGTCAAGAATATTAGAAAGTGCGAACAGCTCACGTCAGAACCAGCAGGAACACCTAATACCGCACTCTCACAGCCGATCGCTCTTATCACAGCACCTAAAACATGCCCCTATTAATCAGAACTCGTACTAGGAACACATGTCCCTGGCCCAGAGCTGCTGGGAATTCTACATTTGAAGAACACGTTCTGATTAGTACGTCACTGTGAGTAGAAACTGCAGATGTTATTCTCATAAGGCAGATCTGAGGGTGAAAAGCCTTAAGGAGAAGGGCTGTGTTTTGCTTAAGCCCCATTCTTTTCATACATCATTTAATGCCTAAATATTCAACTTGCTCCACCTTCTCGGTCTGGGCTGAGATATACTCACATTAGCTGCCCTCAATCTAACTCCATGCACAGTCATAATGACCTATCAGCATCCAGCCTCCACCCAGGGAAATTTCAGAATCTCCGTCCATTCCCCCCCCTCCTTACCTTGGTGGCAGTGTAGGCTATTATGTGCTGAACGTCCCTCCAGGTCAGGCAGGGTCGCACCTGCAGCATCAGCGCCACCATGCCAGCGGCCAGAGGGGCGGCGGCCGAGGTGCCCGTGTGGCCCTCTGTGCAGCCCGTACCCTTCTGCATCGACCAATCGGAGGTCACCTACACCCACCCAGAGAAATCTTGTTGTAAAGTATCACCAACAACTCCAAATCCAAGTCACACAACACTCCCGTTCACCACCATGACGACGATGGCATACTGCAGGTTATAACACCACAGTAACATAACAGTAATAATCACTGCATCCATCCATCAGAGTTTAACCCAGTTCAGGCTCAATCTAACCCTCTTCCAAGGTGGGAGGGATTCCAGAGATTCTGTAGTGTCATAAATATATCTGGCGGCTTGATGCCTTCTCCTAAAGTCACTTCATACAATAATTTATACAGCAGTTCTAGCTTAGCTTTCTTAAAAAGGTAGAACAGCAGCCCCAATCCCCAACACTTCCTTAAGCGTCGTTCCAAACGCTCTCTGCATGAAGCATTATGGAACAGGTGGCGATGAGCAGAAGAGACGGCTGACCGGTGACACAGACACCTCACAGGCTTCAGTCACTGAGATATTTATGAACCGTTCTGGGGCCGATAAATGGGCAAAACGTGACCTAGGGGTCATGGGGGCGGGGGCAGCTCAGACCCCGAGAGACCCATGAAGAGGAGGTATGAGCAGGACAAGTGTGGAGATCGAAACACGGGAGACACGTTTAATGAATTTCCAGTGAAGGTTCGGTGAAAAGCAAAAGGGAAGCCCATGAACAAAGACCACACTCTTCCACACAGACTGCCCTCTGCATTCTCAACATTGTCATTCTTATTGGATCACATTAAATTACGAAATAACAGGGCGACGTTCACATAAAAACTGCACGATGCCCTCTCGGGCAGATTTCCCGAGGAGGAATTCCAGAGGATCACGCTCCAAAGCTCCGAAATCCCGGGAACAAGACGGTGCTTTTTTTGAGGGTCATTAAAAACACCCAACACTCCTAAAAGTAAATCCTGTAAAGTAGGAGACATCCTCCACAGTGCGACAGTGACAGTGACAGTGCCCTAAACACTGCAATGTGAGGATATATCTGTTTGGAGGCAAAAGGAATTAGCATTTTGTGTACGCGCACGTGTGAGTGTGTGTGTACAACGTGATAAATATCCATTTTTTTTTGTGAGTGGGGGGGGGGGGGGGGGGGGGGGGGGGGGGGGGGGGGGGGGGGGGGGGGGGGGGGGGGGGGGGGGGGGGG
>JAABNX020000042.1:8345909-8375113 GCA_015163995.2 Mormyrus lacerda | reverse complement strand
ACAAAGCGGGAGAGGCGAGGATTACGCTCAGAGAACCAGAAAAACAGCATCACACAGGTGGGTGGAGAAGGAACATGAAAATAAATAAAGCAGGGACGCAATGCTAATGCTAGGCTAAGCCAGAGCTACATAATGACGTGACCATTACACCAGAGAAAAGGCTGCATCTCACCAGATGCCACTGCTTAGGGTATCTGGGGTCATTAAACTCCATGCTCCGCTTGGCTCTGCGCAGGGGTTGCTCCTGAGAGTGCCAGGCCACGTCGGGATGGGCAGCCAACACCTTCGCCGCTTCCGCGATTTCCTCGGGCTGCCCATGGGGGGCGTAGCAGAACAGGTAGTGACCCTCGAGCTGCCCGATTTGGCCCCGGTTTTGAAGTCCAGCCTCCTGGGCCACGGCTTCGGCGAGGTCGTCCAGTCTGCGCCTGTCTTCATCACCGGCGCCCAGTCGCACCGCCCAGGACCGGCCGGGCACGCAGGCACCGCTCTCCTGCCACCCGAAGCCCGGGTGGGGCTTAAGGGTCGTCAGCAGGAGCAGGGGTACCGACGGCAACAGGAGGGCGAGGAAGTGCCACAATGAAAAGGCCATAACACTGAGCGCACCTCCTCTCCTCTGTGCCTCCTCATCGACCTTCTCAGAGGGTAGGAGAATAGGGAAGCACCGAAAGGAAGAGCAGGAGAAGGGATTGCAGAATAAGTCAAGTGAAAAACCCAAGAGATGGAGACGGAATGGCAGGAAGGAAGAACACAAGCAGTATGAAAGTTAGAGACACAGAAACACACAAACAGTGAGTATTATACAGAGAGTGTGCTATATTTCCATAATGGTGGTCAAATTTCACAGCGATGATACTGGCAACTCTAGTTACCCAGCAATCGATCTTCAACACATTATCACACTGTCAACAAGGCTGCCGTTTTGAAAGATGGCACAAAACATGTCCGGTACCTAGCTATTAATTTGCTGCGTGTTTGTAATTGCGAGCATATTTGTTGTCATTTTATTTCAGTGTTTTAACAATTTGTAGCTCACTGAAACTAGAACTGTGACTTCCCAGTGTCATTCACAAGTGTGATATTGTGACAGAATCTGTAGTTTCCTCTTGGCAAAAGCTCTTTTGGTGAGTGACCCCCTGTTGCTGGTCAGTCATATAGACTCACAATTACAGGGTGACAAGTTGTGTAATGTAAACAGTACAGTGATCTGACGACTTTTAAAGTCCTGTATTGTGAACTTTCACGAAGGCTCACGAGAGAAAATAAGGTAACGGTCAGCTAGCAGTAACTGCATATCTATGTTCACTTTGATCACGGTACATGAATGGGCGCTTGTAGAATATCTATCATCAAACTGACTTGTTAGCCATGCGTTCATGATGGCTTACAGGAATCATAGAAGCCACTATTTTCTGATTTGATCAACTGTACTACAAAAATGCAAAGAGAATACGGCAATGTCTCTCACCTTTAGCTCACGTCACACTTGTCAGTCAATTTCTGTCGAAGTCTCTTGGGGAGAAATAGAAGTAAAGATATTGCCAGATTACTCGATTTTTGTCTTAATAAAACGATCCTTGTTGACTGATATCTAAACATATGGTTCTTATACAACAGCTCGCTGCGTGATATTACTGTAAAATATTAATGTGCTTGGTAAAGCAGCGGATCTTCCCAATCGTTTGTATAAATATATTTCAAGTGGCTTAGGACATCTTTTCAACAACCTACTAAGCTTAGGAAAAAACGCAAGGAAAATACGTAGAAAGCATACAGAAACAAACGGAAAAGTTTACTGTAATACTTTTGTACTTTCATGAACTACCCTAGTCATTTCCAAAGCTTTGAAGCTACTTTGACAAGCAACACTAGGGTATAACCGTGGAGGTGTCATGTTAACGGCACAACACTCGCGTTTTCTTACCTTAACGTCGAGAAATATTTACAGCAAATAGCAGGTTATATTTTCATTCTGACGATAAGGTGCACAACTTTCCTCTGGCAGTATAACACGTACGTCTCGCTGTCCGAGCCCGATCCCTCCATGTTGTCAAACCGCACTTGTGCTTCCGCGTCGTCCGACCAAATCAGGGGATGACGTCAGTTCCGGCAAAACCCCCTCCCCCCCAAACAGATAGTGCCTTTAAAAACAAAGACACAAACAGATAAACACGTATTATTTTAGCTAACTGACGCCACTGCATTTTGCTCGTTTTTTCTGGTTATTTGAAACTTATATCCTGATCAAATTTAACGCAATGGATAAAACATAATTAAACCACACGGGGGCGCAAGGATGAATATGTAAGTAAATTACACTATAAATAGTGCCTTTCTTGAAACGCCACCAAAAGCACCAAATTATGAAAAACGGGGATTCCTCCCAAATATACTCTTCCGCTTACTGGTTGTCTAGGTGACCTGTGTTTATGTTGGCGGCATCACTGTTTTTGAGTGCGAATTGAATCCCGCCTTGACACCTGTTGCCTACCTAAATAGGTAAGTCAGCTGGGCTTTATTGTAATACCATCGGTATACAGGTATACAGAGAAGGGTCCAGCTGCAGACGCCTGTAGAGTGGAGATCCAGCAGAAGCACGTCACCTCCTCAGAAAACACATGACCTCAATTCTGTGTTACAGCGAATAAACACTAACCTTAACCCTAACCTTAAAGGGAGCTCCACCTTACGTCCTTAAAGATCACGTGCTTCCTGTGGAGGTGACGTGTTTCAGCTGGAGCTCCACTCTACAGGTGCCTGCAGCTGGACCCTCTTAGGTTTACAGGAAATAACGTTTCCCCCGGACCACAATGCAACATACAGACAGCAAGTGACGAGGGGTGGGCTGTCACGGTCGCTGAGCTGTAGTATGTGAAAATGTTCATTTTATGTATGTCGCAGCAGTTTTATGGTTGAATGATTGTATTATATAGCCCTCAAATCCCCATATTTTCATATGAGGCATTAGTATGTCAATAAAACGATGGAACATAATTACAAATTGCATTTCTTTCTTTAATAAATGGCTCATAAGGATGCGAGTTGCCCCCACTAAGCTAAAGAAATGAGCATCATCCATCCACCCACTAATCTTTCATACCACATAGGCAGTACTGGGTTGTGGTGAGCTTGCAGCCTATCCTAGGAAACACAGAGCCGATGGCAGGGGTGCCCTAGACAGAATGCCAGCCCATAATAATTATTATGGGAACTTTTTATATTGTATTTTTATGATTATATTATCCATCAATCTTCCGACCATTAACCCCAATCAGGGTCACCAGGAAGCCTGGAGCCCAGATTTATTATTATAAGGAAAATATTAAACCTTGAAGTCACTGTATGATTTTAGTCTGATTGTCCACAATACATCATCCTCACTGCTCCTATTTGTTCTCTTCCCTCAGTCTCTCTCTCTCTCACACACACACACACACACACACACACACAAACACACATTTGTAATTACATCTTTGTAGGTACTCTCCATTCATTTCTATGGGGAAAACTCTAATCCCAACATGACGACCTTAACCCCTACCCAGCCCTAACCTTAACCGTAAGTATCCAAACAAAATACTTTTGGTATTTTTAGCTTTATAATTTTTATAACACTGACAAAATATAATAATAAAAATGTCCCTGCAAATCTGGCCCCCCACAATGTACAAGTTACAGGAAAGCATTAGCTGATGTAAGTGCTGAATGAGATGCTTTGCAGTAACGGACTGAATCACCCAGCAAAGCGAATGTCAGGTGACACCCCCCTGCCATTCATTACTTGCAGAAACTAGGGACATCAAAAGAGCAGGGCAGAGCCTTACACACAAGTTGATATAGAATAAAAGGATTAAATGGTGTAAAATATATAAAATATAAAAGTACTTGATACTTGAAATACATCTTTCAACCTTTTTCACCTAATAATTTTACTATTTCCTCTGTTAACTTTATGACTAAGTAATAAAGGCAATAATCCATCTACTTCACAATGCATTCTGCTTCCCACCCCGTACCTTATTTTGTTATATTGTACCTAAACAGATAGATGACTGTCCATCAGAAGGCCCACACACATTTTAGAAGCATTGATTAACCTAAGAAAAGAGGGAACTTGACCCACGGGGAGGAATTTCTGTTGTCCAGCGTCATCAGAAACATAAATAACTCCAAGGACAATATCCTTTACTCGTCATCCTTTACTTTATTACATCCCCATAATCACAGAATCATCAGAGCACTTCTGAAAATGGCAAGGGCCAGAGTGTGAAGTCAGCGGCGTACAGAGTAAACGGTAATGGTGTCCCTTGCACTGGATGAACTGTAGCCCGTCAGTGATGTAATCTATGATCCAGGTTGCCATGGCGTCCTCAGCCTGCGTCTCTTTCAGCTTTTCCACCAGCAGGGAAGGCAGAATGGTGTTAAACACACTGGAGGCGCCAAGCGAGAGAATCCTCATGATGTTGCTGTTTTTCCCAGGTCTAAGGGGCTCTGTCAGTTTTTTTTTACAGGACTGTATGTTGCACATCTATCATTGCTTCCTATGCAAAACAAAATAAGTTTTCAAACTGGTGGAAAGATGGAAACTTGAGGAAATCCATCTTACCTATTTATATTTTTTTGAGAAATACAGCTCAAAGCTACCAATCGTGACAATTCTTTCTGCCATCCTGCATCCCTTAGCTGACTATAGTTTTTGTCATGATGTATCTTTCTTGCTTTAGATTTTCAGAGCTGCATGTATGGAATTTCCTTGCTCTTTTTATGAGGAACAGCTGCAGGTAGATTAATGGGAATTATCTTGTGCCTGATTGGATGATCTGTATCCAATGAGTCTCAGCTTTATCGTTTGATTTTAAGGTGATATTTCTGATACTTATTTGTGTCTGTAGTTTATGCCTCCTACATTCATACTATACAGCCGTAGTAACATCCAGGGGCTGTTGTACAGGGCTGGCAAGCTGCCCCATATATTTTATCACTTCCATCCAAATGGTGAGCTAACACTCTTTTTTTGAACCAGCGACAGGGTCACTCTACGACATGCTTATGCCTGTTTCAAGAGAAGCTGGCAGAAACAGAGCATGACATAGCAAGCTGCACCTGCTTTTCCCCCCAAGTAACTCAGCTCTATTACTCTGAGGTTCGAAGCCTATGCTCCTCCCACTGTGCATATGCTCCTCCCACTGTATATATGCTCCTCCCCCTGTGCCTATGCTTCTCCCACTGTGCCTATGAAATCTATACATCATATCGCCCACATCCTTTGCATGCAACACAAGGCCTTTATCCCCTAAGTACACACATTTTGCATATTTTTACAACAGCTACTCATGTAGTGTCTAGAACATCTAATATGTGTCAATATATACTACAATAGTAAAAAGGAATTTTTAAGTGTAAAAGGGTTGGCGAGTAGCTCACTAGATAAAATAGTTACCTCACACTCCTGGGTTTGGGGCTTGAATCACTATTGTGATTAGTGTGGGTGTTTGTATTTATTACATTGTGAGGACCTGTAACTTTTTACCTTTTCTGGTCCCCATAAGGATAACCTCAGTTTTATGAAAATCTGTGAATGAATTAAAAAAACTAAAAATGCCAAAGGTATTTAATTTGGTTACTTATGGTTAGGTTAGGGCTGGGTGGGGGGTTAGGTGTCATAGGTCATAGCTGGGATTAGGGTTACAGCCATAGACATTAATGGAGAATCCTTGCAAAGATATGAAGATATGAATGTGCGGACTGTGTGTGTGTGTGTGTGTGTGTGTGTAGAGATGGCATGTCACCCCTGTCATGGTGGTCACCACCGGAAGCTCCAGTTAAAGGTCATGCAGTTAGGGGAACTGCCATCTCTGAATGGGCTGTTTTGTGACAGACCAGCATCCCATGCAGGGATCTACTGCAGCCATGTGTCCTGGACTGACAGGGATGAGCTCCAGTCTCCCCAGTGACCAGGATAAACAGTTAGCAGATGAATGGTTTTCAGAGATGTAAGCGTGAAGCATTTCTTTCTTTCATGAAAGAAGGAGGTCACACTCTTACTGGAATGAACTGGGACTTGTTTGCACAACCTTTTATGGACATGCCCTGAGCCAGGAGAACTGGATCATCTAGTGAGGTCATTACTCCGAGACGATTATATTATGTACTTTATTGAATGTCAGTACAGTCAGGTTCACCTGAGTGAGATCCAGGGCAAATTATTTACAGCAAATCAAACAGACCAGATGAACTTGCAGGCTTCATTAGACTTCATTTAGATGAACTTCTCTATGCGTCGTTCCTTTTGTGTACATTTATACATGTTATTTGCTATAATCACAACACTATTCATATCTATAACCGAAGAGGGGGCTGAACAGTTGGGGTGTGCAGTTGCATATAAAGACTGTACATCTTAAAAGTTTGATTTAATAATCCTTGAAAAGACCTAAATATGTGCCAAATCACATCAACTTAAGAATTCAGTACAGTTGATATTCTTTCCTTTAAACATATGTTCTTGCATATGCCTATGTAAGAAAAGGTTGTACGGCTAGCATTTCTGTTCTATTTCAGGGGGACGCTGCTGAGGGAGTACTGGCACTGCTGATGTGAAAATCAAACAACGTATTGATATTTCCCAAAGTCCATCTCTCTGTCGTAGATACAAGGCAGCTTTACCCAGGTGCAAAAACAGGCACAGACGCTCATAGTGGCTCTTCCCAGATCCCAGTTAAAATCGCTTCCCCCAAATCACGGGTGAGTGAGGCAGTCCGCCGCCTACATATCTGAACTGGGGTGGAAAGTGAAGTTTCTCCTCCCTGTGTACTGAAATAGGGAGATATCGTCTTCTACTCTCTTGGCTTGTTCTTAAGTTCTGATGAGTTAGGTGCCTCCTAACCACACCACTGGACGATACGCACACCAGAACAGTACAAAACAACATTTATTTCCAGTGTGCTGGCCCGCCTTGTTTCCCGTGACACCACTCACCCCCGGTACCCCCCCCCCCACCCCCTTACCCCTCCTCATTTAAGGAGAGAGATGTCGTCGGCGAAATCGCCCCCACCCAGACGGAGGCAGCGGGTGAAGCGCCACTGGCAGACCATGAGGCACAGAGGCAGCATGAAGAGAGCACATATGCCAGCCATAATGTAGGCGATGGTCATGAGCGTAGACTCGTCTGTCTGAGGTATGTTGTAGCCGCAGTCCTCCAGGTCCATGCTGTGGAATGGACCCTCCACTGAAGCTGTCCGGAATTCATCGTGAACTGAGCCAGAAATTTGAGGGGGGAGGGAGTGGGTGATACACACACAGACCGGTCATTGTAAAACCCATCAGATTCAGCAAATTAATAATAATAATAATTGAACTTCATTGATCCCCGTGGGGAAATTCTTTTTTATGCCTCCCTCAACTTGCTCTTTGTAGAGCAAGCTGTCCGCGAAGGGCAGCCACCTGTTGGGGCGCCCAGGGAGCTGGGGGTTGCTCAAGGACCCGCAGACATGCTGAGGCTGGGTTTGAACCTGCGACCTCCAGCCAGGCAACGTATCAGATGGTCCACATTAGAGGAGACCAATAATATGGCCTGTCCGGGGTCCCCAAAGACCGATTTGAGAAGCACTGCACAAAATTGCAGTATATGGCCGTGCATGTATGTGATCTATAATGGTATCCTGTTCTGGGTCGTTTACCTTCTTCATGTGCTCTTTGCTGCCTGGGATAGGCTGCAGGGCCCCCATGACCCCATGGGGGGGATTAACAAAACCCAAGTAACTGCCTTTACCAGTTTGTTAATAAAAAGCATGCTGGACTAAAGCACTGGCAGGCATGCAGTGCTAGGCATGCAGTGCCTTTATGTGCTTTTGTCCATTTTGCACCTTCAGCACAAACCCGCGAGACGTTCGTGAATGGTATCCATGGTGACAGCACAAACAGTGCTCTCCCCGCGTCCCGTGCCCTCCCACGTACCATGGCAGGTGCTGACGGCGAACCCAATGCGCTTCCTCTGCCGGTCGAACACCACGTAGAAGCCCTCCATGATCACGGCGCCCATGACGGTTCCCGTGCTTGACTGGGACACGGCAAACTTGTAACAATCTTCCTGCGCCGAGGCCACGTCCTCGACGGGCCGGAGGTATTGCTGCCAAGAGACGGGCAACCACTGAGAAGCACAGAGGACAGCAGATGCTCGAAAGCACTGGCTGTTCATTCAGCAGCCAGTTTACGCTGCATTTAAGAAAACGACACTGTCTAAAAGTCCAGCTCTCACGTTAGAAATTAATGTTATTTGTGTAAAAAACAGTTACAACAATGGTTGTATCAAAATGCATAAAGCAATATCAAAGCTGTTGCTGTTTTATAACAAATACAAAAATGCAGCATTTGCAATATATATATTCTTTTTTTGCAAAAAACCAAAAATAAGAATTTTGATATGACCAAAATACAATGCAGAAAAGCAACAGCAAGTTTTAATAATATTCTTAGTAATAAGTAATATTCAGTGGGGGACAGTTAAAAAGCAAGACAGGCCCAGGCATGAACAGAGAGCAGGACTCGACAGGACGACGGAACGACTGACTAACGGCCACAACAGCATACAGACAGCCGCTGCCATCCTTTGGCGATGCCTCCACAGCGGCGGCCCTTCTCACAGGACGCTCCTGGGGTTTGCGGCTGTCTCACTCGCCCCCCCCCCCCAGCCGTACCTGGGGCAGGATGGAGATGCGGAAGGACTGGTTGCGGTTCTCGCTCATCAGGTAGAGGGAGATGACCGGGAAGATGTGCCAGGGGGTTGTGCCCGTCGGCCAGCACACCAGCTGCTCTCCCAGCCAGAAGCCCGATGGGAACTGCTCGGTCTGCCCAGTTCGGGGGGGGGGCATACAATCATGAAAGTGATGATGAGCTACAGCAGAATCACTGAAACTGGTGAATATGATAAGTATATTCAACATCCTTCATTTGCCTTTTGTACATTGGTAGATAGGAATTCTTATATATTAGGGATGCACCGATACCAATATTACTATGGATATTGGATCCGATACCATCCTTATGTACTCGTCCTTGTAACAATGTAACACTTATTCCTACAACTAATACCAAGTAATGACGTATCAGCATTATAGAGCAAAATGACGGGACAAAATGTTTGCGATGTGGAGATACTTCAAAGTTAAGAATGAAAACAAGAGCAAAGCAGTCTGCAGACTGTGCCCTACTAACCTATCAAGAGGAGGTACAAAAGCAGGTTCAAAGAACATTACTAATCTGATTAAACATGTAAAAATTAAACATAAAGAAAAGTATGACAGAATCGGCAGCAGCAGCACTGCAACAACCCACCATGCAGCAAACACTGGCGTGGAGACAGAAAATGTCAAACTGTAACCCTCTTGCAGTGAGAATAACAGAAGCAGAAGAACACAGAGAGTAATATTATCTGAGGTACTAAAAGACGAGAATCAGCACCGCTAATTAGCATACCTCGACCCACTGCCCCGATCTTGGAAGATTAACGGATTTTCCATATATCGTTTATTTATGCTTTCGAGCTTTTTTTTTCACCTAATTCTGTGTGTGTGTGTGTGTGTGTGGTAGGATGATTTCGAAATTGGTTATCCTGATATTTTAAAATTAAAACATTGCATATTATTTCCTTAGATGTCCTACTTGGTATCAGTGAGTACCAAAAAGCAAATATGAGTATGAAAACAATGGTATTGTTACATCCCTCTCTCTCTCTCCCTTTCTCTCTCTCTCTCTCTCTCTCTCTCTCTCTCTCCCTTTCTCTCTCTCTCTCTCTCTCTCTCTATACTGTATATATATATATATATATATATATATACATACACACACACACACACGCATATATATAATTACATACTGTAAAAAACATGACTTAAGTTTCCATTTTTATCAGTAGTAAATTCTTGAAGGAAGACACGTGAGGCATGACGTTACATCTATCCCATTACACAAGGTTACAAACAGGAAGCTGATGCAATGAAATCAATGGAGAGGCTGGTGTACATTGCTTTGACAGGGCCAGGACCCCCCCCCCCGTTCAGGGACAGTGCCAGGGGAGCTGAGATCGAGGAGGGGTGAGCTCACCGAGGAGGCGGCCTCGATGGCCTTGACGGCAGCCTGGAAAACCTTGCGGGGGAGGCGGAGGTTGGTGGTTCCGCTGTCCACGATGCTCTTGTCATAGTTGTACTGCGGCAAGGGGGGGTGGGAGGGGAGATGTAAACAAGGGAAAGCCTGACCACCTTTTTACAAAAAGACTCGACGAGCATCTGTCTCTCCTGCCATGAATGACTGGAAGGATCAGTCCCTGATACACTGTCTACGAGTACAGACAGAGGCCATAGAACACAGTTAGATACTTGGTGAATATCAGACATAATCAGTCACTGACTCTCCAAGTACAAATGGGTTTTTAGACCTACTCTCTCGGAGAGCCTTCATTGCCAAACCACTGTCTCTATACGGCCTAAATTTTGTTAATGGGTCATTCCATGCAATGTCTATTTTTAAATAAGCTAACCTCTTTTGAATTCACATAAGAAAAAAAAAAACATGTTTCCCAGTGGTTAGAATGTCCTTTCTGGGTGTGTGTGTATGTGTGTGTGTGTCTCCAACCAAACAAAAGACTGGAATATCTCAAAACTGACCCATTTTGGATCCATTTTTCTACAACAAGACACCCACATCCTCAGGAACAGCGAACAGACAATTGTGGGTTTGGTAAAATTTTTAAAATGGTTCAGTAACCTTTCAGTTAAGTCACCTGAGAGCCATCAGTAGATTATACAATGCTGGGTCTGTAAATATTCTGAAGAATGACAAGTAAGAGGTGAATATAAAGAGTAAATGAGTACCATTCAGTTAAAACATTACCCAGTATTCAAATGGGATAAAAGACTAATTTAACAGTAAACATAAAACCTTCCATGTTAGTCCTTTGCTATTGGTTTCACAGTTTCACCATCAGCGTCACATCAGCTACAGCATAGATTTAACCAGGAGCTGAGAGTAACTGTCACTCTTTATAATGGTAATCCTAGGTTACATCTCTAATATAGCTGTTAGCAGATTAAAGTTACGCTCACTATAGCAGTCAGAGCTGGGCGCATTCCAGCATGCAGTCATCGCTTCCAGTCTAAATCGGAAAATGGAACTGGAGCTGGAATTTAAATCTCCCTGAAATTCAAATTCAATTCCAATTCTGTTCCCTATTGTTTTTTCCAATCCCAATTGCAGTTCCATTTTCAGATTTGAATTGGAATTGATGAATGCATTCCGGAATGGCCCCAACCCTGATATCATTATTTATAAAACTTTTTACCAATGTTTTTACTGTATCTTTGTGTTTCTCTATCTGTTAAGCAGAAGTTTAAGAATAATCCATGCGGATGCAGGCAAGTTAAACCTGACCTGGATCTAAGGAGAGAGTGGCACTTTCATATGAACTGCACAGCGTACAAACACATGCTCTTCACTCACACAACCGCCAAGCAGCAGCCAAGCAGCCATAACACCAACCGGGCTCAGGCTCTCACCTCCTTGCAGTCCATGTTGAGGTCCTGCCCATTCACCTCGATGCGCACGATGATGACCTCATAATACCACTCACGGCGTATCGGCGTGTACCACAGATCACCTACGTACAGGGAAGGGTCAACCCCCCCGATGATCTGAGGACAGGAGAAGAAAACTTCATACAGCACATATTTCTATATATTTTTTTATATATTATATATATATATATATACACACACATACACACATATATATATATATATATATATATATATATCTGACTCTCACTCTCTCTCTCTCTCCATACATTTTCAGTAACCTCTTGTCCTATTGAAGGTTGCAGTGGGTCTGGAGCCTAGCTTATCCCGGAAGCTACGGGCACAGGGAATAACCCAAGATGGGACGCCAACCTATCGCAGGGCACACTCACACACCATTCACTCACACGTGCACGATTTTGATGATTCCAATTAACCTCAGTATGTTTTTTGGACTGTGGGAGGAATCTGGAGTATCCGGAGGAAACCCCACTATGACATGGGGAGAACATGCAGAGAACAGGCAGTTCACACGCATTGGAGCCATGGCAGAGATTCTAAATGTGCTCAGAGATGTTTGGTAACAGTGCTAACCGTCCCCCCCACCCCACCCCCCCGTCCTCATTGCTGCCTCACCATGCTGCCCCCCACAGTAGCAGTGTCCAGGCTGTAATTCTGGCTGTACCCGGTGCCACACAGCTGGAGTGAGAAGAGGTTTGGAACTGCGGTCTGCCGCACCAGCGAGTCGAAGAAGGGCTCCAGCGTCTCGTCGGGCTGCAGGCGGAGGGCAGAAAGAAAACAAGGTTTAGGTTGCGGCGAAAACATGGTTCCTCCGGTCTTTATTGACCTTTCCGTCGGCAGTTGTGCAAATGCCTGTCTGGGTCGGTTATAAAATCGGTCATAAAATCTTTCTCGTCTAGTTCGGAGGTGGTCAAGGTCAAGATGGAGAGGAGACATAGGTACTGTAATTAAAGCAGACATGTCCAGGCATTGGGTATGAAACAGAAATAATGATATCCAGCTGTACCTTTCCTGAATGCGTCTCACACACCTGTCCACTTCCTCCCCCCTCTGAGCAAGCGGGGATTCATATTCTGATATCCTCATCCATACTCGCTTCCCCATTTTGATGGAAGGCCTATATCTTTTATCCTTCATCTACTTCCACTACACATCTACCGTTGAGTGCAAGGCTGGCATGAGAGAATGCTCCATCCTGCCCGTACACCCTTTCGAGCTCCGATCTAAAGCCTCCCCCCACTCACTCGTGCAATCTCAGCATAGGCCAGCCCGAGGATGCCCTCCCAGTTGGAGCCGTTGATGAAGAAGTGGTCGGACTGTGTGATGGCAGCGATGTTAGCCCGCAGGGAGACGTTGGGCCCGTGGGGCACAGACACTACGTCGGTGCCCAGCTCTCCTTCCCAGCGGCCCTGCGTGTACGGCACATACACACTGTGGCCAAGGTCCCGATACGAACCTGATCTGAAAAGCAGAATACAGACACACTAAGGCCATTTGCACCAGAAGGTTGTTGGTTTGAGTCCCAGCCGAACCTCACATAGTAGGTCTAAATATCTCCAAAATAAATCTTCCCTTATTCAAGTCTTTAGCCATGGATAGTAATACCAATTAAGTGAATAATTCAAATAATAATATAATAGGAGGATTGTGAAGAAGAGCAAGCCACCAGAAAGCCTAAGACTGTGACCATGTTGAAGAGTACAGACTAGATGTCAGTGTTGTGAACTAATGTGAGTGTACTCACAATGAGCAGTGGTGGTATCTGCGGTGTACTCACAGCAAGTGCTGGTAGTATCTGCAGTGTACTCACAGAGATTGATGGTGGTATCTGCAGTGTACTCATAGAAAGCAGTGGTAGTATCTGTAGTGTACTCACAGAGAGTGGTGGTAATATGTGCAGTGTACTAACAGAATGTGGTGGTAGTAAGTGCAGTGTACTCACAGAGAGCGGTGGTAGTATCTGCGGAGGAAAGGATGAGCTGCTGCTCCAACAGCAAAATTACTGCTGCCTGTGTCCACCAGGATGTTCAGCTGAGGGACACAAACACACAACAAATTTTAAAGAATGTGTTGGATAGTAATTGCTGCCACTTATAACCAGTGATCATATGCTACCTTAGGAAACAGCAATATAAGCTAAACCCTGAATTGACAAAAACAGTATGTAAAATAATATTGAAACCTAAGTAGGAATAAAAAAATAACATACAATGTAAACAATAAAAAAATGTATAGAATCATTTCAGAATTATGTAGTCTCAGTCTTTGTTATTATAAAGAAGTGAATGTTTAATTATCTTAATTTTCAGTGACACTTTACTTCAGGGGACACAATGTGCTAGTATACGCTTACTTAATGTATTAGTTAATCATTAACTAAGTGTTAGTTCTGTACTGATCCCATGTTTATTCATCATTAATAAATCATGACGGTTCATCTATCACACGCAGTTGCTACTGTATATTTGCTCATAATTTTTACTTGAGTAGTAAATGAGTTACTTGTGCCCCCTCAAGCAAAGAGCCACCGTATTGTCTTGATGGTTGAATCTGTATTTTCCTTCATTGGCGGGGGGTCGTGGCGTGAGCATTGTGGCGAGCATTCTGTCATTCATCCCCACCACTGCCGTGTCTGTGTGGAGTTTGCACGCCCTGTTCCTGTTCTCTGGATTTCCCCCCATGGTCTGATATCATGTATGTGATGTCTTGCAATGGGCAGACACCCCCAGGGAGCCCCTCCCTCTTGCTGTGAGCTTCAACAGCGTAAGCAGTTATGAGCAGCAGACCTCACTCTGCCGTCCGACATACAGCCTGACCGCTGACTTGGTGTCTTCATCGTTATCTTATTAGCGTAGTAAACGGACCCCATCACTGCCTATCTGAGGGGAGCTGAAGCAGCAGACCTTTAAATTGGCTCCATTTATATTATCCCTGTATATATACTGTGAAATTAATTCTGTGACTTTCGAAGCTCAGTGGTTCAACCTGAACCAATTAAAGGCTGACACAGTTAACGGGATAAACATGTATGCAAATCAGAATCTTCACAATTTCCTGGCAATTGTAATGCGGCGCAGATTGTAATTCAATATTTTCTGGTGAGAGACGATGACAGACTATTCCTGTAACACAGAGAGTGATTGTACACACTGAAAATGAGTACAAAGGCGCAGTGAGGTTAGATTTACAAATTAAAACTTCCATTCAACACTCAGCTGTAGCATATGTGTATCGTGAGCTACTATTTATAGCTATTCATAGAGGGGCCACCACTATACTGCAAAAGAAGAAACTGACTGTGCACCACAATCATCTGTCACGCTATACAGCTCATGGCCGTTTAAACCAGTATTCAGGCAACATTATAAACCAGGGGTGGGGTACCTGACGCGGGTTTTTAGGATGACCTTTCAATCAGCCAATAATAAAGCAGTGGCTCTCAACTCCAAGTCCTGGGGACCCACTGTTATTGGCTGATTGAGAGACCATTACAAAAACCTGCACCGGCCCTCCATGGATCAGGTTCCACACCCCTGTTATAAACTGAAATATCTCTTCTTTGGAACAAGTAGTTTGTGGGCCACTAATTATCAAGGCTCAGCAGTAGAAATGGCTGATCTGAATGAGCAGTGATTCCTACAGCAAACAATCAGAAAGGTATACCAGCAGTCTGTGGCAATATGAAGCAAACATGTTCCAGGGACCGGCCAGGTGGCTGGACGAGGCTACGATTCTCCACATGGACATGAAAGGCGAAAAAATATGAACTACAACATTTCCAGCCACGGTCCCTAAAGTGCCAGGAAGCTCATCAAAGTATCTAAAGGGCAAATGAATTATTGATTCGCATCCTACTGGACACCAGAGACTAGCTGTCTGACTGACTGACTCAACTGACTGGGCACAATCCGAGATGAAGAGAGAGAGAGAGAGAGAGAGAGAGAGGGGGAGAGAGAGAGAGAGAGAGAGAGAGAGAGAGAGGGCAACCTGAGATCAGCAATCAGCAGGGGAGGTGAGCAGGGACAGGACACAATGCAAAGAGCAGCTGATTACGATGCATACAGATACAGGACTGTGGGGACAGCAAACAGAGCGACTGTCCCACTGAAGCTTCAACAGTGTCAGCTAAGGGCATCACTAACTTAGTGATCCACATTAAATATCCAGTTTTATCCCAGTATATAAGATTTCAGTCGCAAAAAACTGACCATCACGTGAAGTTTCACGTAATCCCCATGGTTAGAAGAACTGCAAAATTCATGACTGACAGAGATAATTGGCAAATAGCTTCAGTCAAAAGTGCTTCCTAAATTAATGTAAATGGTAATAGAAACACAAATCCTGCCTCTACATTTGCGCTTTTCAGAAAGCTGGGGGAGGCTCTCGTTGCTCCTTTTCTGTTATTATTATGACTGACATGAAAATGGTGCTATCAGTTTCCATATAAGCGACTTAAACCGAAGTCACACATTAATAAATTTCTTCCGCAGAGCTGCAGCCAATCAATGCACAGGAATTCACAGGAAAAATCCCAGTCATCACCTTGCAGTAAATTCTGGTGTCTGCTACCTTGTACCCCCCCCCCCCCCCACCCCATCCTCTCCATATATTTCTGATGGGTAAGCAGACTCACCATACCTCTCTATTCCCCCGCTTCCCTCCGCCAGAGTTCATGGCGGGCAGCTGCATCCTGCCTTACCAGAGACCCCCGCAGGAATGCTTGAAGGTCTCCGCTGCTCCTCCATATCTGTCTCCATTACCGGAAAACACTGAACTCCTCACCTCTCTCGCGTCCAGTGGCATTTGGAGGGAAATGGCTGACAATGGCACAGGAGAAAGTTTGATACTGAGGAGGGACAGAACTTAATTAAGCTAAAGTTATAATTTTTGGATGAATGAAGTCAAATTAAATATTAGGGGGTATCACCTGGCCCCCCAACTCCCACACACCTGATCGCTGACATTCTCCCAGCACACGATTCCCTAACTTAACGGTATTTAACACAGTCTTGTTCATCCACAAAAATCCATTACTTATATATGCAAGCATCAGTTAGCAACCAAGCCAACATTTTATCACAGGATTTGAAGTAACCAGCCGCCCTTTTCCATGTCATTTGTATCTTGCTCTGTAGTCAAGGTCACAAATATATACGATAAAAAATATAATTTTTTGGGTTGGACAAATATCCCCTGCTCGAAAGGAAATAGATTCATATAACTCAAGCGTTGTGTTTGATTATCTGCTCAGTTTGTGCAGCAATTTTCTTGATTTTTTTTTTCTCATTCCTTAAGAGTTATATTTCCCCAAAAATACTGTAAGCATTTTGGTTGTAAGAAAAAAGGGGGGGGGCAAGGGAGGTCAACTTTAGCCAAAGTGCTTTCTGGGGTCTCCCCCCGTCCTTAGTGGTGCCCGTGCCACCCCGTTCCCAGCATCGCAGCTGGTGGAAAGGACGCATACAATTGTTCTGTTTCTTTCTCTCACCCAACAAACACACGGACGCACACACACACTCACCCAAACACACTTATACACACACACACAAGCACTCTTGGAAACCCATAAAATGCAGTCATTATATAAGGACCTCTTATCCAAACTTAACAATCCAGATGTTTCCCCGAAAAAAAAAAAAAACATGGTATTCATAATCAAAGAGCACCAGTGCTGTGATCTGAAAGAGGATTTCACAATGATAACCAGATGTTAAAAAAGAAAAAGTCTAAACGTCAGTAAGCTAGCAGCATAAAGTTTATATATACACGCACACTACATTAAGACTCATAGTACAGACGAAAGTTAATACTTCATGCAATACCTGAGATGGCCCAGAACGATGGAAAGGGCATCCTGACTGGTTCAGAATGGGGTTTTGGGTGCAGGTGCCCGGGCCATCGCTGCAGAGGATGCTTGGGGATGACCTTACCTTTTGCGGCGGAGTCCCCACTGCCATCTCCACGTAGTAACCTTGTCCAGATTTGCCCCGGAGGTTGTCGATCATGTCCACGAAGCTGATGCCTTCGGCGTCCCTGCGCCGCCTGCTCGCCCCCGGGGCCCGCTGTTTGGCCGCGGGCTGCGCTTCAGATGGGAGGCCCTGTCGCAGAGGGACGCGGATGGCCAGCGGCTCCGGCACGTCGCGCCCGGCGTCGGGGCTCGCATTACCGAACAGAGTCCAAAGCATCATCCAGACAAGCCAGAGTGCCTCCATCTTAAGACGTTTCCAATGCAAAGTGTTACTCTTATTTTAGCCCTTTTCCGTATTTTCTAACCCGAACTTGTTCTTCCTTCTCCGTGCTTTTTGGTGCCTGTAATAATTATTGCAGCATTGCTGTTTATAGGTCCGGCGTAAATTTTAGATGCTGTTATCCAAGTACCGACACCGTTATTATTATGCGTTATTTTGTACAACACATAGCAAAAAAGGCCGACTATTATTTTTTTCCCGATGTTGCTGTTTCCTCCTGTGGTCCTTAAGTTTAAATTTAGAAGTGTACTGCCACCTTTTACGCCCCACTGCTGTTTTTATGCATAACCTCCCGCTCCCTGATCAATATTAAAAACAGGTAAAACTGGACACATGTAACAAAAACATATTTGTGTGATATAGAACTGTATTTGCGAATCTCAGATTACATATAAAATATGAGGAAATTCCCAGTACCAGATCAACGAGGATGAAAATATAAATGAGTAAAATATTTAAAAACTGAGAAAAATAAAATACTTCTCTTTAAATGTCTCCGGGTGTCAGAAAGCGGAGGCTGGACACCCGGCGACTCTCGGTGCTGTTGCCTGTCCTGACATCGTTCAGTCACACGGACAACCTGCCGTCCTACTGTCCACCATAATCCGCATCTCCTCCCCGAATACAATCTACTGCTTCTTCCCTCTTCTCCGCCTCCCTCTCGGCGCTGTCAGCATCCAAGCTGAACCAGGGTAAGCGGTACGTCTCGGTGCCCAAAGCATTCTGGTATTTGTAGTTTTGCGTATATGCGCTCGACTTTATTGTATTCGCTTTATGCAAATACGCGCGTTGCACGATCTGCTTAAACTAATAACACACAAAGAATTGTACTTTTTGATATCTTACTCGACACGGTTTGGTGTTTCTAAGCTAGGAAATTAGTGAGAATCCTTTATTAGTAGCTGTAGAGCGTCCTTCAGTAGCAATAACCTCCATTGAACGTAGGTGTCCATCAGACTTGCACAACAGGTAGGAGGAATTTTAATGCAAAGCTATTCCAGTTCTTTCGTATTTCTGGGATTTCCTTTGTGAGCAGCTCTCTTCAAGTCATGGCACAGAATCTCAGTTAGGTGGAGGTGGGGAGTCAAAGTCTTGGACCGAATGTAATTTACACTTGACTGTACCTTCAATGATAGTAAACTGCCCAGGTCCTGAGTAGTTGGGATGGGGCCTTGGTGCTGGAGTGCACTGCTTTGTTTGCTCAACTTTTCTCTCATCAATCCACAGAACATTGTCCCCGAAAATCTGTGGAACATGCAGTGCAGAAGCAGCAGTGTTTGTGTGTGTGTGTGTGTGTGGGGGGGGGTGAATTATTTTTATATTACATTGTGGCGACTTAATTGCCCCCATTTTTCCGGTCCCCACAAAGGTCAGTGGATGCAACCAAAAGTGTTGTTTGGTTACTTAGGGGTAAGGTTTGGGCTTGGGCTTGGTAGGGGTTAAAGTCGTCATGTAAGGATTAGAGTTTTTTCCACAAATATATAATTACAAACCTGTACGTGTGTGTGTCTGTGTTTTGGAGAGTAGCAGCGTCCTCTGTAGTGTCCTTCCATGAGCGGCATTCTTGTTCAGGATTCCCCTACAGCAGCCACATTAAGTGAGATTTTAGCACAGAGATCTCTGTTATGCCCAGTGCTTTTTTCTTTATAACCTCCGATGGATGTTAAACTGCACTCTTACCATGATATTTGCCAGATGCCCATTTTAAGGTGAATAGCAGTGTCCCTATCCAGTCGTATAAGCTACACCAGGTCTACTTCTGAGGTCGTCTGAAATCAACTCTGATCTGGCCATGTTGCACTTGAATAGATATCTGTTGTGAAGAGTCGGTAACTAATACTGTGTCAAGGCAGGGCAGGTCACACCCACAACTGAATTCACTGGTATCAAATTTACCTCTATCAAGAGTCCATTGTGTTAAAGGTTCACATAATTGCATCATTAATGACCAAGCATGATATAAAGCCATTTTCTCTGTAAAGGTATGGAAATGTAAAAATGCTTTTTGTTTGTTAAAACAAACAAACCAGATCATATTTTAGGTGCCGTTTATGCTGAAATTAAAATTATTCCAAAAGGTTAGCAAAATATCACAACTGACTATGCAAGTTTTTACTGAGCAGCAGCTATCTCAGGTTCAGCTGCTGAGGCACTGAAAGAACATTTCACATACACTTAGGGTTTATTATTACCCAGTATTGCATTGAATAGTGGAAGGAAGGTAGGATGGAAGGCAGGGAGGAAAAAAGGAAAGGCAGAAAGGAAGGATGAATGGAAGGAAGGGTGAAGGTAAGGGAGGACAGAAAGGAAGGGAGGAAGGATGGAAGGAAGGAAAAAAGGAAAGATAAAAGGCAGGAAGGAAGGATGAAATGAAGGAAGGAAACTCAGAAAGGAAGGACAAAATGCAGAAAGGAAGGCAGGATGAAAATGGAAAATAGGAAGGAAGGATGGAAGGCAGGAAGAAAGAATGGAAGACAGAAAGGAAGGGAGGAAGGAAGTCAAGAAGGATGGAAGGCAGAAAGGAAGGGAGGAAGGAAGTCAAGAAAGATGGAAGGCAGAAAGGGAGGGAGGAAGGAAGTCAAGAAAGATGGAAGGCAGAAAGGGAGGGAGGGAGGAAGTCAAGAAGGATGGAAGGCAGAAAGGGAGGGAGGAAGGAAGTCAAGAAGGATGGAAGGCAGAAAGTGAGGAAGTCAAGAAGGATGGAAAGCAGGAAGGAAGGAAGGAAGTCAAGAAGGATGGAAGGCAGAAAGGAAGGAAGGGAGGATGTCAAGAAGGATGTAAGGCAGAAAGGAAGGGAGGAAGGAAGTCAAGAAAGATGGAAGGCAGAAAGGGAGGGAGGAAGGAAGTCAAGAAAGATGGAAGGCAGAAAGGGAGGGAGGAAGGAAGTCAAGAAGTACGGAACGCAGAAAGGGAGGAAGTCAAGAAAGATGGAAAGCAGGAAGGAAGGAAGGAAGTCAAGAAGGATGGAAGGCAGAAAGGAAGGGAGGAAGGAAGTCAAGAAGGATGGAAGGCAGAAAGGAAGGGAGGAAGAAAGTCAAGAAGGATGGAAGGCAGAAAGGAAGGAAGGGAGGAAGTCAAGAAGGATGGAAGGAAGGAAGAGAGGAAGTCAAGAAGGATGGAAGACAGAAAGGAAGGGAGGAAGGAAGTCAAGAAGGATGGAAGGCAGAAAGGAAGGGAGGAAGGAAAGAAGGAAAGTTTTGGATGTAAAAATATACAGATGTGCCCAGGTGTCTTGGTTGATTTTATTTTTTTCTCTTCGGCGCACAGAGGTATCAGACTTTAGAGGCAAAATAAAGGAGAAGCAGGTAGCTGATGGGCTGACATGAAGGAGGCTCTGTGAAGTGAATGGTTGCATCACTTTTTTATACTCTGCCTCAGTAGGAAAACGAGAGCAAAGCAGACTCTTAAAATACAAGTCATAGGGCTCTCAGAGACAAAAGCTTAGCAGCACCTCTTCTTCTGCCAACGGAGGACACCAACTTCATGTCTGCACCTCCTGGGCATGTACATCATGCAGGTGGGATCACTGTGACTGTTCACTGGGGGTAGAGTGACCAAAAACGTAGGAGGAGATTTTGTTTGGCTTGACAGGCACATCTGTGGAGAGAGGAGACACGGGGTGAGAGTTTATGTTATCATTTACCTTTTTGTTTTCATGCTTATGCACTTTGTCAATAAGAATGTATTTTAACGGATTTTACATTTAAGGGGATTGTTACCAGTCAGAAAGTCAGCTCATCATATAGATGTCACAATGGTTCACCCCCATTTTGTCTCAGATTGGAATAGTCCATTATTCAGTTTCTCATAGATCCTCTCCCATTGCTTAACACCCTTTTCCAAATCGAAAGAAATGAAGACCATCGCATAACCCCTTAAATGTTCATCCTGTCAGTCAATCCAGAGACTGCAGTCTTCTACATGCATCATAACACAGTTGGAAGAGAGAGGGAGGTATTCGCCTGGTTTCAGCCACACTCCTGTAGGTGGCCAGCTCACAGAATGCAGCACTGTAAAGTTATGAGAAGGTGAGGCACCCAGCTGTCCAACCCAGGCAGTGAACTAATGTGACAGACTAAGGTAACCCCCAGGTCCTCCCAGTGGGATGTTCAATCGGCTGACCTCCGCACCACTAAGTTACAAACCTGAATGTTGGTTCTGCTTTTTCTGGTGCCGTTGCTTTGCTTTGTTCTGCTCTTGCTTGCTTCCCTGCCCCTGAGAGCTGGGAAATGAGAAAGGGAGAGGGCACCCGTTGGAGGAGCACAAGAATATTCCCACTCCCACAAATGTCTTTGTAACCCAATACAAGTTACACACACAGCTCAACATCACGAGATAAGGTGGCTCAAAAGCCATGCTAATGACATTTGGGATCACTGCCAAGTCCACAGAAATCACTGCACAAAGCGGAAGGATGTACCAGATGTCGGGAAATGCACTTGTGACCCAAACAGTGGACATGCTATTGTATTTTTGAGGGAAGTGCTTAACATTGTTTTTCTAGTAAAATCCCATCTATCCCATAACGGGGTTGTAGTGAGTCAGAAGCCTGTCTCAGCAGGGCACGCGCACACACACACACACACACACACTATGAGCAATGAAGACAGACAAATTCCCCCCACAGAAAGTTTAGAGAGAGACCACAGTGCTGCATATAAAGTTAAAGTCATCCGTCCATTTTTTAGTATGAAGTTCGGTTTGAAAACCAATATGTTTCAAAGTACAGGTAAATCTCACTGCAGTACTGTCTAACTATTTGTTGATTAGTGAACTTTTATGAACTAAAAGGGTATTTGCTTCATTATCATCTGACATGAGCACTCCAATTTCAGGAAATAAAAAAATCAAGGTCATAGGTTTGTAGGGTTAGTGTCATAACCAGTTTTCCTGTCTGGTTTTAAGAAAGCAGCCATCATTACATGCTGAGATGTCAGTTAATTAATATACACTATAATCCAGGGAGGTAATCTACTTCAGAAAGGGCCAGTGGGTTTGTGGGTTTCCGCTAGAATCACCTAATTAGTTTACTAATGCTGCATTCCATTTGCGCTCATAACTCAGAAATTCCAAGTTCCTAGTCAGAAATATCAAATGGGATGGTTACCTAAAGTCAAAATTCTGACTTGTGAACTCAGAGGAATCGACACAACCCCGACCTCAGAATTCAGGATGGCTGCGCCCTTTATCAACAGAAGTTAATGCTGTAATTTTATACTGTTTATTAGCACTTACATCTTATTTGTGGCTCTTATTTGTGGGTGAAACTGGTTGTACACACAGTACTGTCCAGGCGCTATCTGGGGACATGTTGCTATGGTGTTTTTATGCGCAACATATATTTTATGCGCAATATATATTGCCAACAAAGGGTAACAATTAACTGGGCTAAAACTGGGGTCCATTTCAGAAAGCAGGATTTCTTGGTTAGCCAGATAACTTGTCGCATTTAAGGTGGTCTGAACTAAATGTAAGTGAATGAAGATAAAGGCCATTTAAACTAGGGTACCTTAAATCCGACAAGTTATCTGGCTAAGAAATAAATCCTGCTTTTTGAAACAGGTCCCTGGCATTTCATAATGAATTTTCCTTGGTTAACTGGAATGCCGTTAACTTGGGTGTGACATCATTCCCAGGTCCAAGTTCTGACCTCTGTGGTAAATGGAATGCAGCATGCTTAGAGGACTGATTAGCAGAAGGTTCCTCAAATCTGGGTTTGGACAGCTGACCTAAAGGTTTTTCCAAAAACCTGCATATACACTGCCCCCTTCGGCATAAGATTGGCCACCCCTGCTATAACCTTTAAATATGTAGTTGCATATATTAGTTAAAAACAATGGATATTTTATGTGTTTATATATAACACTTTACCGTAGGGGCACAAGTAACTTAGTTACTCAGTCACTACTCAAGTACAAAACATGAACGAATATGTAACTAACACTTAGTTTCTGGGTAATTAATGCACTAAGTAAGAGTGTACTACTACAATATTTATGCTCCCACAAGTAAAGTGTTACTGATTCTTTTGACATTGAATTAAGTTACACAATAATTTTTGCTATTAATTTCCAAGTAATGGAAAAAAGAAAAAAATATATCATGCAGCCTGTCTGCATCTTACCATTCAGCTGTGTCATTGGACCGAAATCCTTTGGCGAATGGATTGCTGGCTATCTTTAACTGGGTGATCTGATTGGGTGAAAAAGGTAATGAAACAAACAAAAGTTCTTATAAAATATAACACGTATTAAGGATTGCAAAAGTCTTCCAAATGGATAATTTTAGAGTGTGCATTATTCCATCTATCCATGTTCTTTAACCACTTATCCTATTCAGGTTCACGGAGGGTCCAGAGCCTAACCCCGCACCTAACCCGGCGCATAACCCCGTGCCTAACCCCGCGCCTAACCCGGCGCCTAACCCGGAGCCTAACCCGGAGCCTAACCCGGCGCATAACCCGGAGCCTAACCCAGCACCTAACCTGGCGCATAACCTGGAGCCTAACCCAGTGCCTAACCCGGAGCCTAACCCCGTGCCTACAGGCACAAGTGTGCCTTATGATGTCTGATTGTTAGCCATGAACCCTTCATCAAATATGATCAGCTGCAGAAATTTCCTGAATAATTCAGCAGACCCTTATGAGGAGTCTTCGTCATTAGAGCTGCAGCACTATCCTTTGGTACTGTTAGAAAGTTACAGACAGAGAATCGCTGTGATTGGACGCTGGAACAGTACCCTGTGATTCTGGTACGCAGTGACAGCAGTGAAGCGAGTCTCACTGAAGGAAAAGGTCAGGAAGTTCTGGTGGGGATGTTGCTGGTAGTTGTGATGTGGGTCCACAAACACCACGTGGAACCGGGGCTGGTACCGGTGCATGGAGTTTAACATTATCTGTGCACATATATGCAAAATGTACAGTATTAGTTTGGTTTCCAAGAGAATTAGGGGCCGCACATTCGCCCGGGGGACACTCACGTGTCCGTTGTCATCGAGCAGGTTGTTGGTGAGCTTCAGCTGGTCGAAGGACACGGTCTGCTTCATCCACTGGGCTCCCTTGGCGGGGGAGTCAGGGTGAAAGTGCACTCTGCCCGGCATCACAGGGTCTGCCTGCCCTGCCACCAGCCAGGATGAGCTGTGAAATGCATACCTGGGGGAATAAGGTGGGGAGCGAGGAGGAGTGATCAAAGAAGCTGCCGCATGGAGCGCCGTGTCAACGGCCAACTCAGCTCAAGCTGAACATTTATGTGTCTCTATAGCGGTGTTTCCCAATCCAGTCCTTGGGGACCCACAGACAGTGTACTGGGGAGCAGGGAGGGAGTAAAAACGTGGACCAACTATAGGTCCCGAGGACCAGGTTGGGAGACACTGCTCTATGGGAATGAGGATTCCCACCTGTATCTCTTGTTATCCACAGGGATGAAGTCCATCAGGAGAACGTACTCTGCTGCTGGGTCCATTCCAGAAATCTGGACTTGAAATGTGGGAAACATCCGCCTGACAAGCAATAATAATAAATCAGCTGTTTTACATACAAGCTTCTATGTGTGGTACCAGGAGCCCGACATGCTAACCTTCCTGCCTTAGTGATGATCATTTCCATACCCAGCTGGTCAAACTGCCTCCACAGTGCACTCATCTCCAGTTGAACTTTGACCCCAGCAACCTGGGGGGCTTTGACACACTTATTACCAGCCTCTGTGACACCTGAGAGGATGGAACCCCCCCGCCCCAGGGAGGAAATTTGATTCGACAAGAGAGAGGGGAAAAGAGGAAAGAGTGAGATGTTAGTAATTTTGTATTTCTGTTTGTTAAAGCTGTGAAAATGATGCTCTTTTTATCTCTACTCTTAGCATTTCTTGTTAGTAGATGAATTACGTATTAGGTGGAATGAAATACCTTGGGCAGAATTATCAGAATGTTTTGTTGTTTGCATGAGGATTTGATAGCCTATTTTGACAACACATTAGAATTGCTGTGCATTAGAAAGCAAGTTGATTTCAAAATTTTGTGCCAGAATTGTTACAGAAGATAGAAACACTGACAACAGGCAGAATGCTATAAGTATTCAATAGATATAGAGATGAAGGAAAGCTGAGAGGATGGTGGCATCAGAGTAGAAACAAACAAATAAATGAGGAGAACGAGTAGGGCAGGGGTGGCCAATTTGATCCGCAAACAGCCGGTGTGTGTGCAGGTTTGCGGGGTAACCTGTATGTCAGCTATCCAAACCCAGGTGTGAGGACTCTTCAGCTAATCAGTCCTCTAATTAGTGACCTAATTAGGGAGTTGCAGTGAAAACCCGCATACACACCGACACTTTGCGGATTGGCCACCCCTGGAGTAGGGGGTATAAATAAAAATGACCAGCAATTTACAACACGGGAGACCGAAGAATAGAAATAGCATATAACTGTAATATTGCTATTCTGCAAATGAATAATAGCCCATATTCTATAATTGCTTCTCCAGTGCAGGGATATACTGAGCCTGGATCCTATCCCAGGAAGTTGAGGGACACCTTGGGCAGCCCGCCCATGTGCGATATCTGGCATGGTCTGTCACACAAACGAACTACCGGCAACTTTACAGACAGTGGATCTTCTGAATGGGACATTTTTGGAGGGTGGGTGTAGCCAAAGAAGACCCATATGAGTCCACCACAAGAAAGACATGCAGATAGATAAATGTTATATGTTACATGCAAATGACAGACAACATGCAAACTAAAAGGCACTGATTAAGCATCTATATTGAATAATTAGACAATGGCAGAGGCACATAGTTCAGGTCCAGAAAGTAAAGTTTCAGACCAGATTTTGTTTCAACCAATCAGCTGAGTATAAGGAGTCACCATCATGTCACAAAGTACTCAACTGGTTGGTTGAAACAAAATCTTGGTCTGGGTTTTTACTTTCCCATCTCTGGGCAATGGCAATTAACAAAGATGGAGCCTCTACCATCCATGTGAGCTGTGGGTAGACACTCCATGGCTGCAGAACTCAAAGGCAACGTCCATCTGCCTGTCAGTCCTTCAGGTACAGATCTGTAGATTGATTCTTCCCACTGTTCCATCTCTGGGTGTCTCTGCCGAGTGATGTTTGCTGTCCAGCTAGGTGTCGCCGAATGGCCACCATAAATAGGTAAAAGTTGTTGCTGTATGTCCTCAGAGTTTTTCTGGGTATCCATCTTTATCAGACTGCAGCTGTGTAAAAGCCTTTCCTTTAATACGTTTTATCAATGCAATCACTCGCTGTTTCTCAGTCTTAGCCGCTTCTGAAAGGCACCTTTTTGAGACATCCAAGTCGCTTGATTTGTTTCAGCTCCTTTCTTATTTAGAATGAACTCATTGCTAATAGTAGCAAGAACAGCCAAAGTGCCCCTTGTGTTAGCCTTGTTAGCCCCGGTAGCTCACAGAATCTCCAGGGCATGCGGTGATGTTTTGTTGTGTGATGCTAATGACAAGGTAAAGCCATCCTAGCACACGCACAAGCTCCTGGATGCATTCATGCTACTGCAAATATCAGTGTCAGGCTCAACAAGCTCCAGAATCTCCTTCATGACAGCACAACTAGCTGGTTCTGTCTGGACCGGTCCCCTCCGACAGCAGGCCCATTTGCGATGATGCAATGGCGGGCGGCTCTGCTCTTTATAGCACCAGGAGAGGCGGTTACGAAACCACCTGATCCTACTACCAATTAAGCCATCAAAATTGTTTGTGTTGCCTAATAAAAATCAATTCATTCTTACTACAAGTTCATTAATCATGAAGAAGCATAGTTGTCTGGCACCACTCAACACTGAACTAATTGTATTTCCAAAAAAAAAAACCTTCACAGGGACACACACTGTGCAAACACCCTCCAGGCCCTCAAATAAAAGCCAAGCAAGAATCAAGGGAATCAAGAATAATGATGTAAATCTTTGGCCATCAGTCTTCGGGATCTCCATTGGTCTGTGTGAACCCTAATCTTCCTGTGTCCTGGGTGAGGCAGCACGTCAGCCCTCTAGCCATCTTGGATAGTCACAGTCTACTAATAAGCATCTTTTCCCATAAGGCCTGACAATCAGACATGAATCACAAAAACCCTGGAGCTAAGGGGCCAGGAAAAAGGGGACGTCTGTCACCATTTTACAAAGTTGCTCCTGCCTGGTTTGATATTCCGTTGACTCAAGTTTTCCTAATAACAAGGGTTTGCACATAGCAAATATATCGAACGTATTGAACAGCACTTAGTCCAATGTAATCATTAAAAAAGTGAACACTCTGAGTTAAACATAGATCGTCTTTATTGTCCTGCCAGACATACTGACCATATATGCAACATCTGGAGATTCTGTCAACTGCCAGCTCTCAGATTCTCATGCGTGACAAACAGCAACACATTAATTTTGCCTGGATAAAATAAAAGGATAAAATGCATTTAGCATCACTTTAAATTGTTTACATTTGAATATTGAGAACAGGTGATTTGCTTGTGTCAGCTTTGGGAAAAAAGCATGTTGTTTGCTTGCTGCCAGCTCATAGTAATCCTAGTTTGTGCATGATTTCTGATCCTTTTCTGTGCCTGAAGCTCAAAGGCTGCTCATTGCCCCCCCGCCACAGATAAGGTGAAAGGATGGTGCTGATGTAAACGACCTAGGGGTGCCTGCAGCACCTAATCCATCTCCCTCCCTAAAAAACACTTCCTGAAGTCATGCCTCAGCTTGTCAATAAAAGAGTAGATTCATTATTTTCCCTCATTAATCAACCCTCTTATAATTATGCTGTGACAGATGTGACAGCATCCCGTCTCCCAGTGGCCAGTCCCCTGCCCCTTCTGGTAGGATTTGCTTGTTTTTTATTTTGTTGCATTAATGGCACATAGTGGAAATGTGTTGAAATAACAGTACAGCATTTCGTCCTGTATTTTTCATCATACTCCGGGCATACTCTGGGCATACTCCAGCCATACTCCATCCATGTGTAGTATTGGTGTTTATAACTTTCATATGCTTGATATATTGGCTGAATATCTGCTGGTGCTGATCATGAATTATGTTCTCTGGAAAACCAGTGTAATCACTGCCCCATGAAGTCCTGAAAAGGCTCAAACACACTTCTTTAGACTGATTTGATTTCCTTAAGGCATTTCAGCTGCAAGTTTATCAGCAGCATGGCAAATAGTAGCTTATTTGCCAATGGAGGAGATTTACAGTTTTATTACAACAAGGTGTATGGTTGTCAGCAACCTGGTAAATGTGTTATAGTAGCTTATTTGCCAATGGAGGAGATTTAATCTCCATCACAACAAGTGTATGGTCATCAGCAGCCTGGTAAATGTGTTATAGTAGATTATTTGCCAGTGGAGGACATTTAATCTCCATCACAACA
>JAABNX020000042.1:8329218-8340746 GCA_015163995.2 Mormyrus lacerda | reverse complement strand
TTGTTGACTCAGTTGTTGATTTGCTGAATCGCCTTTGGACTTTGCTTATCACTTCTTCCTTTTACCTCTGTTGTTATGCACCTTTTTTCTTCTTGAAAATGCTTTTTAATTTTAATTAATGTCCCATCCCGCTGTGTTTGTGTTTGTTTGAAATCCTAAATCTTGCCCCAGTCAGCGAGGGTGTCCTGACAGCTGTATCTAAACTGGCGATTGCATTTATTTTAGAGAGTAAATTACAGATAGAATCACATTTCAATTTTATTAATCAATATGATCGCTGATGTCTATGATCCAGGAGTCAACAGGGTAACTTCCTGGAGACATAACCTGCATTGGTTTTGGACTTTACTTGCAGGTCTTCTTGTGGTGTTGACTGTTTCAGCAAGTATCCTGCAGCAGAACTGTATGGATGTGAGTCATTCAATCGTAGTGATTTTATGCTAATGTCTGGCTGATTGTAGGATGAGGTCAGGATTAGAGCAAACATTCGTAGTTGATATAATCTCACTTTACTTCACATCTCCATTTCTTAAGATATTTCTTCTATTTTTGTTTCCATTTGTTTTAAACTTAGTGTTATTTTTTTTCAATCTGGATAAGTAACAAATTACAGAAAAAATGTGTTAAGATGCTGTGCTAGCAACTGGGAGAAGGGAATGGCAATGAATGATCAAATGAAAATGTATGTTTGACTTTGGTCTGCTTCAAGCAGACATTATATGCTGCAGCAAATACTGATTGTAATTTAGTACTAAAAATGATCACTGCAATATCTGAAATAATATTCTAAGGCTTGTAAGTACAGGGTACTTATAAATCTTCATAGTTCTCTCTTACCCCCCTGCTCATATATCACCATTTGTCCCGTCATCGCTCCTCTCGGTGATTTTCACCTGTGGTCGTCAATACTTCACTGCTGGGGACACACAGAACTGGACTCCAGTATGTGTTCTAGAATTTATAATCCTGTGAATAGTAGATCAAAGGTTTACATGAAGACCTTCCACTGAACATATTCCATTGTCTTAATCTATACTGACTTAGGTCCAGGATAACGCTACACCAATTTCACAATTTATACATTAATGGTAGCATCTACCAAGTCACCTTTTAACAAATATCCTTCTGACTTTCTGCTGAAGGAATAAACTTTCTGTAGTCCAGCGTCCAATAAGAGGCTTATGTGATTTACATATTAATGAAATAAAAACATTGCACTAAATGGAAACTTCTGAGTGACACTTTACACAAAAACTGCAATACATTTAGATTACTTTGGCGCTACTAAAATACAGCTATAATAATATTCATCTAGCCTTCTTCTATTTGATTGTCCTGTACCTGGTCAAGGAGTTATTAAAATATTTTTATTATATATAATACTTATTATAATACCTGTGTGGTGCACATTGGGTCAGTGAATAGCACTGCTGCTTGACACCGGCCGTTCCTCTGTGTTAGTGATGGTCCAATTAATCATGACATTCAAGAACATATTACGTTTAATCAGAGGTGGACAGTTCAGGTCCAGAAAAAACAAAATCCAGACCAAGGTTTTGTTTCAACTAATCAGTTGCATATCAAGAGTCTCGATCGCAGAGTCCTGTTTCAACTGGCTAGTTGAAACAAAATCCTGGTCGGATTTTTCACTGTCTGGGCCTGAACTGTCCATCCCTGCATTTATTAGTGAAATTCTTGCTTAATGTGATGTGGGAAACAATTCCCTCTCAATCCAATCTGTTCGGTGGTTCTCCTCGATGAGACTTGTGCAGAGGACGCACCTTTGCACCCCTGCTATCACCCTTCATATCTGAACCCAATACAGGTCACTGCTGAGATCACTAATTGTTATCAGCATCATTGCATAACTGCTTTTAGATACCATTCCTCAGCATTTGAGGGTGGTTTCCACCATTAATTCGCAGCATTACACAAGAAAAGGAAAATCTGACTATGCAGAGCTGCCGCATGAAATGTGCAACGAGGTGTAGCCAACGCTACAATATTATCGTCACAAAGCTTTTTTTTTATTATTATTTCCAGCCAGTGGGGGTTTTAATGCCAGGATTTGTCTTGATTTGTTCCAGTTTAATTAATTGTTCAGTGGCACGTATGGAATGTGTCATGATAAGCAGAGATTCCAAGAAAAGAGCATATTAAGTTTCTTCCAGGCCTTGTAAATAGCTAGCAACTTTTTTGCAGACTATGCTGTTTAAATCAGTGGCTTGGCAGGATAAGTTTGAGCATTAGGGGTCCTTGCAAACCTTCACCTGAATGGTTGCTTCTCATACCTGTCATGTAACAGGCTTAATTTAATAAGCAACTCAATTGGGAAGCCTTTTGGCTATGAACTGAACATGTGTGACTGCGTAGCTGCACAGAGGCATATGTGTGGATGGTGACAAGGGTAGCTCTGCCTCTGTGCAAATCAAACCTGTCATATTTACAGGGGCAGTGTGTGGTTGAGTGGGTTAGATCTCTGTGCTCATTATCAGAAGGTCACCGGTTTAAATTCTGTGGTCAGCAGAATGATTTCACCATTGAACCCTAGAACATTTGACCTCAATTGGTAAAGGAATTGGTTGCCCCTGTTTTCTCAATTTTATATAGCTGTGGTTTTGTTGAGGTTCTCCTGAGCATGAAGGTTAATATCAAGGTATCACCATCCAGCCGTATAAATTGGTTAAATTAAACTGCCCCAGGATTTTCAATTGTAAGTGCTGGTATAAAATAAGGAATCATATTAAGGAACGTGATTAATGAAATGTAACAATAAGAACATTTTTTTTAATTATTCTTAAAATAACACAGAAAGGATAATTGTCAGGATGTGTGTCTGTTGTAAATGTTTTGTGGGTCACAAATGTCTTAATGACGGTCATCTAGCAATCACATGACATTTAGTCTGTCACTGTGTCTCCACATTACATCTTCTCTGTTGAAAGTTAGTATAGTTAAGAAATAGCAGCTAGGATGAATAAAAAAACTAATAAAGATTACATTTTTATGCATTCAAATTGCTTATTCAGTTTATATTTGTTGTATCCAGTACTGTAAAAAGTCTTAGGCAGTCAAAGGAAATGTTTAAAGCTATTTATTTGTGTAGTAGGTGTGTATTTGCTCAAAACAAAAACTCGATTGAACATTACAACATGTTTAGAATAACAAAATACAAACTACCTGAAATTTCTTATGTTCTCAAAAGGTTAGTGATGAACCTTTGGTTCCCAAACCTCTGCTCAGCGGCACCCCAGCCATTCCATGTATTCTCTACGTTTCACCTCCAGCTCAATTAATGAATTGATAAAATTATTCTAAAGAAGTCAATGATGTATTGTAGTGCTTGTCAAAAGGTACATGGGGTGTATTGGACGACTGCTGAAAATACATGAGTGATTTTAGTAGAGGTGTTGAAATGGTTAGGCTAATAAGTCCTGAAGTAAAATAGCGATTTTACACAAACATGAGGATCATTTAGACATCATTTATTTGAGTACCTAAGACTTCTGCATGGTACTGTATGTTATTCTATTCATTTGTGTTGTATATTGAATGAACATGTTTCAGGTTCTAATGCAACAGTGACTAAAAAGAGGTTAGAAGGTACAGTTTGTTTTGGCTGGTCATGAATACGAATAAAAGTTCATGGGGCAGACACAGGAAAATCGTGGACAAATAAACACCCACATATGAAATCAAACACATGGTTGTACAAAATGTACCTTAACCATCCCTTGTTTCAAAGACTGCGGGTCAAAACGGTGTAACACTTTTTGTTTTATTTTCTAGGATACGTAAAATTGTTCCTTTTCAGTATTGGGTCATGAATTCCATATCATGGGAATGCTAAAAGTGATACAGTCAAGCTTTGAAGCTGAAGCCGTTTCTCTGGGTGCCAAAAGCAGAACGCAGCGCTGTTCCAGGAAACTCTTTTGGCTCAGTAACAATCTCAGACTCCCACACAAGTTCCCTGGAACAACCATTGACAAACAAAGTAAAAAAACTTCAACATTATTATAAATGTTTGAGCATTGAAGCTATCATTCAGTTAAAAAGGTAACTGCAATAGAATTCACTGTTTAACAGAAGTGCACAGAAACAGTACTGGTGGACAGGCATTCTCACTGTGGTGACACTATCAGGTTCACACTTGGGTGAGGACCATCAAAACGATCATTAGACTGGTTCTGCTGCACATCAAATAGAGGAAGTAGAGAGATGCTGTCTAATTGTTAAATAGAAAAGGTGCAATATCGATGACAAAAATGCCATCTCCCCCAGTGATTACTCCCAGTGATTAAGGTGGATACGGCTCAATAATTCACAATAGCACATCTGAAAAATCAAGTCTGTTGAATCCAAGTAATCCAAATGTTATTGAACACCAAAGCAAGACGTGTTGCCTGACTTACATTAACATTTATTTATTTGTAGATACTTTAGCCCAAACTGTTACATCTACATTTATTCATTTAGCTTTTTATCCAAATTGACGGACAAATGAGGAAGGCTTGAGGTGTCTGAGTATCCAGCACCCCTGGACACTTCAGTTTATAGAAATTTCTCTATGACATAACAGTAATATTATTACTGCTAGCCCTGGGATCTGACCCCACAACCTTCTAGGCAGAAACACAGACCCCTATCATGTTAATCTATTTTTTTTGTGTGCAAACATGAGCAAGGTATCTGCTGGTATCATGGAGCTGGATATCGTACTAGAACAGCTGGCAGTAAATGGATAGAATTTATAAACTACTTTTCAAAAATGTATCAGCTATGCCTCCACCCATTCTTGGAACATTTCCCAAGAAGCACTGGACATAAGCCAGTGGGAACCCTTACACACACAATCACACAATATGGCAGTGGTCACCAACCGGTGGACTGTGGCCCAGATCCTGACCAAAATATAATTGAATCCAGACCACACAATCGACCCCCACCCACCCATGGAATTTGGCCTTCAGGGAAAAATAGCTGGAGACCCCTACTCTACAGGGAACTGAAAGACACCAGTTTATCTCTGTGCAACTACTGTAAATATTAATACTTTGAAGTCTTGTCCGCAACCAATTACTTATGTGTGACTAATTCTGCATCAGCTTAGTGCCTGGCTGCACATTTGTTTCCTACTCATGCATGTAATTAGTCTACAAACATCTCATAGGAAATAAATTAAGAAACGCATGGTCTACTTGTTTGACGAATGACTTTAATATATATGACTCACCCTGATTATATTATGCAGTTAAATCTTTAGGCAGTTGTTCTGGGCTCTCATTAGGCATCAGGGTCCAACAAACATCACCAGTCCGACTGGCAATTCCAAGCCCAAGGACTTGGCTTATTGCTATTGACATCTCAAAGTAATCTGGCGATGGTCTTTCACATTTTCTCAAATGGAATACACTGAAATTGAGTAACCAATGGCTAAAGAAACCAGCTACAGAAAATGGGACTGTAGCAGCCCTGGGTAATTTATGATACATCCTCCAGTAGAAAGACTGTAGGTGGTTTAGCCATTAATTTGTATAATTATGATAAGCACCCTAATTATCAGTTAGCGATAGCTTTGATCCTACCCGCGGTGTATTTAATATATCTAAATATTTTTCATTCCAGAAAGGTGAATTACAGAGTCTGATCTACATAACTGATGCATTTTTTTTACAGCTGTACCAAAGCTACCATTGAATTTTAAGGGTTCGAATTGAAAAACTCCGTATTACATGTAAGGCTCATTTCCTGAGCAGTGTGCTGCTTGTTGTCCTGGCAATGTTAGGGGCTAACAGTACATATGAGTGTCAGCAAGCAGGTTACCAGGGAAACGTGGCTTAATTTTAGGACTGTAGTCATTAATGAGGCTTTCCTGGGGTTTGCTGAATTTGATTAGAAATACTGTGCAGTAATCGTTATTGTGTCCATATATTTGCTTATTATGACATTTTCCTGAGGCAGAAGCTAACCTGCTGTATTTTGTTACATTGTGCCACATGAATTATTACTCATACCTGATTTGGTGTGAGAATCATCATTTTTCCTTCTATGTGACCATTTTTATTTAATGGTTTGACTTTGTAAAGACCTGCGAATGACTGATTGTTACACTGCGTGGGAGTGATAGTCCATGTAAACTGGCTTCCTGTCTGGAGTAGATGCTGAAAATGTGAACAGTTCAAATAAATTCACTTTTTCTTGACACTACGGCAAAGCTAGTTTTATGGACGGACTTCTGTCTAATTATGGATTTGGAAAGATTACCTCTTAATACATATGTACCTCTTACATACTTTTTTGGGTTAGTCAAATCTGCGGTGGTAGGCCCAAAACTCCAGCCAAGACCCAAAAGCACATTTTGGTTTTAACTTTACCAGAGGTGGCGTTGGGTAAAAGTCCTGCAACGGTCCTTCATTGCCCTCGTGTGGGCGACCTTAGAATTACAGCTCATCAAAGGAACACTTTTAATCAGGAGTGTTTAATGTTTAATGTTGACGGGAATAAGCGAAGAGAAGCAGTTCTCCTGTGGCATGCAGATTATTGGTGTGCTTTTAATATCTAGTTTTTTCCTCAGAATGCATAATCGAAGCAGCTTGTAATACTTGGACCGGCCCCAATAAGTAACACTGAGAGTACGTCCTATCTGTTTGAAAACTAAACGTGGTGTTCAAGAAACATGCATTGTCCATTTGTTCTGAGTAACAAAATATCTATTGGGATTTAAGTTCATTCTCGTAAACCTAAAACACACCTACAATAACTAAAATTATCGTACTGCTGTACTATATATGTTTTTTATCATGAACTTGTCACAGATTGAACCTGGTGTGTTTATACCCATTCGATGTTATATCCATATCAATGTGTATCAGGAACGTTTAGGTAAATGAATATATGCATATTTTACGTGAAACTTAAAGATAATTAGCATTCGATGCTATAACATGGCTACATGGATTAAATTAGAAATCACTTACAATCTATGCATAAGAAATGTATTATAATGTTATCTGATGTTTTCAATAAGCAATTAATGCAAAAAACAATGTCTATTTCTAATGTTCTATTCTCCTCTGTGGTATGATTAAGCAAATAATTCCAGCGACACAATTGGAACTACAGATCCCGTGAAGCCCTAGAGAATTTTAAGCGAATTGCTCCAATGAATCGCCTCATTTACCATTACGTGCATCACGCGTCATATGCGGAACTCGTTGTTGCTGCCGAGGACGTCAGAGGATGTTTCACGGCGTCCTTAGAAGCAGCTGGCGGATTTTGTTGACTTTAGTTGCCTGGCCATGTAGGCTTTTGCCCATTTGACGATTGTTAGATATCGAAAAAATAAAACCAAATATCCATTCATTTGGCAAACTTCATCCGGAGAGCAACTGGTATTGTAAGGGGTGGGTAAGTAACGGTTTCAAATCTTGGTTCACTCACATCACTGGAACTCTGCATGAATGTGGAAGGAAAACAAATCCTCGGTCCTTGCTGAACTAGTTGCGATTGTTATTCACAGCTAATTCAGTCTCGTTCTTCTTTCAAAGCCTAGTTGCAATACTTAAAAATCTAGGAACACAGATGTTTTGCGTGGACATTAACTGCGTCAGCCAGACAGGCGACTTCTATCATTACAGAAAAACCTCATTTGTTTCCCAGACATCATGACCGAAGCGGCGGTCCAGATAGGGGACCAACTGATCCTGGAAGAAGAGTATGATGAGAACTATATCCCCTCTGAACAAGGTATCATTTTTTTTTTTTTGACGAGCTTTTCAGGGAAGATATCGCTGTCATGCATAGCTGGTTAACTAGAGAACAAACTGCTAAACACACTTATTCCCTCAGTTAATTTTAAAACACAATGCAAATGACGCTGGGCCTCCTGAAATAAAAAAATAGTTCACGGCAAAATAAAATATAGCTAAAGTTCAAAAGCATTTGTTCTTTTCAGCGCTATTGAGTAATGTTTCGCGGTGTGAAACATACTTTACACACTGCATGATTCCTCCTGTGAGCGTATGAATATTGGAGCTCAAATGGCAGGTTATTCACACATTGTTTTAGGTTAAGCTCAGTTTTTGGTCCCAATCCATTGCTGTAAAACACTAGAATCGTACAGTTTTTCAGCCTTTATAAGTATTCTGTAACATAACCGTATAGAATACATTTATATCATGGCCCGTGCTCTCTCTTTCCCAGAGGTCCATGAGTATGCTCGAGAGATCGGCATCGATCCTGAGAAGGAAACTGAGCTACTGTGGTTGGCACGGGAAGGCATCGTGGCTCCTCTGCCGGATGAGTGGAAACCCTGGTGAACACCCTTCCATCACACTTTCATCATACTTGTGGGCTGTGGTGGCCTAATGGTCAGGGAAGTGTATTTGTAATTGAAAGATTGCTGGTTCGAAACCCTGACCAACAAGGTACCGCCCCCAAGCACTGCTCCCCGGGCGCTGAATTAGCTGCCCCCTGCTATGTCATGATGTCACATATGGGTTGAATGCAGAGGACACATTTCTTTGTTGTGTGCTGTGGTGTGTCAACAATGATCACTGATCACCAAATTCTAATTCTTTCCCACAGGTGCACTTCAGTCAACCTCAGCATATAAAAATATATGTTGAAATGTTAATATATGCAAATATATGTTAATATGTATAAAATATGTTTCACCATCTGACTTTGGTCTTAAAGGATGCTTCAGATGCTCTTAACTGACTTAATTATGTTGTTGTGCAGCGTTTTTTAATTGAACGTACAGCTTTTCTCCTGCTGATCTCATTCTTCTCGTGAATTCCGAGGTGCGGAAGTGACTCTGCCTCACCTTCCGCTCTTACAGCCAGGATGTGACGGGGGATGTGTACTACTTCAACTTCTCCACGGGACAGTCCACCTGGGACCACCCTTGCGACGAACAGTACCGGCGACTGGTGGTACAGGAGCGTGAGAAGGCTCAGGCCCGTGTGACCCCAGCTAAAAAGGAGAAGGAGAGGAAGAAAAAGAAGGAGAAGAAGAAAAAGGACAAGCTGCCCCTCAAGGTACATGCAGCAAATGTCAGGTCTTTACTTGCCCTGCTTCCTTTCTGCAACCTTGTCGCTTTTCAGATCCTGAGTTCCCACTGGTTTCAGTACATTAGTTGCCCTTTTCATTTTCCTTAATTTACTGTACTTTATTGTTTATGTGCTGTATAGCATTGTATTAGATTGGGCCATGATTACTGTATCACTAATTGTACTGTAGCTAAAGCAGAAAAAATCACACCAAACACAGCTTTCGCATGTCGAACTTGGTTGAGAGGCATCGCGAGACTGACAGCGATTCATGGCCATCAGCATATTATTAGGTCTGTTTGCCCTTCAGCCCATCAAGTTTTAGCAGGTCTGTTTTGTTTTGTCGTATTCTGAGTTTTTGGTTGGGTTATGGTTCGATTTTTCTTGACCGACCCATTCAAGGTCCATATTCGTAGACTTGAACACATCTCGACTCATACAAATTTTAGCAGGAATGGTCAAGTTCCAAGATTTTGGTATTTGTACAAGTTGAAAAAAATTCACCAGATCTGTTTGACGTCCAAGTTGGTCAAGCTGAGATGCGTTCAAGTCCCAAGGTTCCACTGTATCGTCATTTATCGCCGATAGCTGATGATGTGTTGTTAATGTAACGTAGAGTGTCAAGTAGGGCAGTAATGTTGATACACTCGCCTGCTCTTTACCTGCCCTCCTGTCTATGGTAGCCTGCAGGTTCAACACTAGGACCACTTCAGTCCCCTCTGAGGTCCCTCGCTCCTCTGCAGAGCTCACCTGACCTGCCTCCCCCCTCCCTCTGGAGCTCGCTCAGAAATTCGGGGGGTCTTGAGCCTCTGAAGAAGCCCCTGGGGGTGAGTAATATAGAGATGACTGTATCACATGTAAAGATGCTGATTAGTTTTTTTAAACAAACACAGTGTTCCTGTGTAGGAATATCTTTCATGTTTGAACCTTTAAATGTATTTATTTTATCATGTTATTGTGTGTAAAGAACAGTACAGTGTCCTGTTAAGTTCTGCAAGTTCACTTTTTTCCTAAGACACGCTCCCTTTCTCTCATTTCATACGCCGCATCAGGAAAAGGTCTCTGCTTCCAGCCTGCATTCCGGCCCCTTAGGCACTAAGCAGCGGGAGCGAGTGTCACTTTCATTGTCTGGTTTCAGGGAGACGGATGAGGTGTCTGATGAGGAGGTAGGGTCTTCAGTTTCAGTGAGCAGCGCTTGACTGAACATGCAGTGTAGTGCTAAATAAGTCGGTTCTAGTAGTAGGTTGCTGAAGGGCTCCTTAATTGAAGGTCAATGAAGGACCTGGAGATCTGTGTCTGTTGAGCTGATATTTAAGGCGGAACTGCAGAGCTGCATCAGCACAGAGCCGGAGATCATGGATGGACTGTAGGGCTTTGTCTGTAGGGCTGATGAGTGAAGTTTTGACGCACCGTCAAACTAAACCCAACCTCTTGGCAGAGCTGTCGGACCACGCCGGAGCTGCTGCGAAAACTAGAACTGGATCTGGACGCCCTGGGAGGCGGACTCCGCTACGAGGTACATGGTGACCCCAACCCATGATCCCATTTACTGGTACCCCCCTGCACCCAGTGTACAGCAACAAAAAGTGTGCTGCGCCCTGGATGCAGTGCATGGGCCCCAGGGGGCATCTTACCCCGGGTACTTTACTGGTCGGGGATTCATACCAGCAACTTCTCAATCACAAGTCCCTAACCATCAAACCACCCTATTAGACTAACACTGCTCTGTTGTATGCTAGTATAGTGTGTATATAGTATAATATATAGTATACCAATATAGTATATTTATTTGCCAAATAAACGTTGCAGCAATGTTATTGTTTTATTCAAAATTTGTTGCATTGATGTTGTGCGGAAATTTGTCAAGTTACTTTGTCACAGGAATCAATTGACGCAGTAACATTGGTTAGCATGATCGATACAGGTAAAGTTGCCCGTGGCTACCATGGTGTGCTGTCCCACACAGCTTCCTGTCTGTCCCTTCTGCTCGCAGGACAGCGAGGTCAGTGACATGGCTCGCCCCGAGGACGGGATGGACCCTGAGCTACAGGACCTGGGGCTGTCTGCTGGCCACAGCACCAAACCTTCCCAGGTATTCTGCTGTCCCCTCTGAGGCCCTGTGCATGTTCTCGGTAAAATCTTAGGCTTAGGTTCGGCTTTGAAGAGCTGGCTGGGTTGATAATACAGCTGTGATATCATCTGTTAGCCAGCAGACAGGGCTTTTGAATGTAATTAGTCATGAATGGTCATTTTTGATTTGTTTCTGTCCATTGCTCCTATTTTGGTCTGATTCAGCTCTTTTTAGTTTTCCGTGTCCCTTTCTGAGGGAGTTTTAGGAGTATGAAAAGTGTGACCGGTTTGCATGCTGTACTGATCCTCTGTCTGCGTGTTGCTCTTTCTGTCTGCTCACCTTTGCCTGTCTCACCTTTGCCTGTCTCACCTTTGCCTGTCTCACCTTTGCCTGTCTCACCTTTG
>JAABNX020000042.1:8294080-8312887 GCA_015163995.2 Mormyrus lacerda | reverse complement strand
CTCCCCCTATGTAAACCAGTACAGGGGATTATCTCCCCCTATGTAAACCAGTACAGGGGATTATCTCCCCCTATGTACGCATGCCAGCCTGTTACTGTGTTTCTCTTTGTGCATCCTCTCCACTCTGTATCCAATCCAGTGTGTGATTTGCCTGTTTTCATTCAATCTATTGTTCTGCCCTTCTGCCCCCCCCTTCCCCCAGGTTGGCGGGTCAGTCTGATTGGGTCAGACCAAATGCAAAAGGAAAGTTCAGTTTGGATTTTGTCAATTTCTCAGATCTCCCCATCGAGGAGGTGGATGCCAATGGCACAGTGATCAGCTACATGGGACTTAACAACCTGGGTATATTTACATCACCTTAATTAAACAAACGCTTCCATACGAAATGATGTACAAGTGAGCACACCACAAATCTATAGCTTTCACAGAGTCAGCTAGGTAGTCCAGTTAGGTTGAACCACCAATTAATGCTAGTTTAAACATAATATTGTCTACTTTGGTATGCAAATGTTCTGTTTCTGTACAAGGAACCTGTACGTTGCTCCAGACAGGCGCTTATGACAAAACATGAGTGCTTTGCATCTTATAATCGATGACAAAACAGACCTCAGCTTCCACCCAGGATGAGTATCTTCTGGCTGGCAGAATAAGCTCCCCGTTTGTAGACAAGGTGCAGAGGGTTTTGTTTGAGATGGACAGTCATGTTATTCATATACAGAAATGCTTTGCACAGTAAAGTGTGCAGTACATGAGCAGCCAAAGCAGTGGAAGAATTGCAATAATGTGTGTGATATTTTATTTCTCTTACAAGTCATCTGCGGACCATCTGTTGGCCTTCATTTCCTTCATGTCCTGTGCATATTGTGCCAGAAATGCGGAGTTAAATGCGCACACTGTGAGCACAAAAAATCAGAGGAAGTGTTTCTTCGCGGTAATGAATGCATGTTCCTCCCACCCCGCAGTGAGTCAGCAGAAGCTGCGTTGTCTCTCACTGCGCGGGTGCCCTGAAGTGGACGACTGGTTCCTGTCCCGCCTGCACATATTCAGGGACAGCTTGGAGGAGCTCGACCTGTCTGGCTGCTCTCGTGTGTCTGTCGGGGGTCTTACCACCTTGCATCACCTCCGGTATCCCTGACAAAACCTGCCACCTTCCATCAATGGGCAACATGAGCAGTGGTTTTATTACCGTGTTTTTAAACATGCATTTTACTGGTTAGCATTTCATAAGATTGGTTGATATGCAAAGGCTTTTTGTTACTTCAAAATGTAGTATTTAATATTAAGCTTTATTTTAGGGCTGTAATTATCTTTTAGGATTCACTTGAAAGATGGATACATTTGAAATTACCTTTAATGGTTTAGTCACACTGCCTGGAAATGGTGGAAATTTCAGGTCCAAGGAGTACCAATCCAGACCAAGATTTTGTTTCAACCAAGTTGAGTGTTCTGTAACTGTGACTATGCTCAACTGGTTGGTTGAATTTGGTATGAATTACTGGTTGGTAATATGTTCCATCCTGGCCTTATCCCATTAGAAGTACTTTCTGTCTCAGTCCCGCTCCTCCTTATGTTGCAGGAAACTGCGGAGACTCAACCTGTCGTCCCTCCCGCGTCTGCAGAACCCAGGGCTGGTGCGTATCTTGCTGGAAGAGGTTCTCCCTCACTGTCACATCATGGGAGTTGAGTACCAGGAAGGTCTGCAGTCCACTGGGGTAGAGACTGACCTTGAGGTGACAACTGAGGCAACAAGTGACCTGCAGACTGGAGAGTTTTCACTGACCAATGAGCAGAACAGTGTTACACACAGATGAACACAAACATGCTGTAATATTTACTGAATCAAGCAGTTTAGCCTCGTGTTATATGCTACTACCTGTTCTTAAGCCCTCCGATTGTCAAAATGTGAACTGATATTCTTTGTTTCCAGAAACCACTTGTCTGTCATATGAGCACGGTTACGTTTACAGCATAGTGAACTGCTGTTAAATTTGAATCGCATTTCTGGTTACAAAACTTCTGCAGTTCAATTACTTAAACTTGTTATAACCAACTGTGTGGTTGAAACAGCTGAATGTTGTCAGAGCAACAAATTGTGCATTTACCTCCCGTATGTCAGTTAGCTTTCTTCTGTTACGAGTGATATTTTGAGGTGTGCCGAAAAATGGAAATCATTGTAGTAATTATTAATGATGTATATAACTTTATTTTATGAACAGTGTGTTTGAGTTGTAATTATGGATGCAATTTAGGTGATCTTTCAGTGTTTTAGTTGTAATTTTGTTTTGTTTCTGCATCAATGACAGAAATATACAAACAGAATATTTTTCTTTTTGGTTTGTTGGTTTGAATCCTATAAATGCCAGGAGTGATTCTGCTCCATTGCGCCCTTGAACAAGGCCCTTAACCTGCAATCGCGTCGTCCTGGGTATGATGTTAATCTTCATCCGGCCCTATAAGGAGGTCCTCCAATTTACAGGGATAATTTGGAGGGTGATGGCAGGATTGACACTCCAGCCACCAGGAAACACTTTACACTGTTCCATTCCTACTAGTGTGGTGCTGAGGTCCCACTTGCCACACGGCTGCACGCGGGTTCTCATCCCTGAGGTGGTTCTTCGTGGGACGGGCACTGGATCAGTGTGTGCTCCTTTCCCTGGTCATACCTAAATGGTGTTATTGTGATGGAGTCCAAAATTAGGTCAAAGCAGGAATTGATTGGGGGGGGGGGGGTATTTTGCGGGTAAAGATATGTATGCACGACATGATATTTCACATGACATTCTGCCATTGAACAATTAGTTTTATTTTTAATTGAAGTATGGAACTAAAACCAAATACCAGAAAAAGGTTTCACGTAAAAGGTGCTATAATTTATTTTTCACTACCAAATATTTTGTCTATTAAATGAATTAAGTTTTCTTCCAATGATTACTATGCACACAGTCCCTTAGGTAATAAATATTTAGAAAATACCATTTCAATAGCTTAAAGTATTTTGTATGTTTATCTGTTCATTATGTTTGCACATTGTATGTAGTTCCCGTCTTTCATGCCATGTGGAAAAGTATGCTTTTCAAATCAGATCCCAATGGAGATGACAGGAAGGAGTGTTTATGAAACAAATCGCATTAACTGAGCGCCGTAAAGCCCATAATCCAGTGAACAACGGTTTATCCGAGAGGGAAGAAAAGAACTAACTTGGAAAGAAATGAGAACCGAGATGAACAACTTTAACTGAGCACCCAGGTAAAATAACTAGAGCAGAATCTGTAAAATGTTGGGTGCAACCATAGCTCAGCTTATATCGGGTGCGTTATCACTAGCACAAACATAACCCTATACAGCGGACCCTCGAGTTACGACCGGCCTGACATACGAACGACTTGGGTTACGACCAAAATTTTAGTTTTGACTTAATTGCGAATGCCGGTGTTATGTCCGAAACGTGTTTCCGCTTGTGTGGCGGTAAACAAAATATTTTGTACCTGTTATACTTATGTGACAAGAAAAGTACAAAACTATATAACTAATAATTTAGCAGTTTCGCAATTTCTGTATGTAAAGAATTATAACACTCACTGATAACACTAAATAGCATATTTGCAGGGTTGCCAGCTCGAGATCTCACGCATGCAGCGCTTTAGGAATCTATATTATCCCATTATAAACCTAAAATTAGCTACATCAAAAGCGTTAGGGTAGTTCGTAAACCCTTCATACTATTTACAAGGTAATAAAACACATTTGCTTGAGACCTCCGAAGCGCGTCATCGGCGTCCGGGATTCCCTCCGGAGCGTGATCGCAGACGGACGACAGCAAACGGGGCCGCTTGCTTGTAAATCCCAGTGACACACTGGGTGGGGTAAAAGTCTGCAGAGCCCACCCTGTTAACGTCGTCCTTTGTGCTGTAGTTAAAAATAGACGAATAGATGTCTGATGCACCAGGTAATGTTTAACAAGGAAGCCCCGCTCGGCAGCACCGGCCTGCGCTGTTTTGCTGTTAGCCACCATTAGCTTATTGGCTCAGCTAGTTGTACTTGGGCTGTTTTGCACGTAATGCAGAACGAAGTAAAAATGACAGTTTCGGATTTCATAAGTAACATTTTTCGTACTCGATTCAGATAGGCTTCGGGTTTTTTCTAACGTAAACAATCGGTTTGGAAAGTGGGTAATAGGGTGCATAGTGAGTTTTTTCTTAGCAGATTGCAATATAATGTCAGCAGGGTGATATAAAAGCATTTTTTTCAGGATCTTCAGAAGAAAAGGAGGCGAGTTCCCCCGATCTACAGGTGAATGACAAACTATTTAGAAACCGACATGTCATATTTATGTGCTGTTAATGATGTAATGAATTCGGGGGAAATTATGTGAGTGTTGCATATATAATTATTATCGTAATAGAATTGGATGAGAGGGCTACATAAGCCCCATTATTTCGTTAAACTAGTTCTTTTTATGTCAATTTTTCGTTTTTAGGAAGAGCCTTCGGATAGCAGCGAGGACGACGACGTTTCTGGGGACGCAGAGAGTAAGACACCAACAGGGGGCGTTGTGGTGTATTAGAAATATGACAGGAACAAACTTACTGCATTTTTTGTTTTTCTCCTCTTTTTTTCTGGGTGTATCTGTGGTGTTGTATATGACAGTGGACTTTCTACGTAGTCTTTTCTCCCGGACTCTGGGTCTTGGTACTGGGGAAAAGGTTTTGGATGAGTTGACCCTAGATGGGGTGGCCCGCTACATCCAGAGCGGTAAATGTAAGTATCGCTGCACCACAATGCCAAAAATGTACATACACCTGTTTTATGTTTTTATGTTTGTTTGTCTTCGACTTGGCATGCTGTTGCGGTGCTATGAATTCCAGCAATATACAACACTTTAGATTTTAGTTTTTTAAATTTATTTTAGGCAAGCTTTCCTTTGCAACTACAGAAATGAATTTAATATCATAAAAAATCTTATATATTGCTAGTTGATAAATATATCAAATTGCCAGTTTTGCTGAATAATGTCATTAAATCATACAACCCGTGGTTAAAATTTTGCTAGTTCTTTGTTAAATATACATGACATTGGATAGAACTACACTTGACATGCAGAGCTGCAGTTTTTTTTTTGTGAAGTCTTTTGTATGGATGTATAGATCTCAAGGGCTTTCTTACTTTATTCCTCTTGTTCTCCTGCAGGCAAAGACATAATCTGCATGGTTGGCGCAGGAATATCGACATGTAAGGCTCCTGTCCCATGCAATTCTTTGCGATAAAGGAAATAATATGAATTTTGTGATATTTCTCTTTAACGTTTTGAGCCATTTTGCATCATTGATCTGAAACATAAATGGGCTTAACTGCAGAATCCTTCCCTCCTTCCAGCTGCAGGAATCCCTGATTTCCGCTCTCCTGAGACAGGCCTTTATGCCAACCTGCAGAAGTACAACCTGCCTTACCCCGAAGCCATATTCCAGATCGACTACTTCAAGGTATCTCACCTATGGTCGAGTCCACCTGTACAGATCTTAAAATGGTACCATCCACACACATGTCTTCTCCTCGTGAAATCATTTCCCCCTTATTACGCAGAAACACCCAGAGCCATTCTTTGCCTTGGCCAAGGAGCTGTATCCTGGGCAGTTCAAGGTAGGCAAGGTTCCCTTATCGGTTCACTGTGGTTATTGAGTGTTTTGTCTGCTCGTCCCGGAGACTTTACTGATACTTGTGGACTGTTGCATGATGGTCCTGTGCGGAAGGGTTCTGGTTCTGTGCACAAAGTATTGAGCTTTGCTTATATCTCACAGCCTACAGTCTGTCATTACTTCATCAGGATGCTTAAGGACAAAGGTCTTCTCAGGCGTTGCTACTCCCAGGTCAGCAAGCCCGTCTCTTTTATAAGCACCTCCCATTGTCAGTTAGCTGGTCACTTTATCAATATCGACGAGACCATCAGTCCCAAGTTTCACAAAGGCCTTGTTTAAACGTAAGTGTGCTTAAGATGCAGAGCTGGTCAGTCTGAGAAGTTAATCTGTGCTCTGATTGGTGAGGAAGAACATTGACACCCTGGAGCGTGTAGCGGGGCTGCAAGAGGAGGACCTGATTGAAGCCCATGGGACCTTCTATACCTCGCACTGTGTGAGCTTTCTGTGCCGTAAGGAGTATAACCTGGACTGGATGAAAGGTGAGAGTCCGAAAATGAGCTCACGCAAGGTTAATGAATTAGTGGCATGTTTTCTAATACCAGAATTATTGAAACAATCGTATGTAGAGTAAAACCTCGGACTGCGAGCATAATTTGTTCCGGAAACATGCTTGTAATTCAGAGCACTCATATATCAAAGCGAAATTTCCTGTTAGAATTTGTTCCACAACCCAAAAATATTCATATAAAATGATTAATACAAAATATAAAGTAAAAATACATAAAACAAATTAATCTGCACTTTACCATTGAAAAGAATCGTGGATGTTGTGAGGGAGACGAGAGAGAGGAAATGAGGAGGGTTATTTTGTAAGACAACTTTCACTATAACTAACAGAATCACTGCTATCTGTTGGCTCTCTGGAATCTTTTTATTTTTGTGCGACTTTAACAAGGAACCTATACAATGACAGCCGCCTTTGCCTCCTTTTCGAGTTTGTGGAAATGTGGACATTGCATTGTCATTAAACAGATTCATCGCTCGCACTGCTACGCCCTTATTTGGGTGGTGATTTTCCAGTAAATTTTGACTATACAAGTGAGGGACACCGACTGAGACGAGCATGGGAGACGATTACCCACAATCCCGCAGTGAGAGAGAGAGAACCATTGGTTCAGTTGTGATCATGTGATGCTTGACAGACAAAGCGTATATGTAATACTTGTATTGCAAAACCTCATTCGTTTATCAAGTTAAAATTTATTTGAAATTTTTGCTTGTCTTGCAAAACATTCACAAACCAAGGTATTCGCAATCTGCGGTTTTACTGTATTTAAATATGTTCATTAGCATTTATGGTAAACTATGTTTTACTAAATGTCATTCTGTGTTTTTTGGTAAATGAGATTATGTGGTTGCCCTTGTATTAATTATTTGATGTATACGGTGCTTTTTGAAAACCAAAGACACGAACAATATTAAAAATAAACACAGAGACGGAGTGGAGGGACCTAGAAAGCTTTAGGATGGAAAAATGGTTTTAAGATGAGATCTGAAGCCTGGGAGAGAGGTTAAGTTACCGATGTTAGAAGGAAGGGGATTCTAAAGAAGAGGAGCCACGCTAGAGAAGGCTCGGTGAGCGAAGCTGGGTTTGCAAGGAGGAATAGGGAGGTGGCCTGAAAAGGAAAATCTATGAGAATGAGGGATCTGCTTGGGCAGGAGAAGATCAGACAGATGTGGGGAGCAGGACTGTTAAAGGCCTTAGTGGTGAGAAGAGCTTTGAATCGGATGCAAAATTTAGGATTATGAAAGTCTTTGTATGTTTACCCAGTCCATTTTGGTAACTTGTGGTCTGCAGAAAAGATCTTCTCAGAGCAAGTGCCCAAGTGTGAGACGTGCAACAACTTGGTCAAGCCTGGTGAGTCCAAACTCAAAATAGCTTTTTCCAAAATATTCCATTTGCCAAAATGTAAGATTTAAAGTTAATCAGAGTTCAGCAAAGGTGTGGTATATTTCAGACATCTGTTTGCATACATTCATGACATAGACATGAATGAACAGTTGGTCATTCACAGTACATCGGACTGATGTATAAGGCTTGATGTAAGTTAGAAGGGATCTTGTATCCTGCATAGATTTAGCATCTGAAGGGGGTTTCAGTGTCTTCTGGTGTCCATCTTCAGATGTTAATGGAGCTCATTTGCTGTCCATGAACACTTTTCCTTACAATAGTCAATTGGATCCTTGTCACATGAAGCAATGGGGCAAACCTAAGAGTAGAAGACCCCTGAAATTTGGCTCTGCATGTGGGAGATGTGTGTTCAAATTCTATGTCTAGCAGAGTAACCATATCACTACTGGGTCTTTGAGCAAGGCCCTTAACCACAACTGCTCTAGGACTGCTGGACCCTGACGGACTCTGTTCTCTAACCCTTAGCTGTCACTTTGTACAAAAGCATCTTCAGCATAACAAGTCTGTCACTTATTTTAGTAAAGCAACTGCCATTCAGAGAACTAATTAAGGTGTGAACCAACAATTGGTTTCATGAAGGCAGTTACTAGCTGAGTCTTTCTGCTTGGTTTCCCTGATGCTGTTGACACATCTGTCCCTTGGCTCTTTCATTTTATTCGTCCTTTGACAGACATCGTGTTTTTTGGCGAGAATCTGCCTGCCCGATTTTTCACTACGATGAAGATGGTGAGTTGGGGGGGTGGGGGTGAGTTTTCAAACTGCATATAGAATTTTTATGAATCCATAAATGAATGTGTGCAGGTCTGCATTTCCTCTCCTCCTGTCCATCCCTGTGAAGTAACGGCTTCCCCCTTTTTCACTAAGGATTTCCCACGCTGTGACCTCCTCATCATCATGGGAACCTCACTGCAGGTTCAGCCCTTTGCTTCCCTGGTCAGCAAGTGAGTCTAAACCTTCGTCTCGTCTTAGTGTTTCCGTGTTTGGGGGTGCATGTGTTTTATCCCACTGTCCATAATAACGCCGATAATGTTTCAGCGTGCGGGTGCTGTATTTGGTCGATCAGCTCACCTTGCACCTCTGTTTACAGAGTTCCCAAAAACACTCCCAGACTGCTCATTAACATGGAGATGACGGGGCAGGTCCGGATTCTTCATTTCATATTTTAATATCATAAACTGTAATAAATCATTGACTTCAGTGCTTGGTCTGACCGCCTCCCCCTCTCTGGCAGTCTGACGCCGTCATGGGGATGCTTGGCTTTGGAGGAGGGATGGACTTTGACTCCGATAAAGCATACAGGTGAGGAACCTTTGCTGTATCCTCATTTATCAAAGCATATATATGTGGCCAGTGGTGGCTTAATGCTTAGGGAAGCGCTCTTGTAATAGAAAGATTGCAGGTTCGAATCCCTGACCAGCAAGGCACCACTGAGGTACCTGAGCAAGGTCCCGCCTCCAAGCACTGCTCCCGGGGCGCTGCCCCCTGCTATTTCACGATGTCACATATGGGTTAAATGCAGAGGACACATTTCGTTGTGTGCTATGGTGTGTCAACAATGACCACTGATCACCTAAATATATTTGTTCTACAGAGATTGTTGAGTAGTTTGTTGTCGGTCTGTGATTCGGGCAATTAATACAATAGGAGCTTGTGTTTGTGGAGACCACATTTGTTTTTGCAGGATATAGATCTTTAAATTTAATGAGGTAAGGGACGAACCTTACCTCAGGAGGTGTTAGGCTACAGGAAAATAATCAATAATCATGTTGGTGCATTGTGGTTCAATGCAAACCGCGAAGTGGTTTATACCCCATGGCTAAGAAACGAAAAATAGTAACAGAATAAACTACTCAAGTTGATTTTTCAGAAAAAAAATATTTCATTTAGCAGCCAATGAGGTTCCATTCTGCTCCTAAGAATATGCAGCTGCAGCGGCAGCAAAATGATGCTGATAAGAATGGCTGCGTATCTGTGAGTTAAAAAGTCACGTAAGTTTTATATTAGCCTGTTTAGTAAAATACAAATGTACCACTAGTGAAAATAGTGCACATTAATATAGAACTATTACTAGGCTGCCAAAGCTACCCGTGTGGTTACACAAAAAACACTCACCCATGTGACATCTGTGGACCAACAAGAAAATAGTATTTATCGAAGCAGTTATATAAAACAAAATGCCGCCTTTGGTGTAATGACCGTCATTGTATGTGTGTGTATTCTCACACTGGCTACGTACTGGTCTTAGGGATGTGGCACACCTGAGCACTTGTGACGATGGATGTATGGCACTTGCTGACTTGCTTGGTTGGAAGGTATGGGTGAATTCGAAATGCTCGGACACACACACACACACACACACACACACACACACAAGAACTGGATAGTTTTCACACCAAGTCCAAGAAAAACATTGATCTCTTTTTGAGGTCACACAGTGATATTTCAGTTGGAATCGACAGCCACATCTCCGCTCGCCTCACCCAGTCTGTACTGACTCTGCTTCTGTCTTATAGGCTGAGTTGGAGGAGCTGGTGAGACAAGAACATGCCCTGATTGACAGCAAAGATAAAAAGGATAAAGCCAAGACAGCCAATCAGAGCGCTGCAGCTGAGGAGAAGCCCGCCTCAAACGAGTCAGAGTAGCCAGTCAAACAGGACTGCTGAGAAGGCGGATCGCCAGTCGTGATGCCGTTTTGCCGTTGGTTACTCTGTCTAGCAGTGTGCAATTTGGTTTTCTCTATGTCCCATTCCTACTTTTTCCACAGCTCTACTTTTCATATTATTTTTGTTATTTGCAGACTGAGCTGCTCAGTCTGCAAATAACAAAAATAATATGACAAGCATAGGCTGCCTATGCTTAAACATAGAGGGTTTTTTATACATAAAAAGTGAGCTTACTTTTTGGGAAATGTTGCAATAATTATTTAATTTTAATTAGCAAAATGCAACTTGTAAATTAATTTTCTGGCTTAAAATCAACAGAGATTGTGTAAATATAACAGACAATAAAACAGGGTCATTTCATATTTCCCATAGTTCTTGTTCATCATTTCTGACAAGTTTTAAATGTTCCAAATAATTATTTTAATATAATTTCTTTTTTTTGGAGGGGGGGGGGGGGTGTTAAATGACTGTAGCTATAGAAGGTGACAATCTTATTAACTTTTTTGTTTTGTGCAGTGCCTCATCTAGCCAGATGGTGGTGTGCATGTAGCGTGGTTAAAAACTGTTAATAAACTGATAACTAGATTTTGTGATATGGTCATTTTTATATGAAAATTACAGGCTGGATTCCGTTAATATACGCAAATCACAGCATCTGTCACGCAGCTTATTTCAAATGAGATTTCACATCCCATTTTTGTACTGCGGTTTCGCCCGCAGTGGTAAAAGCAAGTGCATCCCCGGAGTTTGCTTGGTCTGTATTGATTTTTGTATTGTTCATAAACTAAAAACTCACATCGCGAGACAGAAATGACAGTCGAGACTGTAAGCAGGCAGCAGTTAGGATAGAGGTTAATTCACTACGGAGGCGAGTACTTGTGCATCCTCATAACGCATTATTGTGATCGCATGGATATGTGTCGGAATGTGTAGGCTATGTTTTAGGCGCTTACTGTAATTTAAAACAATATGTATCTATACTGTTTCTCAAAAAGACAGAAAATTAGACATATTTATAGGATGTTTCGTGTGTATATTGCTCCGTTTTGGTAGGATGCTTGATATAAAAGTCTGTTTCACGTTCCTCATTTGGCTGTGCATTCTAATAGTGGGGTGAGGTTAACCACACATGCCAGAGGACGAAAGAGGAAGACGCAGCCTAACCGAACTGAAGATATTTCTCACAGAGGAGTGCAGCACGCAGCTTCGGAAAACGCTGAAGCGACGTGGACGGCACGCTCCCGAAGTACATATTCATTGCATGAGGCATTAATCCGTTTATGCAAAAGTATTTGCGTTGGGAAAGAGAGGAAAAGAAAAGATGTTGAGCGGCAGAGGAGCGTTGCGAGGGGAGGGATACGAAATAGAAAAAGGGCTGAACTTTGCACGGCTAGCGCGCCGTGCTAGCAGCGTATGAGGGAGACAGGTGACGGGCAGGCGACTCTGAAGCTCATCGGAGGAGGCTGCAAAAGTAACGCGAAAGGTGAGCGTCTGCTACAGCTTCCCCGTCCCCTGCCATGCCTTCCTGGTCTCGGGCCAATTCTTATCGGGCTAGGTATTATTGTTTTTGAAAGATTCGCTTCATTCGCAGATCCTAGAAATGCGTAAAGTGTCACATGCCTGGAACTGGTGCGAAGTCCAAGTGTACTGGTATAATGGTACTAACAGATCTATATCCATCCCCTCGACTGCACCTATTTAACCATTTGGCGTGACGCCTTTTTTCCACGTTCTGCTTCATTCATTCATTTAACTTAATTTCATGCGGCATGTTGCCAGAAGTTCTTAACTCACTTTTTTTTTTAAACAAAACTTACTAAATAACATGTCTTCGTTCTTAGTAATATCCTTTGATGAAAAATGTAACCGGTTGTAGGAACGATTATGAAATTTCATCGAGGTAGTGAAGGATTAGTGCAATTGGGCAATTTCTTGGGTCTTTTTATGTAGCTTATGATACTGTTTTTCTTATATTAGAAACTAAAATCTTTCCACCGTAATACATCATGTAACAGTATATAGCCCCCTACAGTATGTTTATTGCCTTATTTTTTGGCAAATGACACTCTAAATAGGATCAAAGTCTCAATCAATTGATGAATTTGATTGACAGCAGTCTACTGTCAGTTCCATGTTAGCTGTACCTCGTAAAAATACGTTTTAAATTTTATTAAACATTAAACAAAATATTAAACGATTTTTGTTACTCGGTCAACAATAAACTAAATTAAAGCTTATTAATTCAAACCTTAAAAACTTTTGACGTCGTGAAGGTAGCATTGCAAACGTAGTAACAGTGTGTCATGTCAAACACCGCGGATCCTGCTCTGGATGGAGGAAGGTTGGCGGTGGGCGGGGCTGAGGGTGGAGATAGAGAGGAAGTGGTGATAATATAACAACTTCGCACTCTTTGCCTCTTGTCTTGACTGTTAGGATTTTTTCACTGCTGCCTTTGCAGAGTGGCAGTTAACACACCCAGTGAGGAAGCAGTATCAGTTTGATTCCTTGCTTGACACTGTTACCCCTGAAAACCAGGGGTGATGAGGGGATTGGAGGGCCACAAGAGCGACAGAGCCAGCTCTGACAGGTGACTGATAGCGTTGTCATTTTCATATTTCAAATTATTTATCCAATATCGAGAAAAAGTGTAGACATATAGCATTCTCTTTTTTTTTCCTATTAGCAAATATATATTGTGAATTCACTAAAGGTTGTTCAAAGTTGGCATAATCCTGCCAAGGCATTTTATAACTTTCCTTTATTTGCTGCTTCTGCAGGTCCCCCACTGAGATGTCGAATGGCGCAGGAGTAGCGCAGAAGCCCCTCACTCTACTAGACAGGCTGCGGCTCTGCCAGTCCGCTTGGGCCCTTGGGGGCCCCTGGGACAGAGAGAGCGTTCATACCGCACTGTGGGGACAGCAGCCTGGGGTCAGCTGATTCAGATATCATCATTTCATAGATTCCTTAGTATTGAATGAGGTTAAATCCTTACAATGCTGATTTATTTTCAATCTGCCTGGCTTAGAACATGTTATGTGGCAGGATGGATGTGTAATTTTACACAATGTTGCTTGCTCAACAAATGTCACTCTGCCAAACTTATAACTGGTACTGGCGATTTTTTGATTACAGGCACAGTGTCCCAACCTGCTGAGCCAGGAGGGGGGAACCTCTGTGGTAGATTTGCTTCATATCGCTTCCATATTCCCTCAGCCAGCTTGTTTTGCCTGCTTTTTGACCCTCTGTCAGCGGAGAATTCGTATCTCCCAGTTGTGGTCTTGGTGCCTGATTAAATACGTTATCAGATTTTCTCCCTATGGTTGATTTCTAATGATACGCAGCTGCTCTTCCATGGTGGGCCGGTGCAGGATTTTGGGACGACCGCTCAGTCAGCCAATAATAAAACAGCGGTTCTCAACTCCAGTCCTGGGGACCCACTGTGATTGGCTGATTGAGCGGTCATCCCGGAAACCTGCACCGGCTCTCCGTGGAACCCGTCCCCCACCCTGGCACTATAGTGATGTCCTTCACCTCTGTAAAGGTGAATCATTGAAAAAGCTTTACTGTCTATGGAGATATCTGCTTATACCGAAATGGGCTTCAGTTAGATGATCGAAATATAAGATTTCTTTATTTACATTGTGCTGGGGAGACACTTCGAAGGGGAATGGGGACGGAAGTGTTTTTTCATGCATAGACGGCAGAAGGGTCGAACTGCAGCCAATACTGTATTGATGGCAATGCAAAGGGACGCTTTCCGTGCCTTGGCTCTGACTCAAAATCGTTTGGTTACTTATTCGATTAGTTCCTTTTCCTCTTTTTTACAGACAATGTGCCATTTCACTGCTTATTGCAGAAGTGACTAAAGATAAGGAAGATCTAATTGTAGGGAGGAAGATTGTTAGAAGAGCAACAGGAACTAAGTAGGTGAAGGACAAACCAGACACCTCAGATAACTCAGATAACTAATAAAGGGAATGACTGTGATCCTTAAAATGGCAGAGATTAAGGTACCTTTAAGTAAAATGCTTATATTCAAGTGTGAGCATAAGAAATACTAGACTACAGAAAAGACAATAATTATATTTGATAACATTTGACAACTTTTAATAATAATAATAATAATAATAATAATAATCATTTCATTGATCCCGTGGGGAAATTCTTTTTTTCGCCTCCCTCAACTTGCTCTTTGTTGAGCAAGCTGTCCACGAAGGGCTGCCACCTGTTGGGGCGCCCAGAGAGCTGGGGGTTAAGGGCCTTGCTCAAGGACCCGCAGACGTGCTGAGGCTGGGTTTAGACCTGCGACCTCGTGATTAGAGGCACACAGGCTTAACCCACTGAGCCACACACTGCCCCCTGGTAAGATGACTTCTGTCTACTTGAGCTCAAAAAGAAATTTAAGAATGAAAATCACGTATATGCAAATAACTTGAATAAAATGAATTTAAAGCAAGTGGTTTTGGTGAGGTAAAAAAGTAAAGTAACATTCTTGCTTTTTGTTACCACGCATTTTTTTCATTTTCAGTAACGGAATGAATCACTGAAAGGAATGGATAATGAAAGATGAGATTTCTCCAGCCGTTTTTTTGTGACCCATTGAAAGACTAGATCTTACTCTCTGCCACCCAGTTACTCTTCCCTCGTGGTGACTGGAAGACACAATAATTAATACATTTTTCAAAATAAATATTTTCAAATAAATTTTTAAAAGTACATTTATGTATGCATTAATCAAAAAACACTCGAGAAAAGCATGGAAATTTGACATGTAGGTGGTTTCTGTTGTGCAAGCAGGGGCGGAAACTCCAGTTCTGAGGGCTGCCTGGTTACACTGCGTTTCCACTCACTATTTGCTTTAAACATCTAGAGGATGCAGGTCCAGCCACTGATGGTCTAACGCTAAAAGGCAGAATAATCACATATATTCTGGCTGGGAAATTCCAAGGTCTGGGGACAGGCCTTTGAGGGTGGAATTACTTTGCATCTGTTATGCAAAGGTTCCTGACTTGAAGAATAGTAACTGCAGTAAATTCTGAAGAAGAAGACCTTCCATACAAGTGGCATTATATATTTTTTCTTTTACCTTTCTTTCATTTAGGAGAAATGGCTTGAGCAGTTGTTCATGACTGACTAAATCTCGTATTTTTTTTCTTCGTCACACACATGCTTGTGGTATCTAATTTAGTCTGAATGTTACCGGCACTCAGACTTCCTGCAGCTTTTGTGTGTGCATAGGCCCCTGAAGGAGTATGAATTCATGCCATGTCAGCTTGTGTGAGAGTTCATGCAGTGCGAACATAGCAATACTTCTGCAGAAAAGCTTCCCAAATGACTCAGCTGCTTCTGAGTAAACCTGCCCATGTCTTTTCCACACCTCTGTTAGCTAACCACTTCTTATATGATCCAAGGACATGAGATATAATGCCCAGAATGTATTCTTCTCTACCTCTTGAATAGAGTTTCCTGGTGCTGCTAGATTCGACATCTCAGCCGCAGCTGCTGTGCCTGGCTGTAGGGGGCAACAGGGAGCACGTGAAGGACTTCCCAATCCAACGCACTGGTGCAGGTACAAACTTCCACCAGAATTGTGCCTCTTAAGGCTGATTTGTACTTCTGCATAGAATCCACGCTGTTGATGCAGCATAGGTATGATGTAATCTCTGCTCACTTACACAAACATGTTCTGAGCACAGAAAGAAACATAATTGGTTATTTCTTCTGAACCAATCAAATCGTAGAGGAGGTGGGACCAACCAATTAGATATCTTGCTCCTGCTTCCTACTTGCTTGGACCCACCTTCTCTGCAATCTGGTTATCTCTTTGAATCAATCATTTTTTCTTCTGCCCTGAGAACATTTTTTCGCGTAAGTAAAACTCCTGTGAGCAGAAATGTAACTGTCAGCATCAGTCTGTGGCACATGCTACGGCGTAGCATATCCGGATATGCAGATACCAATGGCATATATTCTATGCAGAAGTATATCTCAGCCTTAAGCCATGCACACACATACATAGAAAACATACTGCCTTTTATTCCAGTAAGGAAATAAGCGTGATGGTCTTCTTTTTCTGTAGTTCTTCACCTTCTGGAGTCCCTCCTAGGCTTTTCAGACCTGCTCCAGCTGGTGGCTTATTACAGCCTGAGCAGGTGAGAGGGCCGTTAATCTACCAGATTCCGCCATTGTTTCTCAAGCTCAGCTCAGCTCCTCATACACTGTTGGCATCCCTTACTTGGCAGCCCAGTCGCTGATCGCGCCGCCTAATTTGTGGCACTGGTGCTGTGGTTGATTGTTAACGGTGTGGGTCTCCATCCCCTGCCACACCCCTGCTCATTGTTTCAGAGACGTGCTGCCAGTCTGCTTGTTCATCCCACAGCGTGTCTTCAACCTCACACAGGAGACAGACCAAGATCTGTCCCATCTAGGACCCAGTGAGTCTCTCCACCAGCCTTTTCCTTTCTGATTGTTTATTAAATACATTTTGAATATTACCAAAAACAATAATGTATGTAGGTTTAAGCATGCTATATGCCCTGAAAATAATATATTGCCATGGTGTTTTTTGGGGAGATATGATTGCTATAAATATTACTAATAACTGGATAAATTAAGCCATAGGACAGTTTGAAATAAACAATTGATGAAGGTCCACAGTTTTATAAACAGAGGTGGGTAGTTCAGGTCCAGGAAGTAAAAATCCAGACCAAGATTTTGTTTCAACCATCCATTTCACTATGAAGTTACAATAACAGAGTACGCAACTGGTTGGTTGAAAGAAAATCTTGGTCTGGATTTTTACTTCCTGTACCTGGAACTACCCACCTCCGTTCATGAAGACGGATGGAATAAAATCAATTGAGAAATGAAAAGTGATTCATTATCAAATCAGAAATGTGCCCCTTTATTGTCCCTTCAGAGTTTTGGCTCTGCTTGTCCTCGAACCTGCAACAGAGAAATGTGACTCCGCCATCCCCTGGCCTCAGCATGTGCTCCATACAGGTAACAGTACTATTAAAAGCACTGATTAAGTTTAAATGCCAAGGTGCCACATCTCGTGACCCTACGATTTTGTGGGTGGTTAGGTGACCTCTGCGAACGGGGCACTCTGCGTCATCAACCCCTTGTACCTGCACGAGCACGGGGATAGCTGGCTTATTGAGAAGCGCTCTCCCCAAAGCAGCCCCTCTTCTGCGAGTCGGCCATTTGCAGCAAAACGGGAGAGACGGCTGAGCACAACTAGGCCTTGGAAGGGAGCCGGGTTACGTGACATGAGGGGCCCGTCACTGGACCACGAGTGCGGCACCTCACCAGCTGGATGCTCAGGTAATTTAAGGGATGTTTGTCAATTACTCCAGTCCAATCAAAATCCTTCCCCATTTGCAAATATGTAAAACTGATTTTATGTGAATTACATATACATGTGCTGTCTGTCTGGGATGGCTTGGTACCCCGTTTACAGCCTTACGCCCGTATCTTCTGGGATAGGCTCCAGACCCCGCTATTCTTCATAGGGCAAGTGGCTACAGAAAATGTATGAATGGATGAATGGATGGATGGATGGAGTCTGTCAAAGGCAGCCCCCCCAATCTAATCGGCCTCTGAAGTGGGAAAGAAGATAACAAATGACCTCTTGGTTAATTTGGCTTCAAAGGGTTGGGCCCCCCCCCGGCCCCCGGCCTTTTTATAGTTAAATACCATGAGGAAGAGCACTGTTTGGACATTTTTGTACGTCGGCCTTTACTATCTTTCTGTTTCCCTCAGTTCCCCCCAGGACTCGTCCCAATTCCTCTCCCTCTACCCCCGTGGTTCTCAGAAGGACAAGTCAGTCCAGTAGCTCTGGTTCCTTCAAGGGAAGAGGAGAGAAGTGTTTCTCTGCAGATGGTGAGACCTCCAGCGAGAACACACCTCTGGGCAGTCCTTTGCCCCAATCCCCGCACCGTGTGTCTTGGATCGAAGACGGCATATGGCCGTCTCCGCCTCCGCTTACCTCGCTGCTCCAGGCTCCTAGCCATGAGCTGGACACCCTCTCCATCAGCAGCCTGGAGGAGGAGTCTGACTCCACCCCCAGCCCCGTGCACGTGCACAACCAGCGCTTCACATTGGTGCTGGCCGACAAGGTGAAGAACCGCCTCTCGGCCGTGGGGCAGGCCATCGGTGGGCTGGTGTCGCCGCAGAAGAGGCTCAACTACAAGGCACAGGAATTGAGTGAGAGGAAGAGCGGCACCTTTGCTGAGAGCGTGAAGGCCTTTGTGGAAAAGACACTGAAGGGAGGCTCGTGCTATGCCTCTGGCTCCGAACTGCTGCAGGAAGTTCGCAGCGCGCTCAGCAGCCTGCGGGAGATTCTCCTGGAAAGCCCAGAGATACAGCTCCTGATAGACAGCCTGGGCGACATCTCTGACTTGGAGTTAGGTGAGTAAGTGCAAAACGCAGAACTGAAGTGACTCTTCAAGCGGGGCATAGCGTCACAACTGGATGGAACATCTATCCATCTGTCGTTCCGCTTGTCCTGTGCAATGATGTCACGATCAACTTGGAT
>JAABNX020000042.1:8259928-8271324 GCA_015163995.2 Mormyrus lacerda | reverse complement strand
CTCCAGGTAGGGAGCTCAGAAGGAGCAAAAACATGGACCGACTGCGGGTCCCCGAGGACCAGCTTGGGAACCACTGGCCTATGATAATGAAAAACTAGGACTTCCTTATACCTCAAAAGACGAGACTCTTACATAGAGAGAGTACAAAGTGCTGCTTGAGTATTGAAACTGAAAGAAACTGAACATAACTAGGAAACCAAGCTCTAGAAGCAAGATGGGATCAGAAAGTAGAAGAATGTGTGTGAAAGTGTGTATCTTTGCCTGTGTGCTGCATACCAAGTTGTCCAGTTCGGGGTTTGATGAAAAAATCGGCTTCTCTGAGCGAATCTGAGGAACGTGAAAAAAATCAGTGCTGCATTAGTGATTATGCCAGTATTTCCAATATTAATGACTGCCTGAAGTTATTATAATATTTATAGTAGAGGGTCTGAGCAGAAAAAACATTCCTCTACGAGAGCAGAGAAGGACACGTGCGGGCACCTGCTTAGCAAAAGCGGCGATGTCGTCGTTAAACGAGTCGGAGGAGCAGACGTCATTGTGGTCAGGGCCCCCGTGGAGGTGTGGCTGACTGGACGACACGGCGGAGTCCCGCGGAGAGCAGGTGGCCAGCTCACACTTCTCAAACACGAGTGCCAGCAGCGGAAACAGGGGGTGACTGAGAAGCCAGGAGATTGAAGAGTGAGTTTTAACTAACCAGCGGGCAGACGGATTGGCATATGCTGCGAGAATCGCAAGAAGAATGCAGAGCATAGATGTGAAGGGCAACAAAATTAGTAGTAGAAGGCAACCAGTTAATGTACAATAGAAACAACATCTAAAAGCACATGCATGGACTGTAAAGGGATATCAAATCAATACTATGCATTAGCTATGTAACACACACACTCATTTATACACAATAGCCCACTGTGAAGTAAATCAGACCTGGATGATTGTACTGACCCATATATCTGGTCTCTGTGATGTTTGAGGGAGTCTGCAGCAGGGTGGCCATAGTGGGGGGGAGGAAGTGACCTCATGGTTTCTCTGTACCCCCCCAGAAGCATGCCCTCTGACCCTGAGAACTGCACCAGGTCCTCATACTGAAAGAAAGAAGAGGTTTATAATTCTTGGAGAGAGGGAGACTGAAAGGTCTGAGTAAAGGGTAATGGAGGTCATGATTAATGCTGTTGCCGGTCGAAGGAATGACCATGATTATTTGAGATCAGTAACAAGCGCAGTATGAGCGATAACGAAAAGGAAGGCAGATGGAAAACTGTGCCAGGAGGAGCCCAGCACCGCGCGTGGGGTCGTTAGCTGCAGATGAGTTTCTCTCCTCCTCGTTAATTACTGAAACTGGAGGCTCTTTGATGTGCAATTTTTCTGCACGCATCGCCTCACTGTTACCGACAACCTTGGTGGCACCCGCATCACCGTGTGCGGTTAGCTGTCTGTAAACAATAATGAGCTCTACACTCCAACATACTTTTGCACACTATAGTTAAACCAAAACATACAAATACGCACATACACACACACACTCGCCATGCACTAGCAGCACCAATAGCAAAACAAACACGTGTCCATTTCTTCAATATTCACGCACATTATAGGTTTACTTCACTAATCATATAGTATATATCGTATGATTGTATACTTAGTTACATAATATAATACTAGCGCAATTTTTTATGAAATATTAATTTTCAATGGTTCACGCGTCCACCTGCTCCAAGAAAGTAGCACGGCGTGATCATTTTATCATTAACATGGCGCATTACAAGCTACGCCTATTCCAGCGACGTAACATTCACTGGCTTCTTCAAAGGCGAGAATAAATAAAGAATTATTTTTCAAGATGCAGAATTGAAATGAATAGAAATAATATTAGTAAGTTAAATTCAAGAATCTCACACAAACACCCAACTTCATCCTTGAGACAATTACAATACCAAAAATCCTGTTTGGATGTGCTGGAAATGCACATGAATCATGTTAATGTAAAATAAAACAGGTTATTTGCTTGACGTCTGATAACCTTCGGGAAATTATTTTACCTGCACTTGCGGCCTGCGACTGATTTATTTTTTTAATATTTTAAACTAAAGAAGCTTTTACATTTTTTTTAAGATTCTACATACCTTTTTTTAATAACTTCCAGGGAAATCACGTGATTTTTGCTTTTCATGATTTCCACTAATTCAGTTTTAAATGTCGTCTTATTGTGGTACTATAATTAATTCAGCAATTGAAACTTTAGAACGGTTAACAAGAAATATGTTTCAACTGATACAAGCCAAAAAACATATTTCTGTTTAATTAAAATATATGCACACCGTTTTCGAAAGGCGTTTACATTTTTTCATTTCTATTAATTGTTTCAGTGACCTTCAAAAGTATAATAATGTAAGAAAGTTAAGATTACAACTGAAACGGACAAACTATATAACTAACACATTGTTCTTTAGAAGCAAACATAACTAGCGTGTAATGCTCGAATTGGTAAAGAATTTAAACTATTATTTAAAAATCTATGTATATTATGACGAACGCCTGTGAAAAGCTTTCTGTCATGATTTTATTTATTCTCCAAATAGTTATAGACCATTTATTATATTGTGTTTGTATGATTCAACTGTTAGGCCTTCTCTTTATATTAAATATAATTCTAACAGAGAACAAATGCCGTGCTTTAATAATTTGCGTTTTAGCAGTGCGGTCATACCGATTTCCTTCCAGCGACGACAGCCAACAAGGTAAAAGTTTATCTTGTCATATTGTCACATTTCAAATATGCCAATTTTAATAACACTTAATAAACGAGACTTTCCTTAATGAGGATATTTTGAAACATTTAATGTCGAGATAGACAGGATAGTGGATAAGTGTGAATGTCTAGTGACACCTATGTCTTTAGGATTCAAATCGTATACCGTGCAGGAAGAAAAAAGTGCGAGGTTATTATAAATTGCACTTTTAAAAGTTACACATTGTTTAGTAATTCCAATGCTTCGTCACCCCTGTGTTCGTGAGGTGTTCATGCACGCTGGTGCATATATGCTGCAGAAATACTTGGTAACATCATCAAAGACGGACACAGCAACATTTATGTAAACATAAACGAGTAGCCTATGTGTTTTATGATGAATCAATCAGATACGCAGACTACTTCAAATACTAGACCTATATATTTTTATAGCTATGCTAAAGATGTAAAACGACCAGTGTTTGTGTCTGAACTACCGAATATGTTAGCAAATAAGCAATTTAAACAATAATAATTAACATACTGTTTCCATATGTTACAATTTAATTTATAAATTAACTTTAGAATGAGTTATATGCTCATATAGGTTAGAGACTATCAAAGAAAAGACAGAGAGAGTTCTGTTTAATAAATATTTTTATGGGCCGAAATTTCACGGTGATTTTGTCCATCATATATAGAACAGGGCCGTAAGGGGAGGGCAGCGTCTTGCACTGCGCTTGGCTTCAGTCATTAACTCACTGTAGCAAGAAAGTTGACCTACTTACCGACTTCGTCTCCCTTTCGCCCTTTCCGTCTGTCTTTTTCTCTATTCTTTTTCAACAGTTCGCTGTTCATAAACCCCCTTTATTGGTGACGATACTAGTCAGCTTTTATTTTATACGGTCGTTTCGTACTTGTTCTAAAACAAGTTAATTCGCATAAATTACTTCGACTGATGTACCCAGTTTATGGCTAGACGTGAAATCGTCATCTTCCTCCGCTGGATACGTTTTGATGAATAAACGAAGTATACATACATCTGAGACTAATAAATGTTTATCAGGAGAATATTTAATTTAAACTATGAAGGCATATTGGCAACAATCATCAAACAGCATTTGATTTACAGAAACTGTAATTGGAGTGGAAAGTTGTATTATTATTATTATTATTATTATTATAATACAAAAAACAAGAATAACACAAATAATAATAATACGATATGTTTGTGAAGTTCCACCATGCCCATAAACACACGACTAGTATAACAGTCGGATATTAACTAAGCTTCGGTGCAGCGTTTACAGGACAAGTAGCGATTCCCCGGGTGAAAGAACAGGGGGTAGTGAGTGGAGAGGCGATAGTGCCATGTCGAGGGGCCGAAATGGCACATAATAACAAGACGAACAAGACAGAGGGGAAAGCAGTCCTGGATCTCTATATATCACACGCGCGCATTTTATGGTCTTTGTGATTGTAGTATCCCGCGGTAAAGTGTACAGAGATTGAGGGTAAGACAGTAATTATAATAACAGACAGCGAACCTACCCTTTTATCCATGCGACACGGAAGCCAATTCTACACCGGGGAAAACGAGATAGCGGAGTGGCTGTCCAGCGCAGGCGTTTCTCCACTTGTATCCAGGTTATGCGATCAAAATAATGTGGTTTCGCGATGTGTAAAGATGGTCAGCTTTACAACGGATGCTCCGAAAGCTTTACCGCCGGTAATAAAGCTACGTCTGTATTTTAGATAAAGGTAGAGTGTATACAGTTGTAGCAGAAAAATAAATAACAATAGAAATAAATTAAGTATAGACTATAATACACTCCGTAATATAGTACTGTTGATATAAATACTACTACTATAGGCTACTAAACGGGATGAACTAAGATAGGTGTGTTTAAATGAAAAATAATTTAGGAAAAAAAAAGAATTCTGTGGGAAAATAAAATTTTGTATCAGATTCCCAAAAAAGGGGGCATATCCTTGGAGCGTCGATACGGACTGTTAGATCGTGCTCGGGTATCCTACTCGGGCTGCGGCGTCGGTTCCTTGAGCGCAGCCGGGAACGCGGCGTGTCTCCGGCTTCGGCGGGCGAGCAGGATGTCGCGGAGCGTTAGCGATGCCGTGCTTTTTGGCCGCTTCCGCTGTCCATCGAGCGAGGCAGCTGGCTGGAATATGTCACTGCGCGAAATGAGCGATGAAGCTTTAAGGGGACGGTGAAGAGACGGAGGGTGTGATGAAGGTTGGGAGTTGTTTGCGAGGTCAAAACGCGGCGGGGTATTGCCACCCCCCCCCCCAACCGACCCAGCCTGGTCTTTTAACTTGGGCTCACGCATTACAAGCGCTCTCTCATTCATATCATTGGCACACTCCTTTACATACACACAAAAACACACACAAATAGGCGACTTAAACTGGTATTTGCACTTTGCAAAAGAAGATAAAAAACATCCGAAGTCAGCTTAAAATGTTTTTGCTAGTCATGGGTTAGCTTGCTGTTTTGGTTTGCACATTTATTTGCTAATGTATATAACTTTTACTGAAAACATAGGCTCAAAATAACATTTTAGTTATTTGGAAATCCAGGTACATTTTCTTATTCTCAGGTTTCAAGAAACTTACTGAACTAAATAATAATAGTCTATGCGGTGCGTGCCGCGATTATTTTCATGTTTATTCTATTAGGCTATAAAAACGTTGCCAGAACCGTGGCAAGTATCCCTGATTATCCCTTGTCTACAGGTAATCAGTTGAAACAACCTAGTCAATTTATTGCCCTGCTTTGTACTGTTTAGTAGACCTACATACAATATATGGTAACGGTTTTCCCTGTCAAAGATTTTAAAATAAATTTCTCAAAATACTAATAGACAGCCTATTTAAACATCAATCAAAAATTTTGATCCAAAACGTAATACCTTGTTATATTTTTCGCTATAAATTGTTACTCGTTGGCAGGTTTTAAGAGCATGTTGTCGCTATGGTTCACACCTTTTAACGTTTTATGACGGTTTTAGACCTAATTGTACGTCATAATGACTTTTGTCTATAAGTTTACAACAAAAAAAATCTTATTCGTATTGGAATAGAAAATAAAAAAAGAAAACAGCGACGACGGCCATGGCTCGTCTTGTGTTGTAAATTACACTTAAGTAACATAATAATTATTCCGAGCGCTCCCCGTAAGCCCAGCCCCCCCGCAGCGAGCTTTCACCGGGCGGCCAGAACTTCAATCGGCGCTACATAGGCGAGCACATTGGGCCGGAGCTGCGGCGCGGCGGGAGGCGGAGAGAGTGACAGAGGCGCAGCAAGCCAGCGCTGTAACATCAACCAAACTGTGGCCTTTAAACGCCGCAGGAGGGTTACTGTTAATTGGCACGATTACAACTAAAGAAGCCTTTAACAGCGGTGCGATAACGTCAATGAAACATATGAATGGAGCCATTCACTTTGTTTATTGTTTAATGTATTATTTCCCGGTCCGCCATAGTTAGATATACTGATAAAATCTCTATTACTGACGTACCGTAAGGCGTACGGTAGTTGTTGCTGAATATTACTATCATTTGCAAAAACGGAATCGAGTATTTAATCATTTTTTAATATACGCTTTTTTACGCGGTTTAAATACACTCATGCCCCTGAGTGAGTTTGTGCATGATTGACCATTTTTGTGCCTCTTTTTTCTTATGTGTCTTAGTCTTTGCACGTGGTAGTGAATGAAACAACTGTGCGCGTGCGTCTGAAGCAGTGCAGGCTGTGTCTGACCCAACAGGGCAGGGGACCAACAATGCGAAAGAGGAAATGCAGCGTTGCGTGGCTGCAGAGCACAGAATAATGGGAAAACGGGAGTGAGAACATGCTTTATGTAAAGGCTCTGGCGTTATTTTCCTTCTACTTCCCCATTAATCATTTTGTGGCATATTTACCTATCTAGTTACAACGATAATAAATGGGGTGTTAGTATTACCATTTTAATTAATACACCTTTCCATGTAATTAGTGCTATTGTCCATATCATTCTACTGTTGTTGTAAAAGCCAAAACAATGGGGTCATGTATAAAACATAATGTGATGTTGTAGTTACACATGGTATCTGAGTTTGTGTTTTCCAAACTACTTAGTGGTTTAAAAAAATTGGCTGAAGCAGTATATTTAATTTTAAAGAATGTTGGTATATGGAAGTTGGTGCGCATATGTTGTGGATATGCCTTCTATAGCTTTTATACACTGTGAAAGTTTAAAATGCCACGCAAGCCACACAAGAACACTCACCGAATGAGAAAGGAAGCCCAGGACCTTTGCATTTTGACCTTCAATTTCAAATTCTGTTCTGAAAGGATATGGCCTTTCCTCTTCACCCTGGTCTCAAATGAAGTTCTGAAGTAATCATATCCACATGAACATCCACATCACCAAGGTTTACAGGGTCATCAACCCCAGTAAGTCAATTGCCGATGTCTTTTATAGACCCTGTTATTTGTATTTAAATACAAATGTGCAATTTTCTTTCCACTAAAGGAAATGCATTTTAAATAATGCACTTTCAAAATACCATTTTAAAAAGATATGTCAAACAGCGGAAGTAGATTCTTATGTTTCTGAAGTTAACTGATAATCTTATACATCAACGAGGTAGTAACCCAGTGGCGGGATATGAAAAGATGCTGTGGTTCTAGAAAGACGTCAAGTCAGCCATGATATGAGGCCGTTATAAGTTAAACTTGATGATTCCGTTTAAGCACATTCACTCCTCACACCGTGCAGTTTTATATTGCTTTTAGTAACTTTTAGGGGATAGTCAATTCCATGTTTCCATTTATGGGCTGGCAATGGCGATATGATCCTGCATGCTCCTCTGAAGGGCAAATCTTCCCCGTGTGTTCTTGGAGTTTGCAGATTAACTGATCTAAGGCCAATAGTGAGGTCAGCTTACAAAACAAAACTCTGTTATGAAACGCATAGTGCTGGAAAACCACATGGGCAGGAGTTTTGTTTATAGGGTGGTCTGTATATTTATAATAGCATGAGTTTTTTATATATATATATATATATATACTTTATATATAGCTTTGATGCGTCTTGAATGAATGTGTTTCTATTTATGAGTATTTAAATGTACTGAAATGACATGCTACTAATTTAAAAAATATTGTATTGATTTGTCACATTGTGCTGCACTGTGAAATATCACAACATTTTGTTCATTTGCTTGTAAAGCTTGTTTTCTACATTTTCATGGACGGCATTATGAATTATGGCGGTGTTCAGGTGATTTCCCTTCGCCTGACAGTTCATAGCCAGCTTCTCCCATGTGCTTATGCCAAGTCAGCATGGATTAGTGTCTCAGCATCCTGGTACCATCCAGTTTGAGTAACATGGCAGAGGTATTTCTGTGACAGAACTTTCTTCCTTGTAATTGTCATTTGTAGAGATGCATGACCTGGCTGAGGAGCGAACACCCAGGGGATTGTGGGAAAAGCTGCGGTGGCCATCCACCCTCGGCACCATGGGCCACTGTGTCGGTTGACTCTAGTAAAATGAGCAAGCTGCCTGTGACCCTGAGCTACCAGTCCGGCAGGGAGAGCAGGGCGCTGGGTCAATTCGAAGAGCAGCCAAGCCAAAAAGGACTGGGGAGGGGGGGCTGCTTTTTTATGAGCGTGTGCCTCTCCACTTTCTGGGTCGTCTGGCTGGCCTCACATAAATCTCCCAGCGCCACACTCCCTCTCATCTCTGTCCATATTTCTCTGGCTGCTGCACTACCAATTGATCAACAAATTCTTGCCTGGTTTGTAACGTATCTTCTGTCCATATGTCTTTTGTCTCTCAAAATCCCTTCCCTTCTGTTTACCCCCCCCCCCAAAAAAACACCTTTCTTCCCCAGCCCTGTTGTTTCTCCTGTCCACTTTTTGCTCTTTACTTTTGCAGCCCACCCGTCTCTCTCTCTCTCTCCTTATTTCTGCTGGCTCTCGCACCTCTCTTCTCCTTCGCTTTCCTGTTCTCCCCAGGTCTTCTCCTCCGCTTCCCTGTTCTCCCCAGGTCTTCTCCTCCGCTTCCCTGTTCTCCCCAGGTTTCTCTCTCGCGCCTCTCTTCTCCTTCGCTTTCTTGGTCTTCCCAGGTTTCTCGCTCTCCATCTCCTTACTGATGGAGATTAACCATCAGCTGAGGCACCATTAGTTTCTCTGACTGTTTGTTATTAAGTAGATGGATGGAGGCTCACCATGCCAGGCAGACGCCTCGCAATTACCGAGAGTCCAGTGATAGATCGAGGGAGAGAAAGAGGGAGCGAGGGTGGAGAGAAGGAGAGAGAGGAGGCATCTATCAAACCCCTTAATCTAACTGTCACTATCGGAGGGATGGGGAGAGGGAGCTGAGGACAGCTCAGGTCTGGCCTCACGGCTTAAAGGGGCTCTGTGTCCGATCTCAGACTCTCCACTTAACGTGTTCATTGAAATGATGAGCATATTTACATCACGGGTCCACGTAATGTTACCCAAAGGACCATACACACAGTGTATGTGGTGGATATGCAGCATATGCTTGCAGAGATGTGTTTGTGGCGAGAGTATTGTCAGTGCCTGTTTGTTTGCCATTTACCCATTTAAGAAGAAAAATAATGACGATTCAGGTGTTTCACCACCGACAAGAAAATGATTTATCAGTGTGCAGAATCGCTTGTCGATGTCAATGTTTTTTGTCACTAACAGAAAACTTAGATTAGAAACCTTTAATAACATTTCTGGCCAGTGCTACTTTAAGTCACAGACTCCTCAAAATTCATGGATAGAAATTTCTGGATAGAATTTTTTAAATAGAAAAATGCTAGATTGCTGTATGGGTTTGTTTTCACATCTCCATCCCAAAGGGGGTGAATTAGCAGATCACAGTAAATCATGTGGTTGTTAACGAATTAGCGTCCTCGTATTTCCACGAACCCAGACCTGCTGCAGTACGGTCTCCGTCTCCTGCCCGGCACAGTCACAGCGCTGCTTTTCCAGTGAGCGCAGATCCCGATGCTGAGGGCCTCTGGATGCATTACCGTCTTACAGATACCATGTAAGAAAGCAATTCCAGGCTGTCTTTTATCCAACCACCTCTCCGCCCTGAAACCTCCCCCATCCGTCCCACGGAGTGAGTGATGAGCTGGAGGGATTAATACTTCTTCGCTGACCACAGGAATGATGTATGGAAAGGTGTAGAGAGGGGGATGAAGAGACAGTAAAAAAAAAGAACACAGAGAAAATCAATCTAATCTCGCCGGGGTCTGCTTTGCGTTTAAGGAGGTTAACAAATGCTCAGGGTGTAAATACTTTTTTTTTTTTTTAAAGTTGTTCTTTTTTGTAGTCTTTTTTCCCATTTTTTAAGATGATACAAATTGGATTTGGAGGATGGGTTAATATTTGATGATCAATGGCCCAGAAAGTCAAATGATAAATTAATAGCTCTGATCAGTCACACTGATTAGACGTGACCAAGAATATGGGTTCATGATTCATCCTGTGATGAGCATTTGTCTGCAGCGTCCCAAACCACACGCGGAGCCGTCGGGTTGCCGGAGAGCGGCTCGGGGGCCGGTCCACCGAGGGAGGTTTATCCCATATCACTGGGGATTTGGCAAAGTGTGTGTGCGTGGGCTCTCGCCTGAACCTGTGTGTTTTAATCAGAATCACAGCAGTACCGTGACCTGGTTAAGATCAGATAAGGAAGGCCAGCTTCTCTCACCTCCCCGCTCCATTTGTCATGGACCAGCTGTCGAGTGGCCATGATTGGCTGTTGCCTGAGACAGATAGACTAGGGGTCCCTGATTGATGGCCGTGGCTCCAGAAGTTTCTCATTGATCAAGAAAACAGGCAGAAAAGTTGATGGAAAATGAGGGAGGGCGAAAGTAGCAGAATGACGGCTGCAGTCCTTCTAGGATCAATCGAGATGTATGCAGATGTTAAATATGTATCATATATTTAGGTTGTTGTACGACTTTTTGTCTGAATAGACAACAGTGTGACAGTGAAGCTGAAGTGAATTTTCGAAGGATAACAAAGTCCTCTAGAACTAATTTTTTGATTTTTAATTTTTTAATATTAATCTTTGTTTTGATTATGTCGTTGTGTATGATGAATTTCCAAGATTAAGCTCTATATCTTGCTACTTTTAGACAAACACTGTTGATAAAATATAAGAACAGGAGTACATCCCTGAATTGTGTAAATATTAAAGTAAGCCACTGCACAGTTAACTCATGTAACTCATATGTTTTAACAAAGCCGTATACCTCGGTATACATGTGCAGGCTTCTCCAGGATAAATTCTGATTTTGATTCTGGTTTATAATAGATGTACTGTTTTGTGCATATGGACATTTGTGTCTGTATGTGACTAAAATGATCTTTTCTGTTTGAAAGGCTGCACGATTGTGTGAGTGCGTGTCGATGTCTGTGTGTACAACCTTCTGGGTCTCAACTATATCATCTACAGTATGATGCGCATGAGGATTTTTTTCAGAAATGTCCCTTTATTGATTTTCAAAAGTAAAGTGGGGCCAACATGTGTAAGTGCGTATGAGTATTCTTGTGTGTGTGTGTGTGTATGTGTGTGTGTGTGTGTGTATGTGTGTGTGTGTGTGTGTGTGTGTGTGTGTGTGTGTGTGTGTGTGTGTGTGTGTGT
>JAABNX020000042.1:8246418-8259828 GCA_015163995.2 Mormyrus lacerda | reverse complement strand
GTGTGTGTGTGTGTGTGTGTGTGTGTGTGTGTGTGTGTGTGTGTGTGTGTGTGTGTGTGTGTGTGTGTGTGTGCACACGTCGCCATGTGCGTTCCTGTGTGAGTGTGTATGGAGAGTGGGCTGGTCAGCAGTGTGATTGAGGACTCTCCGTAGGGGGGTCAGTCGTGGAAGGTCATGACCTGAGTGGCCCTGGGGGAGTGGAGATCATCAATCAGTAAGGGGCAGTGCGGAGCAGCAGGGGTACGACACACACCCCTCCCAAAATAACCCCCTCCAATTTCGCAGGGAAACAGATGGGATTTGGGGGACATCACTTGCACCCTCCCCACCACACACACACACACACACACACACAAGTTGTCCTTCCTATCTAAATGGGGACCGTCCAGTCATTTCTATGGGAAAATCCCTAATCTCAATCACGACACCCTTAACTCCCACCCAGCCATAAGTTTAACCATAAGAAACCAAAAAAAATATGATACTTTTGCATTTTTAGTTTTTTGATTGCATTCGCAGATCTTTGTGGGTACCTGAAAAATGGTCCCCACAATGTTATATAAACCTAATACACGCACACACACCCACATAGTGCACAGATTTTTAAAGTATCTTTTATTAATTAAAATCATCTTTTCAAACCATGCTATATTAATGTGCTTGTCTTAAGTGTATGGTGCAATAATTAACATTGTACCACGTTTTCAAGTTACATTTCCGTTTTGTTGTGCTGTATCAAAATAAGAAGAAATTTATGGTTTCATTAACTGCTAATGCACATTTCCTGAAAGATGCATAAATAATACAAACATAAGTAACCTGAAAAATAAGACACATGGTCATGTGTAACGCCTCCAAAATGAGAAATGCATACAATATCATTTAAATAAAATGTTAGGTAAATAGCATATTTTTAAAAAATTGATAGAACAAGTATGAAGCTGTTTGGGAGAGGACCTGGGCAAAAGACTGCAATGATTAAAAAGAGAGAGAAAAAACATTACAGAAAAAAACACAACACAACAATATCATAAGGCAGACGATTTATCACCTGTGCATTTCAGCCAGCTGGCTTTCATGCAGACTGCTTTCCTCCAATCACTGAGCTATATTATGCTGGTTAAAGCGTTTTACAAAATAGGAGAGTGTCCTGGTCACTTCAGCTTGTAAATGTGCAAAAGCAGCAGCAGAAACACCTAAGGCATTTTACTGTAACAATTTTAGTAGATTTACAAATGAAACTAAACATAAATTTATAACTGAGACACAGCTATATATGATGTCTCTGTTTAGAAATGTATTTATAAGTACCACAAGATCTTAGCATAAAATAGCATATATTGTGTAAAAAGTTCATAGTTTTGGGTAAAAAATATAATTTTTTACAACGGGTAATATTGTGGACAAGTGTTCAATTATGCTTAGACATACAGATAGTTGTTATTCATCTTTTTGTCTAGGGAGAGAATAACTGTTAGGGTTGAAATGTGTAGTCCGGTAGGAGAAGCGTAATGGTAATGAAATATTAATCTACTTCCTTAAAAGAGCAGAGAGGTGGAACATGAGGCCTGGTACCTTCTGACCATGTTCATCCTTCCTTTGAAGATGCAAGAACATCATGTTCACATCTCCTCTCAGCTCCTTAAGGATGCGGCCGCGCTGCTGGTGGTAGGTACCCACATGGTCTCCTCCATCAGCTCGGGGTGACCACTGATATTTCATTCCTGTCTCTATGGTTTGATCAAATTAAAATCACCCTGATTTATGTCTTAAACATCAATATATAATCAAGGGGTGGGACTGTGGCCCGAAATTCCATTTTTCTGGGGGAGAAACTGAGCATTGCAGATGTGAGGACTAAATTATTTAATAGACACTTTATGAAAAGTGTTACATATTTTTTATTTCATTCATTTAAACATCTAGATATCTCTGCAATGATTCAGGTTAACAGGAATGCTTTGGCTTTCCAGTGTTACAACAGCAAATCCTTTCCTGATGTTTCCATTAGCGACATTTGGGTAAACACATTCACAAATGCAGTTTTACCCCAGTCCTGGTACAAAACTTGGTCGAATATAACCCTGTAAAAAGCATCCAAGGTAACCGGCAAAGCCAGAGACATCATGTCTGGACAGGATTCACTAGTCAATCTGTCAGTTTGCTCATTCACCACTTTGTCAATCGTGCATCTTTTAATTCTATATAAATAATGGAAGGTCTTTTGCATCTTAAGAAATTTCCTTGTCATGATTTATGATGATTTAGCTATTTTTAGCAGCCCCCACCCCTGCCATGTGGCCTCCAACTCAGATTGATTCTTGGCAACCATAAGGGGGGGGGCTTCTCTCAATAGCATTTATATGTATTGACAGAATCGCATTGAAAGAGTCCAAGCTTTGATTTATAATAAGGATGTGAGGCCAGGAATTTATCATGGATGCTTGATTTAAAAACCCGCATTTAGCCATGGAAGTTTAGACTAATATCAATGTTAACTCTATGTCTAAGTGGAAAAAATATGTTAGATAGTTTTAAATATTCTATCTGATGTTATAATGTACACTCATAAAAATTAACAAAATTTTACTCCAAAAGTTGTCTCTGCTATTATTTAACATAGCATCATTTAATTTGTTCTGCATTTTGTCCATGTCTGGATATCACGTACAACATGATGACTTGTCTTGACCGCGGCGCAGGGAATAAGTGTCCCATCACTAAGACTAAAGAGCGCTTCTTTCTGAGTCAGATGGCGTTAAGTTGCCCATCGCAGGTAAATGACTAATGACTATTGCCTCAAAATGTGATCAAAGGTTCCCCAACACTGTGTCCACTTGAATGAACCGTTGTGCTCTTTCAATGCGTATTACAAAGCATCAAAGCACACCTCTGCTTTCTAGAATTTCATTCCTCTATGTTAGTCATATGGTGTGCATATACAGTCGATCCCGTTCTGTACTGATTTCATTAAAACTACGGAATCATTTGTATTTGTGATTATTCACTTTTCTATAAATAAGGATTACATTTACAAGCTATTTACTCTACCTTCCTAACAAGACACTTAGTTAATGTACCACATATCTGTACCATTGATCAACAGATGAACAGTCTGGTTTTCCCAGGTCCATGACAATACATCTGCTTTAATTAATGCTTCTGTTTATATTCATGTGCATTTTTGCAAACTAATCGCCACATTTATCAAGCATGTGGTTAAGCAACAGCTGCAAGCAAGACCAGTTAGATTGATGTGTTTTTCCTCTTAGACTTTATGTGAAAATATGTATATTTAGGATTTTTAATTTGCTTTTTAGATTGTAGATTTTTTTTTTTTTTAATGATGTGCTTTTCAAATGGAGTTTATATAGATTTTTTAAATGATGCACAACCTCCAGTATATGCAACTTCTATATGCAAAATCCTTTGTACCTCTTAGACATGGAATACATATTTAATGTTCTAAATTTTGAGGTTACAAATAATAGCTGATGTAAACCAGGGATTTTAAAAATTGGCTATGAATGTGTAAAATCTGTAGAATTCCATTCCTTGTTTCAGACTTTGCCTGTTAACATTAATCTACAAACAGCCCAGAACTAAGTGATCTGTATATTCTCAATGATGTCATCACTTCAGTTCTTTATACAGTTTATAAAAATGAAGGATGTCTGTGTAAATTATTCTTTATTTATTTTCTTTTTACTTTGCAGTAGCGTTTAATGTTTCAGAAGCCATCCTCAATACGACACGCTGTCAAATAAAATTCTAACGAGTATTTATCTTATCTGTGCCTCATGAGGAAGACAGATTAGGGACCAGGAATTTTCAGTATTTACAGCCCCTTTTGGGAACAGCCAGTGGGTACTGCGCTGGACAGGGACCACAAGGAAGATTTGGATCGCATGGTCGTACCTGCAATGTTCCTGTGTGTAACTGGACAAACATGCCTGTTTTGCAAATAATTATTGCTTTAGCCAAATGTAGGGCACTGTCTTACCAGAGCAATCTCACATTCCTAGAACTTAAAGTCTGCGTTGTTCCACATTAAGTTTAATTTCCTCAAAAGTCAGATGTCACTGTCCTACAAGCTCTAAATGTTAGTACATTTTGATTGTACTACAGATCAAATTGTCACTGTGCATTATTTTTTTTCTTGGACTCCTCCTTCAATCTCCTGGGCTCCTATTCTCTTAAATGTATTGCCGGTGTATGTTTTGGCTTAGAGGAAGTAGGGAGGTATCTCTTTGTGAATTTTATTCAAGGTTTTGGTAAAGCACAATTTAAGACAGTTAAAACGACACAAACAGAATCTAGCCAACAGTAACACAACACACCTTTAAAATCAGTGTGGTGCTCATTAAATGCTATATCTTAATTTTCATGTCCTGAACAACAGCACTACCCTCTGGAAAAGGAAGTAACTGCACTGCAATGAAACTGGATCTTAAAAAGATATTTCTTTATTGAACCATTTTAGTTTCGATGTGTCTAATTAAGTGTGCATCTGTCCAGTCACAAAATAGTGTGCTGAGAACAATTATTTTACCTCTACAAACCACACAAGCACTGGCTACTGTCTCTAATATTCCACACAACTGTGGTCCTAATTTTGTTAGAGTCATTAAGTAAATCTGCAAAGTAAATCTGCTGCTTTTTTTTGGGGGGGGGGGGGGTTTTAGGGTTTGATATTGTGCACCACTGTCTCTCCACATGATTACATGCTAATGGAAAGAACACTCATTCTAAACTACATTTTATATGTAAGAAGCGTATGAACGGAGTCATCTGCGTGTATAGAGGGTTTATTATTAATATTGTTGTGATTATTATTAATAATAATAATAATAATAATAATAATAATAATAATAGCAAATGCAATTATAACAACTTGCTTACATGCATCCCTTACAATAAAGATGGAATACAGCCTTCTGTCTTTCGTAGTTACTATACAGGAAATTATGTAATATGGGTAAAAACTGGGTTTACATGGACCAACAGATTATCCTTCAGGAGATGCTTAATTGTGCCGGGAAAGTCACCTGCTGCTGGAACTGAGAAAACCTTCTGTTAGCAATTAAATGTTATGGACTGTGCTGACTGTCCACACACAAACAGATTAAGTATCTATATCTTTGTGGGGACCATCCATTAATTTCTATGGGTAAAACCCTTAACCCCTACCCAGCCCTAACCTTAACCGTAACTAACCAAACAAAATACAAGACTTTTGGCATTTTTAGTGATTACAGTCACAGATTTTTATTAAAAATGGTCCCCACAATGTCAAAATAACAGGTGTTTATCACACTATGAAGATATTCGGTCCTAACAATGTAATATATACAACCCACCCTCCCTCAACCGCACACACACACACATGTACTGTTTTGTGGGGGATTAGTGTTGCATTTTCAAAAGCAGCAGCTCTGTGTGACTCCTACACACAGGATACCTTGACGCAGAAGCCGGATTGAGGATCTGAGGTGGGTGGAGAGCAGAGGCTTGCTGTCTAGCGTGGCGTTTGCCCGAGTGTCACGGCGTCACACCCTCTGTCCTGCAGCACATCTCAGCCACTGGGTCACGTGCCTCTTTATCTCCTGCACACATCATAAAGGAAGCTCAGTGTGGCCGGCCTCTAATGGCACAGAGGTCAGCTAATTCATCGCTTCAGCGCCACAAATGGCATTCTCAGTGTTCTGCTGGTGTTTTAGTGCCAAGGCATTTATGAAGAAACAGTACTGAAACACATTTTGGACTTATTCCGTGTTCGTGACAAAGCAACGTGCAGTAATTCTCACCCTCTCAGCCAAACCTCATTTCTGTTCTGCTCCACCACCTACACCATTTTTTTTAACTATAATTAATTTTAAAACTTCTGATTACCAGCAGGACCAGCACAAGGCATGAGCAAACTCAGCAAACTCAAGGTCCCAGCAGCCACTAGGGGGCGCTCTATCTGATCAGCCTGTCACAATGTGAAGGAAGATGACAAATGACAACTAGGTTAATTAAATTTTGCTCTGGACCCAGGAAATATTTGGGCTTCCAAATGGAGCACCAGTGGATTCCTCCAGTGCCGCTCTAATTACAGTGCAGATATAACACTGAGGTGCTTGTCTACTATGCTCTGTATTGTTCTCTCTCACCTCTCCCCTCTATCCCTCCCTTTCCCACTGCTGCGCCTGTTTCATTCCCTCTTCCACGCCCGTTCCGCTCACCTGCCGGGCCTTTCTCAGAGCAGGTGAGTCGTGAGACCCAGCACAGTTCATGTCAGCACAGTGTGCAGCGCCTTCGATGAGGACAGCTCTGTCTTTGTCCTCCTTGGTCCCGTTGTGCACCACGCTCAGCTTATGCCATGGGTCAATGTCACCTGAGAGAAGGCACAGGCTATGCTGACGTGGATCCTGTACCATAGAAAACCATCCAAGAAGAGTTTCTTCTACTCTGGCAGCACTAAATCAGCCAAGACTGCACTGCACCATTGATTAGGGTCACCACTTGTCCAGATGTCCTGCAGACGGTGTGGTTTTTCAGCCCTCTGTCCAGACTGCTGGTGGGTCTCCTCCTTTCAACCCCCTTGTCCTCCTTTTTCACCCCACCCTATCTGCCTCCCAGTCACAAGCTAGTGCTATTCTCTCCAACCCCAACTGCACAAAAAACGTAGGTTACCCTCACACACATACTATGAAAGTTCAGAACAGCCATGCATTTAGTTTTGTATACCGTTCTCTCAAGATAATGAGATGAATATAGAGATAGATACTATTCTCAGGTTCCATAATATCCATACGTGTACAATATGGACTGCCCCCCCCCCTTAAAGCCATAGTCCTCCTATTTGGACACAAGTGTCCTCCTTTTTAAGCTTTAGTCCTCCTATTTGGACACAGGTGTCCTCCTTTTTAAGCCTTAGTCCTCCTATTTGGACGTTGATGTCCTCTTTTTTAAGCATTAGTCCTCCTATTTGGACACAGGTGTCCTCCTTTTTAAGCATTAGTCCTCCTATTTGGACACAGGTGTCCTCCTTTTTAAGCCTTAGTCCTCCTATTTGGACGTTGATGTCCTCTTTTTTAAGCATTAGTCCTCCTATTTGGACACAGGTGTCCTCCTTTTTAAGCATTAGTCCTCCTATTTGGACATTGGTGTCCTCCTTTTTAAGCATTAGTCCTCCTATTTGGACACAGATGTCCTCCTTTTTAAGCATTAGTCCTCCTATTTGGACATTGGTGTCCTCTTTTTTAAACATTAGTCCTGCTATTTGGACATTGGTGTCCTCTTTTTTAAGCTTTAGTCCTCCTATTTGGACACAGGTGTCCTCCTTTTTAAGCTTTAGTCCTCCTATTTGGACGTTGATGTCCTCTTTTTTAAGCATTAGTCCTGCTATTTGGACATTGGTGTCCTCCTTTTTAAGCTTTAGTCCTCCTATTTGGACATTGGTGTCCTCTTTTTTAAGCATTAGTCCTCCTATTTGGACACAGGTGTCCTCCTTTTTAAGTTTTAGTCCTCCTATTTGGACGTTGATGTCCTCTTTTTTAAGCATTAGTCCTCCTATTTGGACACAGGTGTCCTCATTTCTTGAGTCATACTGTTGGTTACCCTACCATTGACATACAGTACCCTCTGCGTCTGGGGGTGATCGCCGCCATAGAATTGGTTGGTGAAAGCGATCCGGGACTGTAGGCTGCCCTGAGGTATCCCGAACACCAGGGGGCAGAGTTCCATCTGGGACTGCAGAGTCATCATGCGCGCAAAAGGACAGCTGGCATCCTCGCAGGTCTCGACTGCACACAGAGAGAGGGCTTACCAATAAACACGGGAATGACAGATGGATAGCATCACAGTGGACACCTTGTAAGCTGGCATAGGGTTTGAAGTGACATAATTTTCTCCTAGACCACCAGGGGGCATAATAGCACCACATGCATTTAAGTTAAAAATACCCTCTGACCAGATTATCGACCTTCTGAACTGGTGTATTTTCCAGTGATCTGTAAATCATATGCTTTGCAAACTCCATTCACCCCCAAAAGACCTTTCATGGATTCTCCCAGAGCACATAGCAGAGGCCGCAGATGCTCAAGCGAATGAGGTAAGTTGCGGTGTGTGGATAACCACTCACAGAAGCCGAATTCTGTGCAGGTCTGGTAGTACCATTGGCGATAGCCAAAGCCAGAAGACTTCAGGTCGGTGTTCTGGAGCTCCAGGATGGCCTGCTTGTGGGAGATGAACAAGCAGGGCTCCTTCACTGCTGCACGATAGATCTGATACAAAGAACAAAAGGTTTTCTTAACAGGAAACTCGATGCTGAATAGTTGCAGTTTGACAAAGTTGAGCCATGAAAATGAACCAAACAGTTTACCAGACCAGTCAAAAATATGCTACAGACAATGAGGTATTGGATTATGAGTCACATAAGTGAGGCAGAAACAAGTTTTGCTCTGCAGTTCATAACTGAGATATTGTGATCAAATTATGATTTTTTTCTATTCAATCTTGTATGATTTTGTGAGGATTTATCAATGAACTTGTATGAGAATGAAGGATGAAGGTGCAGAATAGAATATGATACATGCCATTATTGTCACCAGCCACACCACCTGCAGGCCACACTAAGTAATCCACCTGAAGCTAAGCATGTTTGGGCCTGGTCAATACTTGGATGGGAGACTAGGTAAGCTGGGTTGCCGCTTGACAAGCTATTGGCATTGCCAACAGGTTAGTGTTACTGATTCTCTGAGATCGTAAAAGATCCATGGTGATCCTTTGGCAGAGTAGGGGTGGGACCCCAACAGCCTGGCTGAAATTGCCCACTGTGACCCTCTCAATTCTGGCCTGCTAACCATCCCCTATATCTAACTGATGAATTCTCTCCTGCCCCTTCACCACCTTAGCTACTGTGTGGTGTGTGTACTGGGGCAGAATGGCTGCCGTCGCATCATCCAGGTGAGGGCTGTAGTGGTTCAAGAGGCTCCTCATTGGTTCTTAAAGCACTATATAAATGTAACATTCATTCTTTCAACAGTGTTAGCCAAAACGTGGACGAGCCGGGGCGAAGGCCTGGATAGAACATACCATTGCCAGGTTGACCAGCCTGCTGTAGGGCCCCTCCTCCTGCTGAGTCTCTTCACTCTTATTGGTCAAGACATCACATATCTGGGCGATGGTCAGCACCCCCCCCTCTTCATTGTACTGCACAGTTCCCATGAAGATGTCGGCCAGGCTCTGAACCAGCTCAGACTGGTCCTCTGGCTCCAGTGGTGGCTCACAGCAGCTGAAGTCTTTGCCCACCTTTGTCACGTTTCCCTCCAAGAGAGCTGTTTCCAGAGCCGCAAACGCCTCCCACACTATGTCTAGGCACTAATGGTCAGGTCAGCCACACACAAAAAAAGCACAACACAGTAAGCAGATTGATATATGGAGACACACCAATGAAAAGGAGAGAAATGCTGAATTTATGCAAATACATCTGTAATAACACTCACTGCATTATATAATAACTCAACAAAATGTGACAAATTTTCATTAGATAATGCTGTGTTATTACAAAATGTGTTCTTACACATAAAGCGAACTTTGACCAATTAAAGGTCAACTCATTTATCCTACTTTGCTAAGACTAAAAGAACTAAAGCAAAAATCCTCAAGCTATAGCAATCTTGAACTGGATCACATGAGGGCCTGGATCACATGAGGGCCTGGAGGGCCTGGATCACATGAGGGCCTGGATCACATGAGGGCCTGGATCACATGAGGGCGTCGCCTGAGCGTTGAGTTTCCCCACAGTCATTTTTGTTTTTTCTCTGTACTTTAATACTTACAAATAAATTCTGTGAAAAATTATTACATATTGCAGTGTGACAACCCATTACATAATGACACCACATGATGCAATAATTCTACAAAATACAAGAAATTGTCATTAGATGATGCAAAATTATTACATTATGCAATGTTACATGGTTTGTTACAACGTATTACAACGTCATTACATACTGTCTTACAAAAGACAATTATTGTCCAAAGGAGGCACAAATGCATGCATTTGTTTTGCAAAAATAATTTTTAAAGTACAGAAAACAGCACCTTCTCTGAGCCTCCAACAGCTTCATTAGTAAGACTTTCACCCACTACCTGAAATGTGTAAATTCTGCTGTTACAAAGCATGTCAATGGATGTCATTTTAAATCAACAATAGCAAATGTTCATTATCACATGTTCTAGCTGCTATACTTTCAACATTAATTAAAGTATGTCTGAAAAAAACATGGTACTTAACTGGGATTTTTATCCTCTTAATGAACGTCAATGTTTATTTGAATATCTGCTAACAGAGTACCTGGTTGTAGCTGGAGAAGTCTAGCGTGGCCTTGACGGGGGCAGAAGAAGCCACAGCACCATAGATCAGGTGAGGAAACTGAGGGGGGGGGGGGGCACGTGACATTATGTCAAAGAGCCACAATACAACCTTTCAGCATGACCTACAAACACATGTGAATGGGAAGGTCAGTGTGCATGATTTAGAGGTCTGGTTGGCAGCAGTCATGCCAATCACACTGTTTTTTATTTTACTCGGGGGTGGGGGGGGGGGGTATTACCTTGCCACGAAGCCAGGCAGACAGAGCTCCAGCATAGGAACCTCCAAAACTGATCCAGGTGTTCTGTGATGACAAGTCATAGCGTTCGCTGACGTATCTGTGAAAGGCCGCCAGGTCCACCAAACTCCAACGGAAAGGAGGACAGAAGAATTACCGACTGCAAAATGTTACTCTACACCTGCAGGCGTCCTTCTCTGGTTCACCAACGTCCGTGATACGTGTTTCCCACCTGCCATTCAAAGGCAGCCCTGACCACGGCACTCGGCACTCACGCCTGACGGCTGGAGAGATGCCTCAGGTTCGCTATGTCCAGGCCATCGGGGTTGATGCTATGCCCGTAGAATCTGTGCTCTAGCGCCACCAACAGGGCTCCATTCTCCTCTGCCATCTGCACATGATGGCCTGTGTTTGGAGAAAAGGGTAGATCACAAAACTGAAGCAATAACAGCTTAGCTTCTGTCACTCTGCTACACATGAGATGCATATGTGAATGGCATTTTGATTTGTGTGCATAGTGTGATTCTACTTGATTTCATTCACATATCTGTTGATGTCGGACACACCATAGAGCACGGATAACTCTGAGATAGCACCTTCTCCACCAATGTAGAGGAATACTGGACCATTGGGACGATCCCAGTACTCCTCATTGACAAAAAACCTCTGTGAGAGAAGTCATCAAATAATGCAGGTTAGTCGAGAATTACGACGACATTTCTCAGTACTGCAAAAACTTCAGAGTGTGAATTTATGAAGAGAGCAAAGAACTTTGCTAATGGCAAAGGATGAGCAAGGTCACTGAAGAGACATTCACCCTGAACTGCACATCCAGTAGAGGGTGCCATTGAGCCTGGAGTATATCCTGAGCAGGAGCTCATGGGAGTTTTACTCTATACAAACATGAAGGCAGAATGAAAAATGATTGGTTCAGAGTGATAACCAATCAGATTGCTGAGGAGATGAGTCCAAGCAACTACAGAAGGTGGGGCCAACCAATCAGATGTCTTGGTCCGGCCTCCTCAAGTTTCTTAGATCCACCTCCTCTGCAATATGACTGGTTATCGCTCAATTATTTTTTCTTTCTGCCCTAAGTAAAACTCCCACTAGCTGAAAGCAATGCCAGTTTATAACATGGCGCATTTGAACATAAAGGGTAATTTGGAGAGACCAATTAAACCCTATCTGAATACACAGAGCCAGGGAGAAGAATCTGATCCCTCAACCCTGGGTATGTGAGGCTACAGAGTGCTAACCAATATCTCACTGCTTGTTTTTTGTACAACATGAAATGGCTTATGAATGCACTGTAAAAGTGTCAAGTAATGAGTTCTGCTGGTCTTTTGCAAGCATGCATTAAGCCCTGTTCACATGTGAGGGAATGAGGAACAGGCTTGTATACTTCTGCAACATGCATCTCTGCACCTGAGGAATGGTCTCTGTGCTCTGGCTGTCAAAGTGGTCGAGCGGCTGGCGGATGCGTCCTTCTTTGACCCGATACGTGGGCTGGTGCCTGGTGACCGAATGCTGCAGCAGATGCTGCTTCGCCTTTTGGTTCTGTTCCCAGAACACGTTCTCTTTTATCTTCCTCAGAACCTGTCCTGGAGGAGGCGATATTTTTAACTGGAGGACAATGACAACAATGAAAAACATGGACAGAGAACAGCCAATGTTTTCAGCTTTTCTTTGGGATAAATTATTGAAAAGGTGGCAGATTGCTGCTTGTAGTGCTTGTATAGTCTGCTTCTTTTGTACCTTGCTGTGGGCAAAAGGTGTCAAATAAATGTAAATGCTGGAAAAGTAAAAAAATAAAATAAACATCATTTACTTGCCACGGAAACTGAAGCCTGCAGATCGTGAAATTATGAATTAATCTGTAACCAACCTGAATCTAAAATTGTAACTGTAACTCTAGTACAGTACTTTTCCCCAAAAGCTTTCTTTATATTTTAATAATTACTATTTCATTTAAACATGAGCAGACTTGAACAGACTTGTAAAGCATTTTGGCTGATTTATTAGGTTAACTCTGCAAGATCACATTTTACAAAAGATTTACAGTTACTGTTTATCCATTGGCTTCTGTTTAGGCATTACAATCTTTATGAAACAGCACAATAAAACAGAATATGAATTCATTATAATGCATTATAAAGGTATTTATAGTGCATTATACCTGGGAACATTCATAATGCATAATAAACATGGCTATGTGTTATGGCTTTTAATAAATATTTATAGCTATGTTTATAATACCTTATTAATGCATTACAATGTATTATGAAGGTAACCGGTTCGCAGTTATATAACTGAGTTAACTAAAGCATTACCCATTTCACTTGCAACCTTTTATCATTGAAAATATACGTTCAGGGTAATAAAACCCAGAAATAAAATGAATGGACTGAAATTTAAGGACAGGTCAACAGCATTCAAATGTTAGATTTCCTGATGGACGTCTGTTTTCAAAGCTGGTTGAAACCTTAACTTACCAGAATAGGCGCAGCCAAAGAGCAGCACTAGACACACGCAGCAAAGCAGGGTAGAGCGCATGTTGATATACTAGCACAAGTTAACGGATTTCTGAAAATAAAATTCACAACCTGATAATTCTGACTGTCCAGATACCGCAGTAGGACAGTAATGGATGAACTGTTCAGCACATGCTGATGCTCTTGCCAAATGGAAGTTACTTTTGCTGGGTTTAGGCATCTGTAATTTTATATTTTACCAAGGAAAGTGAAAGTGGGGCATGTCACGACGCCAAAAGGTGCAAGGCATGCACTCCTACAGCACACCACCTCACCCT
>JAABNX020000042.1:8230069-8245074 GCA_015163995.2 Mormyrus lacerda | reverse complement strand
TCAGCGTGATTAATCCCCTCAATCTCATCTGCAGCTCATCATAGTACCAGCTTGAACAGGGATTCTCTCTCTCTCTCACACACACACACACACACACACACACACACACACACACACAATTAAATTTTTCCAAAGGGAAAACAAGTTAGTTGGGTTAAGATGTCCCGCTGGCTCCACCTTGGCTTAGCTATCCTCCCTCAGAGTTTGGAAAAAGGCACGTCTTTGGGACTCTTCTTCTCCATACTGGCCTGGGCAGATTTAATGACATCCTGTGTCTGCAGCATGCTCATGTTCCACGTGGCCTGAAACAGAGAGTGTCAGCATGACAGGGATGACAGAGTCCCATTCGCGGTTGGGCGGTAAGATAAATAAAATGATCATCATCGCTATCACTGCGTTTCGTGCCAAGCAGTACATTGTCTTCCCTTCACAGAAATAGAGGGAATATGTAGGTTGAGTCTTAACCCCAGCTGAATCCCCATCAGCAGCTTAAACACAAAAAGCCCAATCAAGGTGTTATTAGTAAACTCAGGGAGGAGAGAATCTTTTAATATGGTTCATGGGTGATTTCTTTAAACAGATTAATTTGTGTGACAACTGACATTTAAATACAAGTGACTGATAAAAACTTATGAAAGTTAGCAGTTACTGTTTACTGTAACTATCTAGTTTCTGACTATACAAACCAAAATGTTTGAAGTGTCTCACATCCATAACCCAATCAAGACGAAAAACACTCCGTCAGGCTTTCTTGATATTTGAAATTTTTACCACAAATGGTTTATAAGTTGCATGTGAGTTCATATGTTCCGTTGTTCAATTCTGCTCCAACAGACATCTGCAGCCATCCTACTGGCAATATGTAGGGCAGTCCTACCAAGGCCTTCAAAGAACTGAAGCCAGTCATTTGAATAATCTGCAAGCCCGAGTCCTCTGGCAGAAGCGTCCTCTCTTAAAGCCGTCTGTTTCAGGCCTCTGACGGACAGCAGTGAATCACAAGCATAAGGCTTATTCTAAACAATGATGTTTTCGAAGATGCTGCTTTGTATATTTCGGCCCATCAAAGATAAGCCACTTATCTGCCTCAGACAGAAGTCCTCCATCTGTCTCATGCTTTCTGCTTCGTTTCCATTTTACAGTGAAAATACGAGCAGCACTTTTAGATACAAGCTGAACTAGTGCACATATGTAAGTAGGCCTGTCGCCATAACTACTTCGGCCAGACGATATACTGTATTATCCCAGACATAATTTGTGATAAATGATATTATTGTCATTTTAAGATCGTTTTATGCCGCTAACATAATGCTAATATATTACCATGGTAAGGCAAGTATACCCTTTCAAAGAGCAATGAGCTTTTAATTTCACGGAATATTCAGACATTGGTATTGGAGTGTAAAAAACAATGCAAATATCCTAGATAAACAAAACCACAGAAACAGAAAAACAGATCAAATGGACCGATAACAAAAATTACATTCAGCAGAAGAGCATAGAGTCATTTGTTCCTTTACAGAAAATACACCATATACTAGATGGAAAGTTGCAGGACTTTGCTGGCTACAAGAACATGTGACGACTTGGTGCCGGTGGCAGGGTCAAGTTCATTGCACGAGGCCCATCGATACATCGCTACTTTAGTGAAATAGAATTTACAGGAAATACTCCCCGGTACCGTTTTTGAAGTTCGCTTCTATTGCATCATAGTTGGTTTCGGAAGCAACAGCTTTAGTTGTCAGTTTCCTTAGCGATATTTCCTTAATGATAACCCTGTCTTGCATACTGCACGTACATAGTGCAAAGTTAGTTTTAGTAAAATCCTTACAAATTCTAATAACATCCATACCACACTTCATAAATGTGACTTTTAAGAGCAGCTTTGCCTGGTGTGTAAAAGTATGACTATTGAGGAGCACAGACCGTCCGGCTCAGCGTCAAGCGTGTCTCTGCACACAGGCACTCCCAGAAAGTATGAATTGACCCTGAGCCATGTCTGTGTCACAGAGCAGAGGAGAGGGCAGAAGCGGAGAGGCTGAAAACGGTTTTGGGGGCATTTACTGTCATGTAAACACAATTTGCTGATATCAAGGTCATTTATGTCCTTAACTATTGTAACGTAATTAACATAACAGACCTACTTGCAAGTAGCTATTTTTCAGCGTAGGTTAAAATATAACCATTGCAGCAAGTGTTGGCATTCTTGCATGCAGCGACTGAACGCCTATCAAGACATAACTTCCTTCCTCATATAAGATATACACACATACATATGTGAGCCTGCAGAGAATGTGGTGACCAGCATAACAAGAATGGAAAAAGAACCTTGTACGGACAGTTTAATCTTCACGATGCCATCCGTCATTGTGACTAATATTAATTTACAGTTAATATTTACAGTTAATACCACTGTGGGTATGGGTTTCACTTAGCCAGGACTGCTGCACAAACACCATCACAGCAATGAGCACATGAGTACTTGGTTTCAGGCCTGCTGAGTATTTGAGTACGTTCCTTAGAATTTGACCGGGCAGCCTTTGGGGAGATCAAACCAAGCCAGAAGATCTCAGAATGTTTTGCGTCTGTTCAAGTAACGCATCTTACCACATATTCAAGTCCCTCTGCTACACTGTGATCTCTGGAGTAGATAAGGTTGATCTTGGTTCCCTGTACAGCCACTGGACTGCGGGATGCGATCTCTCCAGCCAGCTCCATGGCCCCAGACATCATCGTTTCCTTGTCTGGAAACACGCGACTGCAGAGGGGAGATGAGAGCTAGTGAGTACTGTCCCTTTCAGTCTGCAATAAATAAAAATACTCAACATTCAAAGCTACCGCCTGCCTTATTCTAAACGTTTCGGCACAATGTTATCTAATGCTATTTATACATTTTTTCTCTTTATGCATTACCCCTATATTCCTTATTTATATTGTACTTTATGCATCTTTGTCTATGTACCCTCACTACATGCATCTCATGCACAGACACACATACGTACTTTGTCATACTGTTGAAATGATAAATGATAGAAGACTTTAATAGCTGCTTGCAGGCTCGTCGGAACGCTATAAAAAAATTGGAAGCGATCAAGAGATTCTGCAAACTGCAAGGTGTCTTGCAGAGGCAGGCAGCGCGGACGAACAAAAAAATAACTGGTACCTGACCAATCCACTGCTCTTCGCTTCATCAGAGTACATCTTCCTGGACGTGAGCGCCAGCTCATTGACGAGGCTGCAATGAAGAGATGACCCAATTAACTGGAAAAGAATGGAGTGAAACGGAACAATATTCGATTAAGGAGACAAGCAATGCTTTAGGGCAGCATTTCCCAACCCGGACTCCCAGACAGTCCATAGTTTTGTTCTCTCCTTGTTCCCTACACACCTATGCCAGGTGTTCAGAGTTCTGAGCACTGTGCGTTTTGAAGGGGTCGCTGACGCCTGGGTTGGGAAGCACTGCTCTAGGATAATTTCCATCTTACCTCTGGCTCCCAATGACCTTAGGAAGACGTTGTAGAGTCCCAACATCTGCTGCCAAGCCAATGTCCACTTCCTATGGCCACCAGACCACCATGTCAAGTTGTGCAATACTGAACTACCTTTACAAAAATTCACCAGATGCAAATGCATCCGAAAGAACAAACGGGGGAAAAATTTGAATAAATGACAGTTTTCTATCAGCCTCGCTGCTTTGATGTTACACTCCCCACAACCGTTCATTACACATAAATGTTTCTACAGTAATGGCTTGGTGGGATCATACCAGGCATAACTGGGCAGGCAGTGATTTTTTCTGTCTTACAGAACATCAACTAACAAGTAACAAATCAACGAGCTGCTCATTTTTATGCGCGTGCATCAGGACATGTTTGAGAATTTTTGACGACTGACCGACAGACAGAGAGAGAGACAAAGAGACAGACACCTTTAATAATCCCAGAGGAAAATTCTAAAACTTCTTTTTAACGCTTACTACTACTACTTTAATACTATACTATACTATACTATACAGTCAATACAGAGTCAGTATTACAAGAATACAGCATAAAGCTCCTGTGATGAGCGTTTCACATCCTAAAGCCGGGCTGTTCAAATCACGCTCATCAAGGGCCGAGCACTGCTGTTTTTCCAGCTTTCCTTTACCTGAGAGCCAGTTGTGAAGCCCCTGGGTTATCGCTAAAGCATCTATGCTGCTGCTGTACATTACAAGCCCTCACATGACATCACATGTCAGGTTTATTCTTCCTCCTCATGATAAGTCACGTACCATTTCGTTTGGTATGTGAGCTGATTACCGCAGACTTTGACTGGCAAACAAGTTTATTTGGATTGGTCTATAGCATAAAGCAGGCAGTACTGCATATCATCCAAACAAGACTTTTTCCCTTGGGGGGAGAGCCAGGGAGGTTTTTTTTGATAAAAAGAAATTAATTGAGAATAAAAAGCAAAACTGCCTTCTTTAAAAAAGGAAAATTAAACTTTTGGATGATGCAGAAAGAAGTCTTTACCTTGACCTGGAACCAAGCATCCTGTGTGCAGAGGCGGATATCACAGGCGGTGATCAGGTCCACTCCTGTATCAAGGAACCATTATGAGAAAGAAAGGTGACTACAGGCAGTGGCCAGGTTACAAATGAGATCCATTCCCTAAGTTTATCATTAAGTCTAAGATTTGTAGGTACGTTGGAAAAATAATGATACAGTGCATAATAATAATAATAATAATAATAATAATAATAATAATTCAGCAATAATAAAAGCAACTACATACTAAACTACATACATTAAAGCTGCGTTGTTTTCATGAACATCACATTTATTATTATCATCCATTGTACTTAACCCAAAGTTTTAATATAATATGTTTTATGCCGATCCCTTCGTAAGTACGAGTTGTCGGAAAGTTGGACATTCTTAACCCGGGGACTGTCTGTGTACCATCACAGGACCGTCACATTCACACTGATTAAGTGGTTCGGTTGTGAGGTATTTTTCAGACACGTGTGCCTGCATGTCCATGAGCATGCAGACTTATACCTTACCTGCACCCACGCAAGGTCCGTGTACTGCGACAACCACGGGCTTTGGACACTGGAGAGTGACAGAGAGAACTCACACACACACAACCAGTGTATTGCACACAATGCATTTCACACATTTTACTACCAAGTACTTATACTCATAAATGCTGACTGAGGAATACCACCTTTTTCTGCTCAGGGCAAGTTACTTTGCCAAGTTTAATAAAAAGGTACAGTATAATTGCACAATACTCATAGAGCCTGAGGATACTGATCAAGGATGAACTTGACAGGAGTTTATATATAAAGCAGATGCCAGGACCCAACCTTTTCTATGACAGAAAAAGTCTCCTGATACTGCTTGACAAGGCGGCGCAAGTTCCATGAAGTTCTTGCAGCATCGTCTCCTTTTGGTTGAAGGATATCACCGGCCATGTCCATCAGGTCAATCCCTAAAAGGGAAGATGCCACACTTTCTGTAGTTATGGAAACAGTCTGGACATTCATATTATATTAAGCACAGTGGGCACCAGCAAAAACTCAACAAGCTCGACCCAGCTACCTGATGTGAAGACTGTGCCTGCTCCGGTCACCACAACAACCCGACATTCCGGGTCCTCAGCAATCTGAGAAAAGCAGTCCACCATCTCACTGGGAAAGAGGAGGGGGTGTATTACGTACAACTATAAAAGAGCTGTCAAATTCTACATATTATGAAACTACAGAGGCAAAACACTTGAAAATGCAGAAAAAGATGAAAGGGTCAGTATCATTACATATATTCTTCAGAATGGATTCAGCCCTGTGATGTTACTCTTTAGGGATGACATTAATGAGAAACTGGAATAAATCGTGGGAAACGTGAACAAATCAAATGATAGCTAGACCACCAGAAAACCACACTACAAGTTCAATCAAAATAAAACAGACAGAAATGCAAAAATATTTCTCCGTAAACTTAAAATACAAATGAAAATTTTCCGGCTATCATTGCAAAATAATATTTTGTGGAGTTTCTTTTGAAACGTATAATTATATCTGGTAATAATCTTGATAATGTCTAAAATTGCCCTTTAAAACAGTCAAAAGCAGATGCACTCGTAATACTACAGATTATGTGGTATTTTGGCCATATCTATAGTATTTTCATTACTTAGTTTAAAGCAGTCGTCTTTACCCATCTGCCACATTTGCACATGCGCATGCGAGGGATCGATATTGTACATTCATGCGGCATATTATGTATTTAAAACCTGAAAGGTAATCGCCATACATGCTGAAACGTTACTCTGCACATGCTGCAACAAAAATAAAATGAGACAGACGGGAATTGTTTTCCTTAAGTTTGCAAAGGTGAAGAATGCAGACAGTGCCGTGCCTCCAGAAAGCTTTGTTCATGGCGTTGCGCTTTTCCGGTCGGTACAGCTCCACCTGAGTGACCATGCTGGCTGGACGGGTCACGGACAGGGTGGAGAAAGGCGGAGTGGGGCCTCCCTGGGTAGACATCTCCCGAACAGCTCTAAGCCCCGGCAGCCACAGTCCTCTGTCTAATGAATAACAGCAGAATCTGGCGTTTATGGGAAGCCAACAGGAAACGCGAGTCTTTCAGATGGTTCTTACAAAACCTGGTGACGTGATCAGCAGGGTCCAGTGTGTTGGGATTTCAAAAAACAAAATCATCAAAACTTTTGCTAGAAATGGGAGTGACGCATTATAATGTCTACTTCTTAAAACTGCTAGACCGGCTTCAATACTAAACATATCATGCACACTGTATTATTATTATTATTATATGCACGTTAATTGTGTTTCATATTGATCTATGCTCAGTACAGTACCTCGCTGTAAAAAGATTTCATAGGGTCACCGTCCAGACAGCTTTTAACCTTCCAACCGGTGTTCAATAAACACACATAAAGGTTAGTGTGCCAAAGACCGAGTTACATAAACACAGTAATTCTCCATTACAAACAAACTGGAATATACACAAAACGTGTCTCGCAGCATCAAAAGAAGGAATGGATTAATTTCATTTTGGCATGCATTTTTTGCAAGGAGTTTACGTCCCTTGCAAATCGCTATATTTTTTTCAGTAAAGATAACATTGTTAGCGATAGTCTCCAGTGCAAACACCTTGCTTTCCTTTTCTTTCACTTGCCGATATTCATCACAAACTCAACAAATCTGAACTCATAGCGTTTTAAAAGACACAGTCCCGAATGTACACTGATCACAGATTCACGGAGATTGGTCAAAAGGGGGCTGAAATGGAATCTCAGAATATTAAAAATACTTACTATAGCTCGATACATGCAGTGTCACTTACTTCTTATGAAAGCAGAGCAGACAAGATAAGCCATTGACCTTTGCACGTCCTTTAAATGTTGTTTTATGCAACCCAAAGGCAGCGCTTACAACGCTAAAATTATATTAACAATTGTACCAAATTGCTAAACTTAAATATTCGATGACAACTTTAGCTCGTTTATTTGTATAATGTCGCAGGGCTGGTTGTGATCATACGGTTACTTTATATGACTCTGCGTACGGCGGCCGGAGAGGCTCAAAAGAACCTGCTCTAACTTAATCCGAGGTCGACGTTGTTCCAATAGCCGGAGGCGCTTTACCCAGAAGCACACATTAAATATATGTTCTTGGTTTAACCAATTATTTGATCCTTGACTCAGATAATTTAAATACTAATCTGATGCAAAGCAATCGTTTTCAAGTTTTATCGTCACATGAAATGGTGTAAAATAACGAATTACAAATACTTCCTCATTTGTATGTGTAGGCTGCTGCAACTTATTTTCTAGTAGCTATAACACCCAAATTGCCGTCCGATATTGAAACTTCATAAATATTAACTGGGGCCAGGGGCGCCGCTAAGGGGGGGAAAGTTGGGACAATTCTAAGGGCCCACACCCTTTAGGGGCCCCCAGAGATCTGCTTTATTAATAACAACACTGGTAGGGGGGCCCCAACCTCATATTTTGTCATAGGGCCCAAAATTGCTAGCGGGGCCCCTGACTAGGGCTACTGTTGAAGAAAATGGTGATGATTATATTGGATGATATTTCTGTAGTGGAGGACTTTAGTTGACTCACTAACCACTTGTAAGAGATCTACAAGTACCGGATGCGAAATGTATTTTATGGATTAAAAACAATCTGTCCATGGACCGATATTTCATTTTCCACAGAAGTCATTTCCCTAATCCGCGACAAACTCTGCAAATTAAAAAAATAAATAAAACTATATAGTATACATATAGACACACGACTCAGTTTTTCTTGTTGAGCTGCACGGTCTTAGACAAATTTAAAAGGATAAGGTGGATTTTGTAAGATCAAAAGATTTGTACAGCGGTATTAAGATTGAGTACTTTGCCATGTTATACTAGCAAGATGCACACCAGCTACCCAAGTAAAGACAGTACACAGAATCGAATTTACATTTTATTTTGGAACAAACAAAAGATGCAATATTTTTTTCCTTTTAGTTGACTTCCCAGGAGGTGTAGTGCTGTAAAGACAGCAAAATGTCAAACGGAAGTAAAAAAAAAAAAAAAAAAAATAGAAAAGCGTTTCTCTTAACCTCTCAGTAAAAACAACCTTCTGTGCGTCAGTGTCAGTCACGTGTGGCTTTTGCAGCTCCACAGTAAATAAAGACAACAAAACTGTACGGACACACACACACACACACATACACGCACACACACACAACTTGTACGAACAATACAAGATATTCTGGATAGAAACTAAAAAGGTGTGATGTGGTGCTAATCTGGCAGTCGGTGAAGAACTGGCTGCCAATTAATTTGCATGCTGCGCAGTGGAGAAGCACAGCTTCAGGGTATAAGGGTACGGACCATCTGGGGAAGAAAAGCAGACAGCAGCGGTTATTCGTGTAGCATTTGACACTCGCAAGAACGGAAGGATGTTCGGGAACTCACTGGGATTCTTCATTTGGTAGTGGTTCATCATGGCTAACGCCTCCATTGCGTCATTGATGGACTCCCACTCCAAAAGGCCGGATGAACTGCGCTCACCTGTACCCCCACCCGAGGTGAGAGACAAAAAGTCCAATTTATTGATACGGCGTGGTTCCCTACTTCTTACTTTGACTTTCAAAGACATCCACCTCACAGCTAATTAAACGATAAGAACTGCCTTAAACTCATCCAGAAGCCGACCAACTACTGAACTTACCATTCAACAACTTGCAAATGTTAAATACACACAACTGCCCATTATCACCCTACCATTAAGAATAAACTATGTAGTTTGTTATGCAATTCCTCACTGTTCGGTTTCATTAAAGCGACTGAATGGGGTTATAGATACAGGAAAGACTGCTGCAGTTTCAGCGTCTTCACCTCATATACTTACTCTTTCCTGTGAAGAGTTTAATGTTGGATGGACTCTTCACCCCAAGCTCTTCGCAAATCTGAAATATGCCAGATGTTTAGAAATCACTTGAAGGCGGGAGCACAAATTTTCTAGCACAAATGAAAAGAACCAGATACACAGGACATACCTGTGTGAATATCTCAGCAGTGACATCAGGCTGAGCATTGAAGAAGTGTAAGACGTTGCTGGGGTGCTGAATGCGGTTCTTGGCGGCCTGTTCCGGAGAGGTGAAGCGGTTGTTTCGGGTGCCGTGGAAGTCTTTGAAGCTGCTGGTGCCATCCTCCAGCTCATAGGACTGCCCAGGCATAATAGCCTGCTGCTTAGACACACTGGTTAGGGAGAGAACAATGAGAAATGAGGAACTGAACTTACTTAGCTGCGACCAGAAATCAACCTTGTACAGTTACTTTTTTGGCAGTCACCCCCCCCCCGCAAAAAGGTCATGGTCAGAAGCTTATACCCGTAAATAACTGCATATCAACCATAACACAGGGATTACAGTGCAAATGTAATAACTTACCAAAGATTGAGTTTCTGTCCAAACAGGAAGTTGTTATTAAGGTGGGTGATGGCACGGTCCACAGCATAACAATCCCCCATCTCCACCATGGCTGCTCCAGGCTTGCTCTTCATGAACTTTACCTGAACAAAACAAAAAGTTACTGAAATTTAGTCTAGCTTGGTTTTACCTATCTGAGGCCTTAAAGAATCGTCTCCCTTTGACGACCTGGAGCAGGCAAACCAACCACCCAAACCAACCAACCTACCCGTTCCACGTTGCCGTAGAGGCAGAAAACATTGAAGACCCTGTCAGCGTTCATCTTGGAGGGCTCTAGGCCGTACACCATGACAACAGGAGAGTCGGCGTGGGGGCTGTACTCCCCCGGTGGAGGCGGGGGTGGTGGGTGCCCATACTGAGGCCCTCCATATCGCTGGTTATGTCCCCCTCTTCGAGGGCCCCCCATCGGAGGGCCCATACGGCGGCCCTCATAGTGAGGGGGAGGGGGCGGCCCATAGCTCTCATCATGATAATGCCCGTGGTACCCACCCTGTGGCCCCCCTGTTGAAACAAGAGAGTGACATGAGTTTATGGAAAAACAGACACGACAGGAAGCTTAAACGTGCACTGAAAAAAAAAATCTGCGCTCCAACGACCAAGACTGAGTGACAGGTTCACAGCATCTCCTTGCTGCCACTGCACACCAGCATGTGTCATTCAGCAACCCCACCCAACAGCAGCACTGCAACTGAGGTGCCTCCCCCCTTCAAGGCCCCAAGAGCCTTACCATACTCTGGAGGGTGGTCTCCCAGCAGAGCTGGCTGTCTCTGACGCTTGTTGGGGTTGGCATTCATATCTGAAGAGCGAGAAGAGGGAAGGAAGAGGAAGGAAGGGGAGTGTGATAGGTAAAAAAAAAAAATAAATAATAAAAAAAATAATTACAAAGCAGTGACAAAGTTTTGCACAGAAGTTTAAACTCATCCAGGCACCGAGCAGAACAGTACAGGACCCATGCGCTCACACACCAGTAGGAAGCAGCAAAGTTTACTCAGCCACATAAAATGCAATCCTGATACTAAAGATGCGCAAGGATGAAATGCCTGACGATCTGTTAAAAGCCTGATAGCCAAAATACACACAACACAATGGCTTCTGTCCACGTTTCGTCTAATGGAGGGGGGTCAGAATGACAGAAAAGCTGAGAAAGAAATAACTGAACGCATCAGGGTGGCGGAAAGGCGGCGCTGCGGTGAATACATTTACCCCCCCCTCCACTACAAACACACCTTGTGCGTAGTTCCATTTGCCATCTCCATCTATACAGATGCAAATACGAAGGGTAGATACATGTCCAGGAAAACAGTACTGTACTAAAGAGGAACCAGGCAATGCACACAGCAGCTCGTCTGCCACGTCAAATTTGCAGTATCAAAGGCATGATGGTAAGTCACATACCAAGAAACCTCATTATGAATCTGCAATCGTGTGAGGGGGAAAGTTGCACATGGGTGGACAAATGACATGACGTAAATATTCATAAGCCACTAGTCATAGATATTATAATACAGCCTATCAGATTGTCACCTCACACCACGTAGAGTCTCAAGTTTTTAGTCAGTGGCAAATCTGTTCTATAAGTTACAAATAGACAGATGTATGTAAAACTATGCAACAGCTTTAGTGATTTTGGTCTGCCTTCAATTCCAGATACCATAAATCTAAGAATGAAATCAGACACAACCCAAACGCCCCCTGCTGGGAAAGGTAACAGCTTTTATTTGCTTCAGCCCAAAAGGGAGGAGAGGGGGGAAAAAAGAAAAAAAAAAAACCCAACAACTTGTCTGAATGAGGGAATCTTTCAGGCTGACTAAACGAGCCCTTACCATAGCGCACATGGGAGGGCGGGCGGGGAGTGTGGGCCTGTTCCAAGGAAATCGACTATTCTGATTCTTCCAAAAGGAGGAATTGACTCACAGCTGTGTTAATGCAAACTGTCGGGAGGTGTCACAAAATCAAATGAGGGAACCAAATCGGAAAGGTCCCCTCAACAGCCAAGCGACATTTCATATGTTCATTCACAGTAAGAGCCACACAATAAGAACATCGTAGAGGCTTGAAGTTACTTACAGCACAGAATTAAAGGGGAAGGGAGCAAAACGGGCAGTTGTAAACATATGTTGCCGGGGGGAGGGGGGGCCGGGGATGGATGGATGCACATTTCGGCACCGTCACCCCGTCACCGTTCTCTTCCACTCCATTGTCATTTCATTCTTCCCATCCTTCCCTCCTCTTATCAAACAAAGCATAGTTCCGGTTCTTCCGTTGGAGCTTGCAGGTTTGTTTGGTTTTGTTTTTTTGGTTTGTCTTTGCATTTGCTGTCGACGGTGCGTGGTGCTTTTGAAAAAAAATAATAAATTTCTGCTTACCGTGCCTCAACCGCAAAGCAGACATTTTGCACCGTTTCAGAAAGACGGATGTCCTCAACAGACACACAAACCTGCATCACATAGGAGGCGTTACAAAAGGTGATAAGACTTTAAAAGTACATAAGAGCTGTATTCAGAAAAGAAACCTGGTTTTGGAAATGTTCAAGGGGGGAGAGTCAACACAGGGAGGAGGGATGTTGAAAAAATAGGTGAAGGGTAAGGGGGGTGGGAATAAAAACACCTGTGTCCATGAAGTAATGCAGACCCTTTGGAAAAAAGCATGGAGTGTCTGCCTCTGTCTATGCGTATGGTCACATGTCTTCATGCTCAGTGGCCCCTGGGTTTCTGTGGTGCTCCTTCCCATCTGATTGGTTGGTTCTTCCCCCCTGTTACTCAGTGGTTCCCCCCTGTGGCATTGTGGTGAGCAGCGTCTTGTCTAAGGAAAACGTCTGTGAAGCATCTGGATAGGGTTCTGGGTGGTGTGGTGCCATGTTTGCTGTTGTGTTCAGCAGGAGGAGCAGAGCGTAATGCAGGTAGGAGGGGGGAAAAAACCCGCCAAAAACAAAAACGAAAAACCCACACACACCCAAGACGAGGGGGTACAAAAGCAGAGAATGGGACTGTGTGAGACCCGGAGCGCCTTTGTGCCTTGTGTAGATCTCACTCGTTTCATGTGAGTAGGCTTGTCTCCCTCTGTGTGAGCCGCACTGTGTCCCCCATTTGCATGTGGGGTCTTTCCCCCCCTTCTCAAGATGGGTGTCAAAAGATCCTGACCGCTGTGAGGTGGCGACTCAGAGGCGTGACATTTGGGGCAAGGTGGGGACACGTGTCCTGCTTGGGTCACAGAAGTCGAGGGCAGGGAGAAGCATAGCTTATCGCCAACGTACCTCAACCCTTGCCCCCAAACAAAATGTGTTGTGTCAAAGAAGAACAAGTAGGGCATCTTCATGGCTTTGTTGTGCTGTTGCAGTAGCAGTAGAAGTAGAACGAATGTCAGTAAGCACATGTCTGCAGTAGTAATATTGGAAAATGTTTGATCTCATGGTCTTGCGGTGTCTATGCCTGCCCATTTTCTCAGGATGAAGGGACCCATTTTCCTTTGCTGTTTGATACAAGGAAAGTGAAAATATCCTCCTTGCAGAAGTAGGAGCAGTCAGTGGTGGTGTTGGAGTAGTGTTGACAGCAGCAGTGTGCCTCCGATGCATATATGGAATGTTTGTTATCCCCAGTGTTCCGATGTTACAGAGCGACGAGTTCTGGTGGAGTTGCTGGTGTTCTGCAGTAGGTTCAGTGCTGTGGATAGCCTGTATGTGCGTGGCAGGGGTGTGAGGAGCAACTGGCCACCAGCAGTACAGTAGACGATTGTTTTTGGGGCGGGTGTTTTTTGGATGGAGGTAGAAGGTTGGAAATGATCCGCACCCACCCGACTGCTCCCCATGGAGCAGAGGTCGAGGAACCAATTTCACAGCATCCACACAAGCGAACAGTCATGGGTTTTTGAAAAAGCAAACAAAAATCTAAAGTGTACAGGCGTCCTGTTTCAATTGAACATGTTTAAACCTGAAACAGCCCCTGCTATCATTTTGCTCATTGTTCTGGATGAATAGCCCTTTCAAAAGCGTGTACTTTCACATTAAATAGACTAAACTGAAGCTCACTCCAATAGTCATAGCCCAAGCAATATGTATTGGACAAAAAGACATCTATGGCTACATTTTCTACAATAGCTCTCTGCCTGTCCCAAAACTGGCAAGATATAGGACATTGATAAAATGTACACTGCACAATTCAACCATTTGTTGTAGATGCATTCGGACAAGTCTTATTCTATCAAGGGTAACAGGCCAATGATTTCTCAACCAGCAATGAGCAGAACTGTCCAGCAGAGTCCACTGGATGGCAGATAACATTATAAATGCAATCCAATCTTACTCTAAACAAGTATAACATCTAAAAGTGTAATAAACTGCCAGACAATCTAATAATTTCCCACCAGTCTAATCTTTGCATAATGAAATGTCAATATCGATGTTACCACAATGTGACAATGGGTGTTTAAAAAAAATGGACAAAAAGGTGTTGAAAACAGTTGCCATTCAACATTGACTATAGTTCTTGTAGCTATAGTTAGTTCTCGTCAACCAGTTCAAACACCACAAGAATGTGTGAAAGACCTTAACGTCGACAACCACATAAAATCAGAATAGCAAGTGCTTGTCTGAGACCTTTAGTGCAAGTGTGAGGAAAAGTGTTCATCTAACCCATGAAAACCATTGCTTGTATGAATGAGCGTCAGCATGAGTGACCCCAAGTGAGCCCCCCCGAGGTTGCTCCTCGCACCCCTGCCATGTGTCTGCACGGAGAGAGCTGCAGTGTGGCGTTAGGACAGGACAGGACCACACACCACCTGACGCTTCAACATAATGCCACCGACTGCTCTCTGACTTCCTCAAACCTTTCCTCAGTATTTAAATCTCAGACTGGCTCAAGCAATCTGAAGAGGAAGGGTCATTGAGAGGAGCCTATACTTTCTCATGAGCTCAGAATGATAAGGGATCCCAAACAAGACCCCCACCACCCCTATCAGTGGCATTACACCAGAAGGTCTTTCATCGAACCCCATCCCACCCACCCACCCACCCACCCAC
>JAABNX020000042.1:8212501-8229969 GCA_015163995.2 Mormyrus lacerda | reverse complement strand
CCACCCACCTACAGTGGCAGCAAGGGTGCTGAGTTAGGTAAAGCAGGTAGACTGCCTTCATTACCTTGGCCACTCAGGTTGGGGTTAGTGTAGTCCCATGTGTCCTGGTCATTCTTGAAGACATTCAGACGTGTTGGCTGAAAATGCATTAAAATTTCACATACCAGCTTGGACTTTGTCACAGTTCAAGTACATCAGTCAGTATATTTTAAACCATGCACATCTTACCTTGGCATACTCAATCTTCAAGGTGCAGCAGCCTGAGTAAATGTCAGCCCCATTGAGAGAGGCCTTTGCCCTCTGGGCACTCTGAACGGAGTCAAATGTGTTTGGAGTTAAGGAAAATGGCAACATCTAGCGAACAAGGCAACTATTTTGTATTTGAAACAACTATGGCATTTAGCAACGTGACACAGAAGTAGTATTTTTTTTTTCAGGAAAGGATATTCCACCATGGCCTGCACGCCATTTTTCCTGAAGATGACAATCCTCTGAACCGGGCCACAGTTGTTGCAGATAGTGTAAAGAACATCCTGCATTAAAAAAAAAGTAGACACACAATTTGGATAAGTATAATAAGGGTCCAGTGCTACAAATCCAGGAACTGCCAAAGACGTTTTAATAACCCATCCCGCTACATCGTGCGAACAACAACAATGCACCGCTGAAGTACCGTGGTGATCGGGTAGATGGGGTTCATGATGGTGAGCAACAGCACATTGTTGACGCTGCGGGAGTCATCAGGGTCACCAGGTCTGGATATCTTCTGGCTGGTGGAATAGTTGACAAAGGCGGGATGCCCAGCGATGTAGATCTGGTTGTCCGCCGCGTAGCTCACTGCATTGCAGGAGCCGTTCATGTCCTCATACTCCACCAGGGCCTGACGTTTCTTTGGCATCACAACCACATAGCTGGAAAATGAGGCAGGACTCAGAATTACCAGTTCTCGTACACATAGCCATGAAAACGGACAACATTTGCGAGGAGAACGGCACACTCAGATATATATAACATACATTAACATGAGCCTTACAGAACAGGCACAGGGTTTTACAATACCTGATCGGCCCAAACTCCTGCAACGCTTCCACGAGGTCAGCTTCCATGACGCCATCCACCAATCCCCTCACATGCACAACGGGAGAGGGAAGTGTCTTGTGGGGGTCTTCGTAACCCTCCTGATATGGACAGATCATTCATGCGTTTGACTTACTTATGGTCACGAGAAATCGCCCTGCGGGGCACTTCACTCACGCGAACAAGCAAAATGGGTATTGGGTGCTGCTCTTAACTCACATATACCGCCAAAAGACACGTAACCGCGAGTTCCTTCTGAAATGGAGGCCGTTTTGTTAACGCTGGAAATGCCGCCGGATGCCTGGAGAGCCCCCTCCTATGCTTATAGTAATCTAAAGCGTTACCGCTACAAGAGCGGGACCAATAACGAAAAAAACTAAGGGGAAGTGAAGTAAAATAAGAAGATTAAAGTCTTATGGGTGTTGTCGTTTGCCATATGCAATATAGTAACCATCCACCAGAAATTACGGCAACCCACACTTCTGAGGCAATGTATATCACGAAATAATGTTAATAGTGAGTTATACATATGCACGTAAATACAAATGTATACAAATAACCGTTAGTGTGTGGTCACCAAGGCAGCTACGTAAATTCCTCTTTTCCGTATTTATAACTGCTTGTTGCTAGGCCACGCTACACATTGAGATTACAAATAAATTGTCCTATACAGGATAGCTATGGCCGACTAAAGTTTCCAGGTAATCGAGGATCCATCTTAGTGCAGTTATATATAAATTAGATGCAGATAGCGAATATGTATGAGGCTAGTCCTCTTTGCATTGTGCAACGTGTGCATGCTAGCATTCGTGCTAACGGCGGGAGGGGGGAGCGGCAACAAAGCAACCATTATGGCCTACTGCCGCGGTCATTCATTCAATGGTGAAATTGCGCCGAAAAAAATCTGAAACAACGTACTGAATTCAACTGTGCACCGCGCATCCATATTCCCCAAACGAATATGTCTAGCACCAAGCTCACAAATTACCACTAAAAAAGGAGTAAGAAACCGTGTAGGGCCGACTATTAGCTGGCGGGACTATGTAGCTACTGCGTAGCCATATAATGGCATTAACAAAGAACCCCCATCAATGTTAAGGAATTCTTTCAGACCGTAATTTTCCTAGTTGTGCGTTTGTAAATCTTAACACATTCACTGATAAACAGAATCCCCATTACCGTAGCCATTCCGCCGTCGTTATTTTCCGTTTTTTGCCTTTTTGTTGCCCTGCCGCCTTCGTTATAGTAGCGACCCGCCTGCGCAGCCATGTTGTCCCAGTTAAAAAGCCTCTGTGGCGATGACGGTGAAATGAAATGGACGGAAAGCGAAAGAAAAAGAAATGGCTAGACACCCGCCCAGCAAAACAGTACCGCCGCACCCTATTGGGTGGAACCGACTGTCAATCCTACGCAAAACGACATATAGACCAATGAATAACGACAGATTGGCAGCGCTCGCTCCGGATTAGATCCTGGAGATACATAATCAAATTAACTGCCGAGTAAATTACTTAGCATTTTAAAATAAACCCAGGAAATGTTGTAATTGAGTGATGCACTCGCTCTCGATTTCCGACTGTGGTACCTTCAGACTAACATTTGAACGAAAATCATTACGAACCACTAGTATATACGTTCATACACATTTGTGTATGTAATATTCTTATACTTGTAATTGTACCTGAAAATTGTACATAAAAACTGCACCTGAGTCTTAGCGGAAACTTACTGTAAATTGAAACCCACCGGACGAATAATTGGGATTTAAAAATACGTACCACTATCTATAAAAACATTTCTAAAGGAATAAACTTTGCCTTCACTAATATCCGCTAACTACAACCGTCCCTCATGAACAAAAGGGTGTTACTCGATTTAATGTGCTACTTTTTGCAATTATACATGTTCTCCACCCAAGGTACACACACCTAGCTACCTGAAAATCGCACGAATGAGTTGGCAAGAAGAATGCTGTTCAGCGCCATTAATAAATAAAGGGATACTCAGGAAAAACACCTTTGGAAAAGTATTACCTCCTTTTACAAAACAGCCTAATTACCTCAAACACGTAAAACCGGTCAGACAAGCTCCGCCACCTTTAGTCATGCGTGCATTACGTACCATATTAAAGCGTACAAGAGCAGTTTAAGTCAAACTAGGAAGAAAAGAATACATGTGTGTGTAGATGTTTTATTTAAAAAAATATTGGGGAGGGGGAGAAAAATCAATACAGAATCCTGCGTTTCACAAAGTCGTGATTGCACGTGGGCATCCTGGTTAAAAGTGTCCAGGCAGTACTAACTTGCAGCACAAAGTTCACTGGAAAACCAAACTGCATGTATCACACTGCAATTGGAAGTTTTCTAAGTTAAGATCAATTTGACTATTCCTTCTTGAGCGTCTTCCAAATGCTTTAGAGCTAAAAAGAGGAAGTTAGACATTCAGAACAAGCAACGTCGGAATCCACTACACAGGACATCCGACAGCTAGATTGGGTCATGCTCTTAAAAAAAAAAAAAAAAATCCGATTTGACAATTGTGTGCGGGGAAAACACCATTAAAAAAACTGCCTCAAAGCCTTAGGCTGGGGGTTTGGGGACAAGAGGAAATGGGCATGTGTGCAGTTGCAAGGATTCATCTCTGGTCATTCTGCATCAGGAACAGGGCTCTTTTTCGGGCTGGGAGACCTGGAGCGGCTGAAACACATAGCAGGACATTATTGCATTGCACCAATAACCAACATTCATCACAAACACACAATGCAGCAAGCATTGCATCATAATTGCTTCACAAATTCCTGCTGAACCCAAATGTCCTACTCTGATCAGTTTACAGCGAACGTTTGCATTAAACCTTGCATCCTACAAATGCAAGGTAAGGCATGGAATGGAATCCTAACTCAAGGGGGTACTGACATCATTGTAAAAGGATTAGGACTAAAATAACTATACTTAATATAAAAACAATGAAAGGGTCGGGCTGAGTGCAAGGCAGGAGCTGAGGTTTCTGAGGAAAAAGACCATCCCTCCACCCCCCACCTGCCAATGTACCTCAAAGGCCAAAAATCTGCCACCAACTAGCCTTCATTCCTAAACACCTGGGGCAACCTGGTATTTGGAGAACAACAATGCATACTCGGGCTAAGAGGAGGAAGCCCAATAGATGAATACAAAAAGGGCCATCCATTTCAAAACAAGGCTTCGGAGAACATGACCTAGCGACCAAGTTTCCCAAAAAAAAAACAAAAAAACACCAAATCCAGGGATTACAGACACAAAAGGGTAAACAAACTAAAATGAAACACAAAATGACCAACCCTCCCATGTTTACTCATCCCAAACACACCTATACATACGTAAAGAAAATCCCAAGAAGGCAAGCATACTGATGTTATAGAAGAGGTTTGGAAGTATTACAATGCGTACAGGGCTGGATTCTGAAAACAAATGACATCGACTCTGGTTTGTTCGTTACCTTTGGAGACAGTGGCAGAAACAACATGAACAGAGATGTGACGGACGCGAGAACTTGAAGACACACTGGACGGTCTTGAAGTCTGATCTCTCGTCAGCTCTCCTTCACCTCTCACTCTCAGAAGCTAAGCAAGAGGCTGGAGCTTTGAAGGGGGTTGGGGTATTAACGACTGATCTCAGCGTAGCATTCAGGTGGAGAATGCAATGGTCAGGTAGGGGATGTCGAACAGTGGTATGCACGCGTAGGAAGTGTCGTTGGAAAGTGCGCCGGACGACCTCTTTAACCCTTGCCGCGGAGGCTGATCTCTGGTCAGCTTTAATCCCCCTCTCGGAAGTTAAACACAGCAATGATGAACCTGGTCAGCGCTTCTGCCAGTCGACTCCCCCATCTACAAAAGCCTGCAGCCATTCATCACTGGAGACTGATCACATCAAAGATCTTTTTGTCTTTTCTCTGAAGCTAATCAAAATGAGGCTGGATCAGAGGGACGAAGAGGGGGGAGAAAAAAGGGACCCACAGCCTTCATACAAACATCGGCTCCTGGAGTCTGATCACATCAGCTCTGCACGTGTCTCTGAAGCTAAGCAAGGTCTGGCCAGTTCATTCTTGGATGGGTGACCTCCAAGAGAAAAGAACATCAAAATCAGGTGCTTTGGAGCAAAAAAAAATAAAAAATGGGGGAGGGGAAACCTGAGAGGGAAAATCTTCCCTTGGTGCCTGAGCTAAGCATCCCTGACTACATAGTGTGCCTTATCCACTGGACCAGCTTGGTCATCCAGCTCCTCTGAGTCTGCAGTCCCATTAACAGCCCAGGACATTCAGGGACTTTACAGACTTAAGGTGGATGCTGGTCTCCCCAGGGCATTGAGATATAACTAATTGCTCTGGGAGATACAGCTAACTTACTGGCAGCTACCAAATTCATAAAATGGGAGGTGAAATTAAGCACAAGCATATTTCTCACTGGCTAACAGAGATGCTAAGCAACCCTGCAGGCTGAGCCTTCTAAACTTGCTCATACTGACATGTGAAACACCTTCCTGCAAAGATAATCAAGCATCCATAACAGCAATTCCATAAGTTTCACTGAATTATAGAGCTGCATAAATTAAGTAAGTCCCTGTCATGACTCCTCTGACAATGTCATTCAGAGAGAGCGGGAGCTGTGATCGACTTGTGTGAACTTACCTGTCCCTTTTGGGGCTGGGCGAGCGAGACCTGGAGCGAGAATGAGAGCGAGACCGGGAGCGAGATGCGGAGCGAGCTCGGGGCCGGGAAACAGACCGGGAACGAGACCGGGAGCGTGATCGAGACCAAGAGCGGGAACGACTGCAGGAGGAAGACATCAACCTATTCTCATTATAGGCCCAATTAAATACCATCACTTATAAGAACCTACACATCTCATAATCCCAGGACTGGACCAAAAATTGTATCGCAGCATTTAAGGTTCTGGTTACAGTATATGATGGTACCACCCGCCAATTCACCCTTAGCATGGCAGCAAGCACTTGCATCAATTAAGATTAACATTTAGCTTAGTAGTATAACCCACGTTTTGACCATTGAAGTATATTCAGCTCAGTAATGACATTGATTATAATCGTGTACTCAGCTGACATTTTATTAGATGAATGTTGTATATTTAGGTTGATGGCAACGTTTATAACCCAAAATTTAGCTTCACAGACGTGAAATATGTTGGCAACAGAACTTGATAAAATCTGCTTAACCGATTTTAATTATAAATTGATTAGGGATTTTGCTTTACTGATATATATTTTAGGGCTGCCACAATTAGTTGACATATTTATGATGCATTTTGAGCATCAACTATCTTAAAATGGACATTTTCTAAGTTATTTTAATGAAATTACCTTTTTGATTTCTAATTTATTATAACGAATGATTTTCTTCAATATCACTACGTAATTATGGGAGTAGTTCAAATGATCACAAAAGGTAGTATGGACATCGTGCAAAATTTCAATGGTGTACAGCAGCTGCACCAGAACTATGTATGAGCACCTGAAGAGGGGAGACAGGCACTATTCTAGACCACTAGAATAGATAAAACCACCCACCATGTTGACTACTCATGTTCAGTGTTTCCCCTACCATTATATTAGAGGGGCGCCCCACCCAACCAACGGCACCTCATTTCTGTACAGCACCAGATCACAACAGAAGTCATTTAAGGTTAACTTCTCTATAGAACAGGTATATACATTGTCCTCTTATTAAACAAACTAAATAGCCTTATGATATTTATCTTATTTACACAACAGCATGTCATTTTTATCTCTACACGATTGCCCGTCTACAGATCTCTGCTCTCTGTATCGCACATGGCGGAGTTCTGCCCCGATGCGTGCACGCATAGGTGAGCACAGCCACACCAACGGACAGAGAGCGCGCATCGGAAAATATGCCACGTCAACCACCTGAAAAGCAGACAAAAATGAACAGGGTAATAAATAAAATAAATAGCCCAGAAAGATACACTGCAGTGACAAAAGCTGCACACTTTTCTTTTTATGGCAATTATCCGCAATGTTCTGATGTTTAGTTCAGTTGTTATATTGACTGCTGTCATTAAAAGAAACACATGGACCATGAGTCCTGTCAGTGTCCGTCTGCCCCCCCCAAAGGTGTAAACCTGGGGGAAACACTGGTGTTAATTAAGTCTCTCCATACTGATGGTAATTTTTCATTTCTTTTGTCCGTGTATCTGCTAAATGCACTCATCATGAAATCCAGAAACTCGTTTGCCTGCTACCTTAGAATTTCCATTGAACAAGCGGTTGAGAAAACGTTTAGGCTAGAATCTGGGCGTATTGTATGTCGATTAGCCGTGCTGGTGTGTTCTCACGAGTTGGGCCTGTTAGAACCAGTGTTATTACTGCAAACTAAAATGGAATAAAAAAAAAATAAAATGTGAACTAATACAACTGAATAACAAATGAAATCATATTTGCAAAAAATTTACTTTAAACTGCAGAAAGTACAGCCACATCACCAGAGACTTTTCACACAGATTAACTTTCGGGCATCACTACACATTACTCAATATTTTAAGCTTACTACTAGTCTGCTTGTCGAATTGTGGGAGTAACGTTAGCGCAGTGCTGAAAAGCCGGTGTCCATTATATATATATAAAGCCTTGCAATAACAGTTTGTTGTAAAAATAAAGTTTACTTAAATGGAAGAAAATTGTTCAAATTAATCAACCAAACAGTTGATAGATTAAATCCATGGAAAAAAAGTTATTAGAGGCAGCCCTAATGTATTTAATTACAAACCCAATTGTCTACCTTATAAATGGACAACTTGTGTTAGAGAGAAGGGCATGCTGCGATATCGGAGGTTCTCCCTCCACACAGGTCATTTCTCTTTAGAAGGGACAAAAGGAAGACAGCAGCCTACCTTCTCACTGGAGTTTTGGACTTGTATCGAGTTTGGGAACCAGACCTAAATACGGGAGGCAGACTTAGTATAATGGAGGGCAAATGTTCAGTTATCAAAGCTAACATTTCCACAAAAACTAGGTATCTGAATCAGCCAACTTGTACTAAACGGTGAAGACTTCAGCAAAATCTACAGCGAGTAAATCACTATTTAGCTATTTAGCTCAATACACTAAATTCACTGCAATTTGATTTATGTATATGTAACATGAAAGTTACCGGATTCAATACAAATCAAAAAATGGACCTGGAGTTCATCTATCAGAATATAACATTATTGCTCAACAGCTTAAGGCTGGTTCATACTTCTCCACACACATACTAGTGAATATGTCCGCTCGAACGTATATGGCGAGTTTGACGTCATCGTGCGCCTCTGCAGATGAACCCCTGCCGCACTCAAAATCTGTGTCTGTGCAGGGGTGTACACACAGCTCTGGACACACTGCGCATGCTCTATTCACTAGGGATCACTAGTATACCGACATGTATGCTTTTGACAAGCGTTGGGGTCCCCACACAGTATTTACAAAGCAATAAAACACCTACATATATGTAAATGCATGTTTACGTGAGTGCAGACTTCTCTCAAATTGAAACTCTTGCACCAGCCAGCTTAGCTAAGCTGGCAAAACCCTATGAGGTGACTGGATTTGTAAAACCGAGAAATGGACACAATCTTTGATGCCGTGGAGTGTGTGTGTAGGGAATCAGAATAATAAATTTACACTAACAAAAAAGTAAATACAATACGTTGTGCGCATGTGTAAAGTACATGGCCTGACCGGAGACCTACGAATGTTTCCGCCTGCGCATACGCAGAGTAGTGTTGTGCTTGTGCGCAGAAGTATGAACCAGGCATCAGAAACAGTCCATACTTTTCCTATCAACCCATGAAACGTACAGTTACAGGATATTACCTGCTCCTCCGCTTAGAGTGAGACGGGGACTGACACCTGCTGAGATGAATAAAGACATCAGCACAAAAACCGATACGAACTGGCATGAAAGACGCATCAAGCAGGCAGGACAGCAAAACCTACCGATCGTTGCTTCGGCTACGACTGCGGCTGCGGCTACGAGAACGGTAGCGCCGTCCCCGGGACCTGGACCGGGACCGAGATCGAGAGCGAGAACGCGACCTGGGACAGAGAGACAGACGGACGTCAGTGTCACAAAAGATCGGAAAGACTCCTGGAATGTAGCCAAGTAGCTGAGAGGATTCGGGGTCTTACCGACTGCGACGGCTTCCTCCCCTCTTGCTGAAGCGGTAACAATCATAAGCGTAGTGACCCCGGTCACCACACTGGTAGCAACGATCATTCGGGTCAAAATGGCGCCGGCTTGGCCGCCCATACCGCGTCTTCCGGGACAGCCCAGTCGACAATTCTACACGGATCCGGGTCCCACAGAGCACTCTGATGATGGAGATGGAGAGAGAAAAGACAGGCTGCATTATAGGTGAAGCAAAGTCACATGGCAAATCTGGTCACCTGTAAGACACCTCTGAGAGGTACGGCAAAAGCCAAGCACAACACAACCTGGGTTACTTACTTGCCATCCATGCCTTTCACCGCATCCTCTGCATCCCGGGAATCTTCATACTCCACGAAGGCAAAGCCGGGGGGATTTCGGGCCACCCAGACACTCCGCAGAGGCCCGTAGTAGCTGAACGCCCTCTCCAGCTCACCCTTCGCTGCACCATTGCCAAGGTCCCCAACATAGACCTTGCAGTCTAGGCTGCGAGAAGAGCTGCGGGAAGATGAGTAGTACGACATTTCCTGCAAGGAAGCACAACAGGGGATTAATTAATAAATAAAATTAATAAAAGAAATCCAGTTTAGCATATGTGACCTGCACTGCTGTTGGGACATTTTTACAGCAGTCAGCCTATATACTACACATACTCATGTTATAAGACGAGCAATGTGCCTCACCAAAGTTCAGATAATTAAGCTAGATACCTTCCAAAAAGCAATCTGGTCAGTATTCTCGAGGTTTCGACATACAAAGTGCAACGCAATTAATAACGGCACTATACAATACAGAAAATTTACCTAAACGAATAAAGCCAGATATACATTCCTTATATTACCAATACTAGTATCGAAGAGACCAACAGCACTGTCTAATTCTAGCCATTAACTGTCAAGTACTTAGTGTTAATGACTGATTTGAAACAGTAATGCTGAATATTACTGATATAGTGGCGCTACGTCCGAAACGGCAAATGGCGCGAGTGCCCGGTTAGGCCCATGGCGTGTTTCACAGCCACTACACTCAGACTACCGCACATTCACCAAAAACCATCATCATATTATCACCGATTATGAGAGTGACGAGTCCCCGGACACCCTTTTTATCTGAACACCGGATAGGAGTGTGCTGGCCAGAAATGAGGCGTATTACCAGTGTGGCTCAATAAACAATGGCCGCCGATCTGTACAGCGCTGTTCCGTGAATCAATGTATATCCCCTTCCGGCCCACGAGATATTATCTTGCCGAGCGCCTGCTTTTACAAAGAGAACTAAATACACCACGGTGTACTATCCGCACGCATACGCATTGGCTGTATATGGCGAATGGTGAAAAACAACGTTACAAAGGTCCATCTGCTCACCTCACCCCCTCTGTTCAAACTCCAGTGACTCCGGGTGAAACGAAAGCGACCCGGCTGAGCAGCGCGCACGCGCAGTTTATAGGAACTTCTGCTTCTATGGAGAAAGGAGGGGTTTCCTTACAGGGGCTTGATTCCGTTCGCTGATAATTTGTGCCGATTTTCTGAGTTTTCCAAGGTCCGTCGGAAGGTTTCTCGCAATTCCGAGAAAACTCGGACCGATGGTAACGCCTTTATGTGGCATTGCAAAGAAAACCCGTCGTATTGTCGCCTAACGATGATACTCCGGCACATTAGATGGCAGTCTCCGCTTATGGTTTAGACTCCATCGCGCCACCATCGCATGGATGCAAACGGTCACATCCGCTTTTTGAGAATTGCATTTGTAATGCCTCAAAGCCGTGGTGCGATATTTAAACGTTGTCCAAAATCCAATTACTTACAATATGACATAGTAAAATTGAATCAAATGTAATAAAACTAATGATTGAGACGTATTTTTGTCACAAACAAACAAACTGTTACTGGGAACCCGTAAATTATGGAATTCTCTGCTTCCTGCATATTAATTAAATCCGCTCCAGAACTGAAATATTAACCAAATACAGGGCTTCTATCCTTAAGTGAAGGAATCATTGGTGCTTTTTAACCCTCCCTTAATATGTGTTTTTATACATCATTTTGTAGCGTCTAGCACTAATTAATATGCATGTTTTTCTTGCCTCAGATTATTATGCCTAGAGAAGTTTGGCACTTGGCCTCCCAAGGGATTTTTTTTAATTTTTATCCATTACCTACCAGGGAGTTCTTACTACATCACTTTTATAACTTGTCATCTTGTCTTCATACCGGTTTTATATTTCAGTATTTCTAGATTGTACATTAAGTGCCTTTGGCAAACTCTGTTAGCAACACTGCAGTATAAAACAAAAGTTAAATAACAGAAGAGATCTAGTGTTAATTTAACACTTAAAGTGCAGTCACTCTGAGCTAATGGAGTACTACCCCTAGGACTTATAAAATAGATTTGCATGTTTGGCTTGACATCCTGAAAGTGTGTTAGTCATCTACTTTGCATGTTAAATTTTGTGATTGTTGTGTTATAGCATTGCACACAGAGATATGACTTCCAGAACTGTAATGGAATTTATAAATAAAGAGTTACTGTATTATTGCTGTGGTTTGCTATTAGTGATAGCAGTAAATTAACTTGGTGGTTATGTGTCAAAGGGCAGGTATATATTGCTCAAATTTCTACATCCATAAATGGGTTGGATTTTTTCCATGTGGTTAGACTTCTTACATGGTCCAGATTGTTCCCATACATGAATACCATCACTTGAAAACTTTCAGAACTAGATAACATAAATAGTCTATTTTAGTACTCTTTTTTTTTCTTCACACTGAAAGTGATGCAGACTGACATATGGGGGTATATCAGGGGTGGTCCTGTTGGTGCTTATTATTGGAAGTGTGACAGTTCAACTCCTATGGCCAGCCGAGTGATGTCACTGTTGCACCTTTGAGCGCGGTCCGTAGCCACAATTGGTCTAGTGTGCGGGATGCTGGCTGGACCTGCTTTCTGACCCACAAACTCTCTCTCACCTGAGTATGTGTGTGTGTAGGTGACAACACAATTTCCTCATAGGCATGAATAAAGTGTCACTGTTTCATTAGAATTTAAAGGATTTCAGCCAGTTTTTCTGTTCCAGGCCTTATGATTTCGCTGAATAAGGAATGCTTATGTGAGCCATTTTTTTAAGTGTCTGGTACAAAATTTTAGTTTTTCTCAAAGATAAAATTTTTAAACAAGTCACTGTCTGTTTAATACATCAAATGGCTGTTTTTCATATGGTGGGATAACACTGAAGTGATTTAATGGCCATGGAGAAAGAGGAAACTTTAACCCAGATGGATTAAAGATGTGTAACTATTGCTTCAAATTTATCAGATGGAAGGAGAGAATATGGCTGTAATAAAAAAAAAAAGCAGGCAGGGGGCGCCTGAGGGCAGCCGTTTGCATAATACATGACAACGACAAATCTGCTTTATTTGTGTATTCTGTTTTTCACAAAAGTGAAAATAAAGATCTTGTGTTTCTTTAATTCTCTTTGTTTATATTTTAGATTTACATGACACAGTCAAACAATGGTAATAGATTTTACCATGCCAGGAGAAGGGGAAGTCGGAGGGAACCATGGAGTTTTTTGATCCCAGAATCGCCTCTGGGTTAATGGCAAATGAAATGCCTGCTCCTACGTACTTTAATAATATCATCTTAATAAAAGGCTCCATAAAAATAGTATGGAAGTGGCACTGAAATGTGAATAATCAGCTTGTACATCTTACGGCACACGCCTGCTCACATCTGGCCGGCTGAGTAATCCGGAAGTGCTTTGCATTACTATGTCTTGTTCTTTAATTTTCCTGCAAGTCAGTCTTAGTAACCCTCATTGCATTTTTTGGTATTTAATTTCAGCAGGAAAATATGTTCCTGCAGTTTGAAGCACTCCTGAGAAAACTACACCCTTTCTTTGATGTATTCTAAATGGGCAGCTGAGCTGGGCTGCATTTTGAACATCCTGCATTCGTTTTACTTCCTTGCTGTTCCATATTACATCTGCTTATTGTTATGTTTGTTGTTATTGAACTCTGAATTTGGAGTGGAATACACCCTGATCTCAGAGTCCATTATTCTATGAGTGATCAAACGAGTGATTCTATTTTATGAAAAACAAAAGTCACATGTTCATGGTCCCCTGACCAAGGCCCTTAACCCCCAGCTCTCTGGGGGTCGTGAGGCGACTGGCTTTTCGTGGCTTTTCCACGATCAAGCGGATCTCACCTGTATGAAGAGCAAGACAGGACAAAGCATAAAGAGAATTTCCACATGGGGAATAATCAGAGGTGGACATTTCAGGTGAAGAAAGTAAAAATCCAAACCAGGATTTTGTTTCAAGCAACCAGTTGAACATAAAGAGTCACAGTCACAGAGACTCAACTGGTTGATGGAAACAAATCCGGTCCGGATTTTTACTTTCTGGACCTGAAATGTCCGCCACTGGAAAGAATAAAGTATCTCTGTTCTATTCTAAATAAGAGTAAATAAAAACACAGACAGAAAGCATTCAAAATAAATTAACTGTATTCAATAAATCAACTGTGGTTATTTTTTTCCAGTACACATTACACATCATGCCATGTTCTCCAAAACAAGTAATCATCCTTATTTTCTATTTTTGTTATATATTTTTTGAAAAACAGTATACAGTACTGGATACATATTCTCTTTAGTCAGTCATTATTCCTACAAATAACAAGCAAAGAGTGAGGATCACATACAATTTTACGCAAAATACACAAGAGAGCAAGACAAGGGGTAAAGCACCCCAACAAAGGAAGGGGAAGACAAACAGATACGTACAAAGAGCATATACCAGCAAAGGGTTAACAAACCGACAAAGAGTCAACAGCAAGGAGCTGCATTCAGTTAACTGCCTTTTCACATTGATAATAAGAAATTCATATTCATTTTGTAAAAAATAATAGTGATATTAATAAAGATTGAAAAGCGTATAAGGTATAGAGTTTACACATTAAGCACTGTCAGTATCAGGTGTTGGATGACAGGCAACAGTAATGCCCCCAGGCAGGCGTGGAGACTCTCCCTCCTGCTCCTCTCCCAGCTGTCATTCCCTGTTCCGGTGGCATGTCATGCGACCTTCAGCCACGCTTGCTACTACAGAAACCAGCACGCCATTTCTCTCAAGCAGACGTAAAATTGTTGAATCAAGGATGTCGATAAGGGATCATGCTATGGTGTCAGAAACTCATGCGTTTACACATCGGAAGCACAACCAACAGAATGTGGACAATAGAAAGCAATCACACTTTTACAACAATGGCATAGTCTGCAGAGTCTGCAGTAGTTTTCGGCACGTTTTCAAACAGACAGGACTGTCGTTTTAAAGACGTCACTAAGCTAACCTACTGACCATTAAATCTCCCCAAACATATGCCACTATTCTAAACAAGTCGAGACAAAGCACTGTTACAGTGTTCCAGTTTAACTTTATCATGCGTGCGTCTCATTTAGCATTTCTTTCAACACTGTGTATGAGAAACAATGGTCTTCATACTGGGGATAAAATAACTCTGCCAATGTTCCATGGGGAAGCAAACAGGTGAGCGCCAGGAAAAGGTTACATTCATGAAGGTTCAAATGTTTGTTTCAGGGAATCCAAAACAGAATCGTTTTAATCAAAACTGTGGTAGATTGCAGTCACAGACTCCAAGGCTTTTGTGTTCTACAACTTCCTCTGTTTCAAAAGGCAAAATGCTCTCAAACTGAATTTAAAAAGTTATAACAGTCAGCAGGTGTAAGGTAAATATGTAAAAATAATCCTTAAAAGTATAACACTAACTCAAAGCAAACAAGCAAACATCCTTCTTATGGTGAAAATGATCACATAATGGTTATAATCAAATATAAAATGAGCTAGAACATATCGATTTCCTTTTTTCCCAGGAAAAAAATAGAAAAATATCTAAATGTTTATTATTATAACAATAATCTGTATAATTATATACTCTTGCATTACATGTGGAAATACAAAAGTTCCCTCTTAAATTTCGGAGGGAGAGTAGCGTAAAAGTGTACAAAGTCTTCTACAGCAGACCAAATTCATTGTCCAAAGGCAGTAGTACAAGATACAGAAATCCTGTTTCTATTGATAAAAAACATCCTAACTGAATATCAATAATGAGCTACAACACTAATGAAGTGGTTAAATATTATTGACGCCCATCAGCCTCACACACAGAAACTGATCCATATACAGATTCTAAATATCTATACATATATAGCCATGTAAACATATGTTCACTTAAAGGTTAAAGTACGTACTGTACATATATCTATATATTTATTTTCTGCTTATTTAAATGGTATCAAACATTTTGATTACTCATGTGTGAGTTGGATTGCTATAAATCTAAATTTCAAAGATCCAAATTCCAGTTACAAAGTCACAGTTAGACAGATAGACAGACAGACAAATCTGCGATCGTGAGATACACGGAATTTCAAAATTGTTCAAATAAGTTGCAATCTGTCAACACTGATTTGTAAACAGATTCTCGGTATACGACATTCCTACTAAAATAAAAATAAATAAATAAATAAACAGTAACATGACACACATTTCATTCTCAATCCCTTTACGTCTCTTTGTTTTTGCTAGAGGTCAGTAGAAGGACACAAAGAAGGACATGTAGAGAGTTGTTGCCATAGAAACCATTCTGCATGCCAGTTGATATGAGAGGTCCTGTCCCAAGCATCTCAGAGCCTGATTTCTGATTTGCTGAGTGAGCAACATATTCTGAACACAGCAACTCTTCATTTAGACCAACAATACATTTCCCAGTGTTTCTATTTTACAATTTTGTGTATAGTCATAATTATTGAATTTTAAAAGGTTTAATTAATGAAATTTATATAAACATCAGAATCTGCATGAAGGGGAGTAAATTAAGCCATTGTTCCCTTAACACATCAGTCTCATAGGCCAAGTTGCAATATACAAACAAATGTTTCTGTTATACTGGAAACCTTTGCCACTGACTGAATTATTGCACTTTAAAACTTGTGTTTTAGGCATGAGATGCCATCTCACAACATACTATACAAGTTGGCAGCCTATCGCACATTTTCCTTTGTTTCCTGTACCTGCAGAAAACATAACAGTAACAGAAAATACAATAATACGTATAAGACCCTGGGGCAAGAAGACACGATACTCTCCTAATGTTTTTTCTGAGAATATTATGTTAGCAGGGTCCTAGCAGTAGTATTATTCTTTGCCAGTCTCCAATCTTTCCACAAAGTTGCTACAGCTAACATTACATTCACATAGTAACAGCTTCTTCAGTAAAGCATAGCGATTCAATAAACATAAACAGAAGATGACAAAGGACACATTTAGACACAAACAGATGAGGTGACAGTTATAAGAAACCACTGGAGGAGCTGCAGTCAAAACCTCCATCACAGTCATAGACTGTGGCGTTACGAAGAGCTTGAAGGACTGAATGAATAACTGTGGACAGACGGTGACCCCAAGGATGGAACTTGAATCCGTGTTACGTATCTAAATTCAACCAAATAGAGGGTTTCAAATTACAGCTGCTTTAGATGCTCTTGGATCAGTAAGTACATCATCTGCCTGGACCACTGGAGAGCGGACATGCTTCATATCGACATAAGCCACAATATGATCTGTGCATGTGTTTCACATCCTTAGACCCTTCATAAACGGAACAAATACTCTTCCTGTGCATATTTTGACTTGAACCATGCAGCCACTGTGTTCAACAACTCTGCCATGCATCACTAGCTATCACAATAAAGAGTGAGCTGAATGGTACTTACTTTAGCGTTACAAACTAGAGAATTTCACAAAAATGGCATATTGCAGTTGAATGAACAATATTAAACACATTTATTACACATTTCCTTTTATCCGCAGTGTGACCTTTTAGAATACGAGAGCCCCTTCTCCTGTCAGTGTGGCCCCTGTCCACTGGACCAAACCCTAATATTTCAATTAGTAAAATAAGTAAGTAATTGCATTTCGTTATACTCATTATCAAAGAGGACATAATGCTTAAGATATTGTTGACTTTGCTGGATGGTTTTGTTATTTTGTTTTTCTGTATCTGAGTTCTGACTCGGTGCTGTTGATTAGCACGACCATGGATCACTCACAGAAAGAAAACTGATGGAGTGCTGCTGATCAGCACGGCCCTGGATCACTCACAGAAAGAAAACTG
>JAABNX020000042.1:8201247-8212401 GCA_015163995.2 Mormyrus lacerda | reverse complement strand
CACTCACAGAAAGAAAACTGATGGAGTGCTGCTGATCAGCACGGCCCTGGATCACTCACAGAAAGAAAACTGATGGAGTGCTGCTGATCAGCACGGCCCTGGATCACTCACAGAAAGAAAATTGATGGAGTGCATGGATGAGTATCATCATGATCATCATACACACGCTCCCCAAGTTACGATAGTCTGTGTTACGATGTTTCAACTTTACGATGGGTAAATGTTTTTATTTCAAAACAGTCGTTGTGTTAATCATAAACTGTGTTAATGTATTAATGTGTTAATGTTGTGTTCGCCCAACTGTAGGCTAAAGTATGTTCTAAGCATGTTTTTAAGGTAAGCTAGGCTAGGCTGTGATATTTGTTAGGTTAGGTGCACTGTATTAAAATGCATTTTCGCCTTACGATAAGTTTATCGGAACGTAACCCTATCGTAACATGGGGACGGACTATATTTCCATATGATACTACCACTTTTTGGATGGTTGTGGGCCATAAAGAAGGAAGGACAGAATACGGAAGTACCAGAGGTGATGGAATAAAAAAATATTAATGGCCTTAGTGCCTAAATAAGATGATTTTGTGCCAGAGAAGTGGAATTGTGGGATATATCCTCAGTCCCACTCAGTACAAAGCATGTAGGATCAGTAGGGGTTCTATATGCCTAGCATGCAAAGCCTCGAAATTAACCAGTTTCCTAACAAATCATATGATATTGCAAGGTTGAGAGTGTCTGAACTCTGTAAAAGTGCCTGAGCTTGAGGTTATGATCATGTATTTGGGGTTGCTTGTAATTCTAACAAAAATAACTTGCTGAAATATTTCAATACTTGGTGCAATTGTCCCTTGAGTGATTTTACTAATTTATAGGTGCCTGAAAAATATTTATGTATACAGCACCCAACTGAGCTAGGGTGGACCTTCGCAGCTGGGGTGCAACAAATCTAGATATATCAGGGAAAATGTTACTAACAACTTTGTCAAAGGATGTCGAAGCTAATTAGAACCTGAAATAGGGAGCTATTGGATAGCTAGAATGACACATTATTTTAGTAGGTTTCATTCATCTATTCAACCACTTTGCCAGTAAAGGTTTTCAGGGAGCCATTAGCCAATCACAGGCAACATAGGGCACAACATTCTGAAGATGATGCCAGTCCATCACAAGGCACACAAACACACAACCTCACACAATATGGGCAATTTGAACATGCCTATTCCCATAAGTGTCTGTCTTTGGACACAAGCAGGAAACCGGAGTCCCCAGTGGAAACTTGTGCGATACAGGGAGAGCATGGAAACTCTGCAGCAAAACTGCTGCCCACCAAGCAAAACTGCTGCCCACCAAGCAAAACTGCTGCTTACCAAGCAAAACTGCTGCCCACCAAGCAAAACTGCTGCCCACCAGACCACCATGCCTCCTGATATATTTCTTGATAGTTTAAAGTCTCCAGGATAGTCAGGAAATGCGTAGAAATATATCACTAAATATTCAGCGAATCAGTGCATGGCTGTCACATCCAAGCACATATTCAAGACTTACTTCATTTGATGTATTTAAAACTTTCCATAATATAAATTATTTAAGAATAATGTGCACAAGAAATGCAGAAGAAAAAAATTATTTAAGATTAAATCAAATAAATACATAAAACATAAATCAGGCTACTAATAACCGATATTTACCTGCCTAAGCCATTTGGTGCCATAACAAGCACCTCAGGAATCGTGTGTAAGCAATAACTTGTCAGAACTACTTACACTAATAAAATATGCCCTGATTTCAATATAAGTAAAGCACGCCTTCTGTCTACCGATAACCATTTGATATGAGTTTGATATGGTTTGAGATCACAAATAGCTTTGCTTTTAGTGCACATAGACATCACAACAAAATAAACATGCACCATTGGCTCACATAGTCAAGAAAATCTTACTTCTAACAGTTAATCTGAACAACTTTATCATGTGAATTTTGAGCATTACCATGTATGTAAGGGTCAGTAGCAGTAGATGATGAGCTTCATATCACCATAGTTATTGATTTATTTCAGTGATCAAATCCCTTAGTCATTTGCTGCTATAGTAACTGCAAATTCAATATTAAATGTGGCAGGTTCTCACGCTGTATATGAAGGAGAATGAATCTTCGGTTAAATTCTTCCTGGAGCAGGTCTTTTCGGTTTTGATATTTGCGAAGACAACTTCATTTGGATTATGAAATAGACACTGAATGTTTGGATCAGATACAAATAAGAAGGCCTTGTATGCAAATTATCAGAAATAAAACATCTACAATTCGAGTAGACAGGAAACCTTTGAGTTTGCAATGGCTTTGGGAAAAGGGAATCTGGAAGTAAGGTGACATTTTCCAAGAAAGCCTTGATTAGTAATATTATGTGCTCCATAAAAGCCAGAGGTGAAGTTAGCTCTACATGGTGGAGACAGATTTATTCTAGAAACCTCAGTGGCCCTAAACCAGACAAACTCCTACTGCACAGTAATTTCAATCCTGAGCAGTACAAGGTGTCAAACCCTCTGATGCATCTATTTTTTACCTAATCTTTGCCATTTCTTTCTCATTCCAGCTCCTACTTTCAAAACTGGGTATCCATCGTTACATGGCATGTTACTGTCTCTCTCTCAGCTGACTTCACCACATTTTAAAACCTCTAAAAGCCTTTATTCTAAAGATATTATGTCTGCTATTAACTTCTGCTGCTGCCTCTCTCTTACACAGCATTCAAATGTTGTCTGTGTGCATGCACACACATTTACTAAGTGTACCACAAGTTCATTATTAGTATGACAGTATTTTCATCAATGAACAGGACCATAATTTGTACTGGTGTTATGCGTGTGTGTGTGTGTGTGCGTGTGTTGTGTTTTTCATTAAAGGTTCCCCCTAGAAATGGAAGGGCAATAAAATATTATGCTGGGTGCCATGCACAGTCCGGGATTATCTCAGTACCCGTAAAGGTAACATGTACCATTAGTGTGTGCATGGTTTTCAGTTTGTCTTTTTTTTTTCTTCCTGTGCCTTTGCCTTTAAAAGCCTTTAATGTGGCAGTAGGCCTCCAAGCTGGAGAAGAGAATGTAGAGGAACCAGAGGCCAAAGAAGAGCAGGGTGGTGAAAAAGCGGGTGAGACGAGGTCCGCCGAGTTCACCGCCGACGGAGGGTCGCCGACGGAGGAGCAGCACGCCAAAGGAGATGAAGGCGAAGATGGTGAAAAGGGTGACGGAGAAGGCCAGGGAGCCGGGGTCCACGTGGAAAGCCTTGCCCTGAACGTGCCAGTACACAGCCGCCACCGACCATGCCACCCCGATCCCAAGAAAGACGTTGACTGCATTGCTCCCAGTCACGTTACCCACAGACGCGTCGGCATACTGGTCCTGTATGGCAGCCACCTTGCTCGCAAAGGTATCTGGAAGAAGGAGGAGTACACTGTTAGACACACTGTTAGATCTGTACAGCTGGCCGTTGGGCCAGAACTGCGGAAAATGTTTACCAAGATTGTAGAGTAACCCCTTCACATTCCAGCATTTGACATTGTAGAGTAACCCCTTCACATTCCAGCATTTGACATTTGCGGTTTAGCTTATCCGTGAGCGGCCACACACAATTAAACAGGACAAGACTTTTGAAGCTTGTTGAAAAATCGCGGAAACTCGCTGACGACATGTAAGGCGAAAACAGTGCTGAAAAAGATTTGGATCACATAAAATCATATAATATATAAATATTAGTAATACGTAATATGTGTTTGTGTAAGTGCATACTATATGCACTATGTGTAAGAATATAATACGAAAAAGTCTTGGCCGTTTTGTCGCAAGAACCAGCCTCACTAACATGTTAGCTGTCTTTGTGACTGTGAAATCTCACGTTTCTCACAGTAACTTTTAAACTTTTCACTGCTATTAACATTGCATTTCAATTTCCAAAACATAGCGCTCCCAGCTTTTTCATACAATTTACATTGTTTGTATAGCATATAAAAAGACCTTGATAGGAAATGACAAAGTAATTTCACATGCAATGTGTACAGTGCAGTACTGTTTGTTTAGACATTGGTAATAAATAGACTGTTTACGTCATTGTTCAGGCTAGCAGAATGTTACGATCAGAATTTAGGGGTTGCCTAGATAATATTTGTCACATTGGTGGGAATCTGCTGCCCTTAACACCTTGTGAATGTGAAGGGGTGACTGTACAATGGTGACATCTACACCAGTATCACTACAGTGGGAGTAGAGACGTGGGCAACTCACCAGGAATAGATGTTCCCAGGGCCACAAAGACCACAGCGGTAACAGTGTCGCGCAGGCCTATAGTGCAGCCAAAATGTGACGCGAGGTCACCGATGATGGCAGTGAGGAAACCAATGACGGAGATGGACACAATGAAGCAGGCCCAGCCATTCCAATACTCAGTGGGTGGCACACAGGCAAACAGAACTTTCCAGAAAACTGTCAGAAAGTGCATGATGTAATCGAAGCAAGAGGGTCGGCGCTCCTCTCGCCCTTCCTCATCCTCCTCTCCGTCACCTAGAAGAGGGACATGTTTAATCTTAATCCCACATTTGCTGACATTCAGTGAAAATGCACCTTCATACTGTAAATAGCTGGAAAGGCAATTGGATTATTGCATATCATCACCAGGGTTTTCAATATTCAATTTCAACACTGAATTATCAGTATGAGAGTACTAATCGGCATAAATGTTAAAAACTAGAAAATAAAACTGTAATCTTCAATTATTTTAAAATTATGTCAGAAATATAATATATAAACACTCTATATTAACCAATTTAAAGAGATACAACAGAGAAAAATACAAGAGTCCCCTTTTCACTTTGTAATTTGTATTTACTGTAATATGTATTGTCATCTGTATCCATTTTCAAACTGCAAATAAAACCATTTGGCAAATGGCATTTAATCTGTCATTTGCAAAACTCTCCACCAGGGGGGGCTATAACTATGACTATACACTTCAAACACCAAGAGAAAATGGCTCGCAAAAAACTTTCCTTATCATGCACAGTCACAGTTCAGTGCTTAATGCATTAAATGGACGTGAGTCTGTGGTAATAGGATCATTACTGGCAATGGACATCGTTGTTTTTGGTGACATTTAAATAAACCACTGACCTGCACTGACAGTCACAGCTTCGACGAACTGTTCCCGCCAGGAGTGGGTGCCAATCACAAGGGCCAAATTGGTCTTCTTAATAAGCTTGTCCACTGTGCTCTGCCAAAGCCAGGAAGGGAACATTACAAGCAGTCAAACACCGACAGGATAATGATGGAGGTGGTCCCCTGGCCGGATGACGGGCAGCACAGCGTAACATCTACCCTTGCTGAAAACGTCAAAATCAGGTCTGGAAACAAAATGAACTTTCCAAACTGGATCAAAATCGATTTGGTTTTTTGCACACAGACACACAGGAAACTGAGAAGAACAAAGGACTGAAGTGTATTTTCAGGAATTCCTCTGAAATTGCACACATCACATACGGCACTCAAAATTTATATATATATGTCTGATATATATATATATATATATATATATATATATATATATCTCAGACATAAGGCAAAGAAATTAATTTATTTCCAGTGCATCTTCTTTTTACAAAGGAACCATCTCGATTATAAAAAATGCTACACTGTACCGCTCTGATTGGATGGTGGACAAGTAGAATCACGTTGGTAAGTGAAATCAGAATCAAGCAGAGAGCACCAAATCCCCCTGTCTAGTCACAGGGGGGTTTCATGCAGTGGGGGGGGTAGACCTACCGGATTGAGTATGCCATTGGGAGCCATTCCCTGTCGGATCTGACAGGTGAGAGGGTGTCAGTGTGTCTGACAATTTGTTCTTTGGAGGTAAGCATAAGCAGATTTTTGTCACAGTGTCACTGTGCGCTCTATCTGAGAAGCACTCTCACAAGGGCATATATTAAAACATGATAAAGAGAAAATTTTATCTGTATATGGTATAAAGAAATAAAAATTATATTAAGTTCTTAATTATTAATTCCTCATACATTCATGCAAATAAATAAATGTAATGTACGTAATTATAATCCAGTAGTATAATGTATGCAATTTGAAAGTACAGTAGTAATAACTAATTTAATTTTATTATTTAAGGTTTATTATATATAGGTTACAGTTTAAGAAACTTATTTCTGTATTTATTATATGTCATACATCACCTTGAATGTCTGGGGTTTGCTGTTTCTGTTCGTGTGCTGAGTGAGGGTTAGTTTTGAGGTGTAGAGTTCTGTAGTACCGCTTGTTTCGGGTCTCTGGGATATATGCTCCGGTATACTTTACTACTGACCATGTATAACCAACCCCTAGCAACCTTAATCCCGGTTGATACACAAGCACACTTTTGGAGCTGGAAACAGGAGGCACCCATTTTTAAAGGACACCTGTCGTATTTGAATGGTTTCCAATCCTGTATTATTTAATACCTATATCTGGTCACTACGAGACGACATACTGGCTTAAATAGGGATTGCAGGATTAGCTCGCTACCTTAAACTCGTAAGACTCCTCGATGACCACCTCGAGCCGGCCGTGCTCGCCCAGAACGGGCTTCCCCATCTCAGCAATGCGCCGTGCCTCTATCTCCTCGGCGCTCAGCTCAGCCTCCGGGTCCACTGGCAGGGGAGGTGGGCGAGGAGCAGAGAGATGGCGTGCAGACATGGGGAGAACAAGGAGTAGGGGGACAATGGAGAACCAAGAAAAACATTAATGGATGAAAATAATCAGATTTTAGATATGGATGAGGAAGTGAAAGGAATGACAATAAAGTCAATCAACACTAAAACCCGAAACGGAACTTTATATCTCTTCAGTCAATCGATAAATATTGTACCATCTTCAAGATTACTGACACTGACACTGAATAACAGTTTTAAATATTGATGCCGGCACCTTAATTGGAAACTGTCTCAACTTTTCAAGCTGAAAATGAATCCAATTAGCAGTAGGAAGTGACAGCTTCACGAAGTGTGAGGTTTGTTACTCAAAAGTCTTCTTGACGAAAATAGCTACAACCAAAACAATGCAAACTATATATTAGTGTGTTAATGAAGTGAGAATGCTCTCTGGTGTATTTGTTTGTTACTCATTAGCAAATGTTGCCATAAACAGGGAAAGAAGCAGTCCTCAGAGTCAGGCCCCTGCTTGTGCTGATCTGTGAAGGGATAGAAAGGTGATTCGTATCTGCTCGATTTTAAAGTAGTCTTCAATTACGGAACAACACCAGCGCTCCCCCATCCCGAGTTCTGCATCTCAGAATCGGAATTCTTTATTGTCATACCCACCTTTTTAGCGTAATTAATTTACATATACAATAAACATTAACGTTGTAAATTGCAGTGTCGTACCTAAAAACTATGTAATACAAACTGTTGCTCCAAAAAACTAAGACCTGCTCCTGCCAGAATTTTCTGTCCTAGGATATCATTTGTATGCAGGTGTGGGGTGTAAATTAATATCCAGCTGACTTCATAAACACATGGATGGGGCACTGCTTGGATGAATAAGCTTACATGCTATCCAAACTGAAGTGCCTGACCCGGAATCATAGTTATTCTGTAATCATAAACACAAACCTTCAGATTAAAATGCAAACATTTAAAAAAAAATCAACGGTAACAGCATACCTAGTGTATCTGGTCTGTGTTTTTTGACCCTTAAAACTAAGATCTAAGTTAAAAACATCCAGAGATGGATTGGGGGGATGGAGGAATTCCAACGTGACAGCTACTGTAGGACATGATGACCATCATAATAATAGGACAAACATGAGATAAATGGGATTTCCTTTTAAGCTTTGGTGCTGGTGGAGTTGTGTTTTGTTTCGTCTTAAAGGGCCAGACGCGTTCGTGTGTCTGAGACTCAGTGCCTTTGTCTGCTGCGGCCACTTTAAAATGTGCTGTGGTGCATAATGCTCAAAACATTAGTTTCATGGTTTAAAGATACAGATTAAACAAACTATAAATAATTCAATAATCAAGCACCAAAAATGCATGATAGACAATTTTTCCCTCCATCTATCAGCAGCATCACTTTTATTCCAAAAATAAAAATGTGACACTTTTTCAAACACTTTAAAAATATTTACAAGTATATTTCTTTTCCTTTATCAGTTATTCTATCTAGGGCCATTTTTTCTTATTATGTGTGCTGTAGGGGTTGTTAAGTGTTCTTAAGAATAAATCTGTGATGAGGAATAGATGACTGGATTTAACAAAATTAGAGGTATCAAACCCTTCCTAAATCACCTCCACAAACACATAAACGTACAAAAAGCTCCAGTTCATGAAACCCTGCGAGGTGCCCAAAGATCTCATAATATTGCAGACACTCTTGAGTGTCAGAAAATAAGGGACAATGTACTTCTCTAGTAAACATGCTCAGCCTTACCTTGGTTTAGCAGTAGAGCTGTGATGAGAAAAGACACAAAAAAGAAAAAAACAAAACAAAACAAAACCAGATGAGTGTCCACATGCCCAGAAAATCAGTGCTGTTATTCCAACATCCAAAGTTTTCCCATTCAGATAAATGGATTAACTGATGCATGACAAATGATCAGCTTGACAGCTCTGTATCTGGATGAACTTTTCATAAGAAAAAGATTTTATCAGTACTTTGGCATGTTAATTAATGATAATAATAATATTAATAATAAGAATAATAACGAAATCAGGTCACATATAGCTTCAGAATCATCCCTGGTCAGTCTGACACATGAAATTTCATGCATGATGTCAGCAACACAGACTCATGTGCAAGAAGGTGCCATGCTGTGATGTCAGGACAGGATGGCAGGAGACACTGATTTTAATGCGCATGCAGGACGTTCTTTCTCTCACTTCAAGCTTCGGGCCCTTTATAAAGTTCGTAATCCTTCACGCAATTCAGGAAGGGGATTTTTTTGTCTCTGACTCAAGGTGACAAATAAAAACACGGGGAGCAGAGAACTGTCAGGAGAGGAACTAGATGTAAATACATCCAGGGAGACCATACCATTTGTAGCCTGGGAAGGGGGGGTGTCCCCTCAGATTATTCCAACATAGTACAGAAAAGTAGACATTTCTCCATTATTCCAGAGCTGGACATAAAGAGGGTGGTTATTCATAATCAGCAATAGTGAATTTCCCACTCTCTTGATTGTTTACATTCAAGCAGCTGCAATTAAATGGAAAGCCTTGTGGCATTTTCCCCTGGCTTGTCGAGGGAACGCAAGGCCGAAGTAGGACAGCCAAGCCAGATTAATGTGGTTTCCCGTTGCAATTGGGAACCCAGACTGGGCCATTAATAGTAAGATAGTAAACAAAAGTCACAGGGTTGGCACTAATAGCATTATTTTAGCATTAATTTCATGGTAGCATTCAGATATTGGCATATAAAACAATAATAACCTATAATATGCTACATTTAGCTCAATTAAAAGGAACTCTCCAGTTACTTCAATAGAAAAGCATTGAATTGCAATCCCAGAATATAATATATTTAAAATATTTAAAATATTTAACAGCTCAACTACAGAATATTAGAATGTTACGGACTGTACATGCAAAACTGAAAGCCTTTGCATTTCCGGATGTACTCAGGCCTGTGTGGTTCCTGGTGTGGGGCAGACCCAAGCTTTCACGAACTGATACATGCCAAACATGGTAATGGAAACATAAACCTTTGTGGTAAATTATTGTAAGGCTCAACAACTGAAGAACTGCTTTAGCGTTCTTGTTCCAAGACTAAAGTTCTAGCTACATGCACTTTGTCATGAAAATGAGTATTCGTTATAAAGTAATATTATAAGATCTCCAGGCTTATTCTAACACAAAGCTATAAAATGTGATTGGTAGAATCAAGAGGCGATCAGTCTAGCTAGCTAGGCATCAAAATAGATAGAATGTTTACCTTAGATGCAACTACCCTTCATAAATGATTTGTCATGGTCTAATTATAAAGTAGTCGGTATCAGGGAACATCATATAATGTAGCCATTAATTCCACCTCAAACATTTCAAGATGAGAATCCTGGACATTACAAACAATGTTACTAGAGGTTTTTCAGTCATGCCATCTGTCTGTGGCAAGCAGGTGTTTAGCAGGAGATGTCTACAATGAAAAATGCTTCATACATATAATAAAAACAGAGAGGCTTAGCTTGTGTCCCCTGAGCTATTTGTCTACACCATCTCTAGCTGCCATTTAGCTTAATTTTGACTTCTTTTCCATAACAGAACCAAAGACGCCGTGCTTATTTGTTCCTCATTTGAGCCAAACATTTATCTCCCACCAGCTAGTCATTTTTCCATCTGGCAGAGCCATCTTGTTCATTAAATAAATATTCCTGTTTGACAAACTAAGATGTCTTTGGTGAACGATGACGAACAACAGTTTTGGCCCCATTTACAAAAGAAATCCCGGCAGTCGTTTGAGCAGAGTTGATTAGTCTGTGTGTTGATGTGTATTCTCTCCATGAACACAATCACCACCAGCATCAGCACTCCTGCAGGTCCACGGCTGCATGGTCCTGAGGGGGCCATGTAGAGACAGCTTTGTGTGCGGTGTCACATGCTGACCTGAGATTCCCCTCTTCAGCCACCGTGGATCCTCCAGGACAATGAAAAAATTCTCGTGCTTCTCATACTCCTCATCATCCACGATCCGTATCTTCAGGGTTTGGCTGCAAGTATGAGAAAGAATTACACACAGACACATAGAGGGGAAATATAGGGGCCAGCATTGTTATATTACCTCTGTATACATGACTGATGCGAGTACATACTGATTTAAATAACGTTCCTGTAACATCTATATACAGGGGAGAAGCCATTTCCGTCAAGGTTACTTAATGGTCCTGATCGGAAGCCCACCCACTGGGTCAGATATCATTCTTACAAATAGTGATGAATGAACAAGAGAAACAAAATGCGAGAGAAATAATTACTTCCTTTTGCAACCTCTGAAATATTAACACGTGCAGCTTCCACTTAAATCACTTCACAGGCTGAAGCTGCATCAATATTTAATGTCTTCGAAGATGAATAATTCAGCGACAGACATGCACATCAGACTGCTCTCTTTTCCAGGCAGGTGAGATACGGACCCCCCGCCAGCC
>JAABNX020000042.1:8158548-8194098 GCA_015163995.2 Mormyrus lacerda | reverse complement strand
TAGACTCTCCCCCCTATCCATCTCTAACGACACCCTGCCATCAGGTATGTTCTGGTGCCAAAACTGGGGGCCGGTCTTCCATCCACCTGCCATTTCTCAGCTCCCTTGCTGCCACCTTCCCCATCGTCTCACTGAACCTTCCGGCCCAAACTCTCACCCTCCTCCTTCTCTATAGCCTGTCCTGTCCTCTGCCTCCAGGCTACTAACCTCCTTGCGACTTTCGTCCAGATCCTTGCTGTTTTCCATGGCGACAGTGGTGCTGTTGGAGTTGGGAAGCCCGGCTCCCGCTACACTGTTCCCATCCTGGCAGTTTTCCGTGGGTAATATGCCAATCCGGGCAGGAAACTTTCCATCCATTATCATCTCATCACCTTTGGGCGTCATCTCGCCCTCCGTCTCCACCACAATGCCCCGGCGCTTATCGGCCCGGTAGCGCTTGTGCATGTACTTGTAGAAGAGCAGTCGCCGGTCGGCAATCCAGGCCAAGATGACACATACTGGGAAGAAGAGCAGCGTGACCAGTGCCTCCCACACCTGAGAACACAGAGGTCATTGTTTTGTTGCTACACCCCTTGGCGCAGCAGCTTTGCAGCCAGGGCTGTATGTGACATTCAGGTAGATGGATCAGGTGTCCAGCAACAGTCAGATACAGACAAGCACAAACAGAGAGGTCTAAGTGCTTCTCCACCGCAGAAGAAAGGCACACTGACTGTATAGAGTAGGCATCCCCAATTCCTGTCCTGGAGGGCCAGAATCCAGACATTTCCCTGCTCAAACACATCTAACTCAGCTAATTACCTAGATCTGTAGGTGTGTCTCAGCAGGGAAATCTGCTAAGTTCTGCAAACTAGCCCTCCAGGACCGGAATTGGGGAACCCTGATATATAGTCATAAGCCGACAATAAATTTTGCCACTTTGTATAAATATATACAGTGAGAAAGTAACGCTCTCAGTATCAAACAAATAGATTTAATGTAAAAACCAGGCACTTATAAAGACAATGATAAAACTGAGAGCGTGGTTTAGTTATTTAGCTTATTAGTTCTCATGTCTTTAGCACATTTGGCTAAGCAGGTAATTGAAATACGAGTATAAAAATATAATTAAATACGAAATTTGTTGTCATTATCCTGCAGATGAAATCACCCATGCTTCAATACATTAGGATGAGTACAATAATTAGGATGAGATAAGACATTAGATGCAAACACTCTCAGAACATGTTCTTCGTAGCATATAAATTTCTCCAGGACCAATGGAACACAGAGATTCCCTGGCTGACAATTAACATGCGTTATAGCCATTAACATTAACTAATCCTTTAACTTATTTGTTTCTTAGTTAGATATGGTGGTCAAGAAGATGATTACATAAAGGCAGACGGGCTAACCTCCACGATGCCCGGCGACATGACAGCCAGGATGAGGTACAGCCATATATAAGCGAAGACGCTCCAAAAGGCGGTGATGAAAAAAACCCTGAGGTGCTTGATCTTGCGGGATTCGCCGGCGGGGATGACCCACACGCACAAGCCGATGATGACAAACATGTTGAAGGCGGCACTGCCCACGATGGTGCCCGGGCCCAGTTCACCTGCCTCAAACTTGTGCCCGCACACCTACCGGACATGTGGGACCAGTATCATTCTGCATTTATCAGTCCCAGTGGTGAATCATATATTAATTAACTCATGCACCCATTTTCAGTAAACATTTGCTAAAAGGCAATTGGGGTGACAAGTATTCCAGACTCCAGGCTAACTCTGCATAGAGTATTAATCCATTAAAAGACACTCATACATTCACCTAACATGGGCAATAAAGTGCTATTAAATCCCCAGTATGGCATTTCATTGGACCTTTAAAACCCTCATAAAAACCGTGATAACTAGAAGAGAACAAATAAGCAAGAACCCTAACCCTAACCCTCCCCTTTAACTTGTCCCCTGTCCTGCCCTCCCCTTTAACTTGTCCCCTGTCCTGCCCTCCCCTTTAATTTGTCTCCTTTCCTGCCCTCCTTGCTTTCAGCTTGTCTCTTGTCCTGACCCCCATCTTTTAACTTTTAACTCATTCCTGCCCCCCTCCCCCCTCCCGCTTTAAACTTGTCCTCTTTCATGCCCCCCTGCTTTTAATTTGTGCCCTGTCCTGACCCGCCCGCTTTTAACATGCTCGCCCCCCCGCCCCGCCAATAACATTTAGAATAACCTAAATCTGTAGTACTGAAATTGGATCAGACTCCTCTCACAGCACATACCTCAATGACAGAGAGCAGAATCTCAGGGGCCGAGGAGCCCAAGGCCATCAGCGTCAGGTTGGACACTGTCTCATTCCAGATACGCACGGTGGCCACTGATGTCTCCCCATTGGGCATAGTGATTGTGACCTCCTTCTCCTGAAGCAAGGGCCATGTATGTCAGGAAGCAGATGCACGACTGTGCTATGCAAATTTCATGCATAACTATTGGGTAATGCGTTACATTAACTGCACATTTATAATGCCTTTATAATGCATTCGTAAAACATTTAGTGCACCTTCATAATGCATTCATAGAACATTCATAAGCTAAGCATTTAAGCGTACTTTAACATCCTAACATACCTTAACAGCTTTGTTATACATTAATAACAAACGTTATACAACAATAAAAAAAAACTAATTGTGTAATGATATAATGTTTGTTATTAATGTATATTAAAGCTTTTACAGTATGTTAGGATGCTAAGGTGCACTTACATGCTCCTTTGTAATTACAGTTCATTGCTGAGAGAAGTGACTAGACTTCTCACCTATGAGTACGATAATAATTAATACGATAACTAGCGATTCAAGCACGTCATATAAACAAATACAGTGAGAATGTCTCGTGCTCAGTAGCAAACAAATAGATTTAATGTAAAAACCAGGCACTTATAAAGACAATGATAAAACTGAGAGCGTGGTTTAGTTATTTAGCTTATTAGTTCTCATGTCTTTAGCACACTTAGCTAAGCAGGTAATTGAAATATGAGTGTAAAATTCAATTTTAAATACGAAATTTGTTGTCATTATCATGCAGATCGTATCATCCATGCTTCATGAGTACAATAATCAGGATGAGATAAGACATACAAACACTCTCAGAACATGTTCTTCGTAGGACATGAAATTCAGCCTGATGAAGAGGCACACGGTCCTTATTTTCACTCCGTCTTAATGTATGTCTAGATACTGGCCTGTGATGGTGGGCAGATAATGGGGGCCAAGAAACAAGGGAGTTTTGGGAACATCTGCGCCAGCAAACAGGTAGGCAGTATACCGTACCTGAGATGTGATGACCTCGATGGAGGACATGAAGCGGTCAGCGATGATGGACACGCCCAGGAACATATACATGAGGGAGACGAAGTAGATGATGGCTCGAGCCGCCTGCTCCCCCAGGCTGGGCTGGTGAGGCAGCCACACGGGCAGCAGAATGCCTGGACTGCAGATGGTCAAGTCGCTACAGGGGGGCTTGGCCTCGTCGCTGTCGTTGCCATAGAGCTCCGTGGTGACGGACGGCGAAACGGGCTCCACCTCTATCGGCTGAGATTCGGGAGAGCACGGCTGAGGCAGCAGGAAGAGAAGGAGCAGGACGGCCGGGAGAGACGGTCCGAGGCGGGACCCCATGGCTCTCTTTGGAATGGCAAACATGGTGCGGGAGCAGGGAAAACACAGGAGTAGAACTGGGAGGCGTGGTACCGGTCACCTATGAGGAAGGAGGAGGAAGCAGAGGAGAATTAAGGGGAAAATACTGGCATAACTTTCCCATATTTTTTGCATATATTACAGACTGATGTTTGTGTATATATTTATGTGTGTATGTTTCGCTTGTGTACCTTGTACCAGTACGAATGGGTATTTCATTGTAGGTCAGCATAATGCATTAAGTCACAAATTATTCTGTTCTTTCACTTTTTTAAGTGGTTTCATTAACAAAAGAAAAACATTTGTTTTGTCACTGTAGGCACAGTAAAAAAACATTACTGAACAATACTTACAATCAACAATGATAATATAATGTGAAAATCCATAATATTCCCTTTGGATTGATTAAGTATGTCAGCATGAACAGCAATACATAACCTAAATACATATTTTTGTCTTGTGCAAGTGCCTTTCCATTCTGAAAATTATACACTGCCAAGTCAACCTTGCAAAACGGAATAGCCCTGCAAGCTTGTGCTATATGTCAACCTGTCATCTGATTACCCTACTGGTTTGTTTGCTAATTTAATGTCCCATGATGCATTGCAAATGGGGCCTTTTTCCCATTCTGCTCTACTGGGCTGCACCTCCAAGGCTTGTAATGACTTGAATAACAAACAGTTGAGAGGACAAGACGTGGGGGAAGCTGTGCTAGATATGGTTGCCTTTTACTCAGCACGTTAGTGTAAGATTAACTGTATTTGACAAAGCATGTGCTTTGCCAGGACGTGTAGAAAGCGGCTTGTTTTGCTAGAGCTCTGCAATATCTGAAAATGTTGAAAAAGCCTTAGGAGTTTAGAAAAAGATTTGGCAAGCTCAAGTAAAAAGATCTAGGATATCGTTAGGAAGAGTGATATTTGAAAAAACACAGGCAGAGAGAGATAGTACAAGAGCAGGAAAGACTGGGAAGGATGGATATAAAAAAGAGAAAGGAGAAGGGGGGACGCTCTACATGGGGATTCACTCATAAATATTCCTTGCATGGCCAGACGTTACCATGGTGACTTCATGAAGGGTTCCAAAGGACAATCTATCACACTGGAAGAAGGAAAGAGAGTGAAGAGGAAAAAGAAAAGTGAGAGAACTGCACAGTAACTACCCAGATATGAAATGGACCCATAAACTTAAAATGTCGGACAGAGGCTAACATGACACCCTTTTGGCCAATCACACGGTATTTAGATTCCAACAATGAATACCCAATGACGCTCATCAATGATTCTCTCCCATCTGCCAACTGCCCTGCCCCATACAAAATATATACTAGAGGACATGGATATAAAGTATTTTATAGGTTTGATTTGTCATAAAATGGTCCCAGTAAAGAAGAAAAAAAGATGACATCTGCTGGACTTCAGTAACACTTTTAGAATGATGAACTGTTAGTCATGTGTTTCTGTAGCCTTACAGATTTGTGACAGAAAGCATATTTCACAGCAGTACGAGGCGGTCCTTATTCCTAAGCTGTTTCTCAATATCACAGCTATGAACCAGATATTCTAGGTAGGATGAACATATGTTCAAAATGTAAACAAAATTCTAGGCGTATTTGAGAAATTTTAGAATGTATAAATGAGGCACTATAGAGCAACAGAAGATTTGAATAAAATGACTTCCACTTGTGTTACCAAATTGAAGGTAGGCATGCATGTGTGAGTGAATCCTGTGTGAGTGAATCCTGTGTGAGTGTGCCCTGAGTGATGCCCCATCCTGGGTTGTTCCCTGCCTTGTGCCCTGTGATGGGTTGACGCCCCATCCTGGGTTGTTCCCTGCCTTGTGCCCTGTGATGGGTTGGCGCCCCATCCTGGGCTGTCCCCTGCCTTGTGCCCTGTGATGGGTTGGTGCCCCATCCTGGGCTGTTCCCTGCCTTGTGCCCTGTGATGGGTTGGTGCCCCATCTTGGGCTGTTCCCTGCCTTGTGCCCTGTGATGGGTTGGTGCCCCATCTTGGGCTGTTCCCTGCCTTGTGCCCTGTGGTGGGTTGGCACCCCACCCTGGGTTGATCCCTGCCTTGAGCCCGCAGCCTCTATGATTGGCTCCGGACCCCCCATGGTCCTGAATAGGACAAGTGGTTACAGGAAATGGATGGATGGATGAACATCTACTAATTTTGCCATGACTATTATATTGTTTTAATGCAGAAACATTTTCACGGAAAAAAAAATTTTTTATTATTTTTATTGAATAATTTTAGAGACCAAGTCAAGAATCAGTTTCTTAACCCAGTATAAGAAGCTAGTGGGTTTTATCATAACTTACACATGTTCTTAGCATGCAAAGAGACCACACAATCCTGATAAGCCAAGCACTTTGTCAGAATTAAATATTACAGAGGAGGTAGAGTGTCACATAACACTCACACTGCACTGCTTAAGTTCCAGACCCAAAATACTTGCACCACTTGGTCATAAGAAATGCAAGGCTTGCCTTCTCTGCATGGGTGACACTTCTATCTAGTTGTGCCTTTCTGCGTATCTATATCTCGGCCCGTGTTAGATGCCCCCCCCCCCCTCACATCAAACCTCACATTTCAAGCTTGGGAAAAAATAATCTTTGACAATGTGGAACAGCTTCTTTTCAGAATGTCCTTCAGGGATGTCACTTGACAGCCTGCCAAGTCATCCTGGACCAGAACTCCATTCCAGTACTGTGCGCCCCCACAAAATCTGTGTCCCTCCCCAGCTTCTACCTGAACGCCGAAATCTGCACTGGACACTTCTTCTCTAGGAATTCAACTGTGCAAATTAATTAAGTCTTATTAAGCGGCTCATAATCACATTCTCCATAATATTGTGAAACCTCATTTCATATGGGACTTCAATATATTATCCTAATCTTATAATTAAATGTGATTAAGTCTTTATCAGGGATTCTTAGAGGAAACTTGAACTGAATTCTTATTATATAAAAATAAAAAAGGGGCAGATGGTCGCAGTCATTGTATAGTTTTCCCATAAGCAGTTCAGCTATTTCTGAAGTAGTTATATACTCATTTTAGAATGATCTATTAATTTGTCATAGCTCTGTTTTATAATAACTGTGAAAAATAATAATTGCAGATTCAACATTTTTGTGCTGCAGGCATTCAAGAATGTTATTTGTGTCATAATAATATTTACTATAAATGTTAATAAATTGCTATTTTAATATTGATGAATGATTTACCTGTTTTACCTGCTATCACCAAACAATGTTGATAATAAAAAGGTGTACAGCAGATAACACCACCATTAGTCTTCTTGAATACGGCTTATGTCAGATGCTGGTGTAAAATACAGCAGGAGGTGTCAGCAGCATGCAAACTGAAGACAGGAAATCAGAGAGATGACACTTAGCTGTGGCTATCCAGAGGCTGTGGAGCAATCAAGATGTTTACAACCATCTCCAAACGGTCTTCACAATAAGGAAGAGGTGGCATCAGCTGCCATCTTTGCACCATGTTTGGTGGGGAGACGACCTCAGATGGGGGCGAGGTATCAGCACAGGGGCAGCTTACATGCCGACAGCTCTCTGTAGGCCGGCGCTTCGCACGCCAGGGAAAAAGTGCAGAATCTGCGGCAACGGGCACGTCTCCTCCTGTTAGCGCCATGCTGTCCGGGTGGCATCCCAGCAACCCCCACGCCCACCTCCCTGGCAGGCAGCCATGATGAGCAATATAGAAAGAGCAGGAAGTCCCCAACATCCCCCCCCCAGGATAAAATACACTGGCAGGAATCAATACTTCACCCCAGAGACACTTTGGGCCAGCCTAGAAAATGCATAAATTTCCTTTAGACGACACTTAGCCAAGGCTCAGAATAAAATGTGTCTATAACGGTATTGATAGGCTCTCGATCCAGTGGCTGCTTATGAAAACTGCAGCCTTTTAATAGATGAGCAAAAACAAAAATGAATAAATGAACGCATGAATGAATGGGGGGGGGACTCTGCCAGCAGGATTAAGTTTACGCCAAATCTTTACAGGATTATGACGGCAAATATAATGAATGTCTGTGAGGGCTTGCAATAATAGCTGAGCATTCCCCTCCTGCTTTATAAGCCGATACGCAGCTGCCTTCCAGTCCACAGGGAGCTGACGCACACAGAGCTTTTCTCACGGCCCGCGGATGTCTGCAGGGAGTCACTCCGGAATAGATGCAGTTGGTAAAAGCGCTAGATTCGCCCAGGCAGAAAGGAGCCAAGGAGATGAAGGTGAACTGCACGACACTGACCGTCTGGGTGTAAGTCCATTTATCTAATGCTTGGCCACCGGGGGAGTTATAGCAGGAGGTAATGGTGATGACAGAAGCTTGGGGTGGGTGGTGGTAGCCCCCCCCCACCGCCATGTAAACCAGGGTTCCAAGCAGAAGTTTTTTTTGTAAACCTGAACTTAGCTACTGTATCAGTTACAGTGGGGAAAAACAGAGCATACATTAGAACCTAATGTGCATGGTCGTTATTGCTGTCTGGAATCAATTAGTTTAATTTTAAGATGTTTATGTGCAATACAAGGAAAAATGTCTCCTCTGCTTCCAGGTCTGTAGCGTATCATTTTACTTAATCAGCTTTCCGTGAAGACAATGATGTCAGCATCTATGATGTGATGAGATACAACAATAAGAACTATGCACTTCACGGATGAAACATCCCCCCCCCTCCCGAAAGCAGAAAAGGCGCTACCAAACCGGGGTGTGACTTCAGAAAAAATAAAGGACTATATTCTGAGAAATAATTTGACTGCATGTAGCACTCAAAGGCATGAGCTAAACATGAAGCATAAATCCTGACAAATAGGTCCATTAATTATAAATGAGAAGTACAAGGCACTCTGTTATAGGTAACAGGTGATAGTAATAGGTACTCAGTGAAGCATAGCTAGTGTACTTCTACACTAATAATTCTCCATAATTAAATAAATACAGACTTTAATACATTCATAAGCTTGCTTGACCTGACTGCTACATCCTCCTGCAGCCAAACTTCTCTGTCCTTTATTGTGTCTCAAATGCTCCCATCTTACCTATCACACTTCCTAAAACCAGTCCAAAGTTTCTATCGTAGAACAGGTTGCACAGCAGATACAAAAGTTGAATTGTGAAGAAGTTTTGACTCATCCATTCAAGGGTGCGCCATTTTCTTTGGTCCTATCACTGCAACAAGCCGTAGTTTTGTGTAGGCGGTCAAATGGACTTGATGTCAAATCATCTGCTAAAACCATTTCACGGCCACCTCTAATGGTCCTAGGAGAAGCCGGCTTGCCTCTAACTGCTATTCAGTGTAGCGTGTCCGATTGGGCTCGGTGCAGAATTGCATGGTGGTAGACCAATACTGACCCAGGCTACCTCACGGACTAAGCCAATTCACGGCAGGGGCGAGCGGAGGTCGCGCGTTGTTCACATTCCCAGCCTGGCACGAGGGGGACATCTTCTGTACGCCAGAACAATATAGCACCATCGCTGTGACGTCACATGAGTGTGCGACTGCTGCTCGGGACTGCATCAATGGTCATAAAACGCGTACTGGAAAAGTGACACAGCATGCTGGGCGTTTAGTCAGATACCTGACCCGCTACATCCTCAGGTGCAGAATTAGACTCTCCTCCCTCCTTCCATCTAGCATCGCATCTTACTTCAATCAATCTTTATTTATATAACACTATTTTAACAACAGGGTTTACAAATTGCTTCACAGACATTTCAAAGAAAGGAATAAAAAAACAGCGTAACAATAACCTCAAATAGAATCGGTTTCAATAGACAAACAAACAAATAATAAGACCACCAATAACACTTGACTTTAACCACCCTCTGTGGTCTCTGTAAGGGACACGAACCCCTGCCACACTGGGACCCCAATCCAGTGTCCTCTGAGGGACTCACACCCCAGAATATTTGGGGGAGTGAACATGCAATAATATAATAATAAATAGTCATTGTTTTTACAATCAGCTGATATTCTGGCTGTTGCACATGTTCACACGATCTTCTGTTCCTGCAGTTACACCAGGTGTGATTAAATCAAGTATTATGAAACTGTGACTGCGATTCACAGCACCAGGTAGCTATTAATATCATACTTGAAACCAATTTAAAAATCATATTAAGAAGTGCACAACTCAATAGTGAAAATGGCTTTATAAAAGCTTACAGCGATTTCCATCAGCAGAGCTTCACCAGAATCGTAAATACCTGGAAAGGTAACAACTTTGCAGGGGTGTGAGAGGAGTGTGAGAGGGGCATAGGTATGCTGGCAGATTCAGGAGGTCCAGCATTTCATAGGAGCCATTGTATATGTAAAATTATACAAGAAAATTGGGTAGGTGGGGCCCAGAATTTCTAGGGACCCGCTGATTGTCAGAAAATAGGGTAATAATAAAATAATAATAAAATTTATTTATATAGCACACAAAATCCAGCCCAAAGTACTTCACACTGAGAAAAAAAAACAAGGAAAGTTTTTGTTGCAAGCAATATTAATAACCCCCTGAATGGTACAAAAAGGTTTGTCAGAGTCCATTTCTGTACCTTAAGTGGTAGGCAGGTTTCTGCTAATATCGGCTAACTTTCTCGTTAGGGGATTAGCGTTTCAAGTAATTTTGAAACCATTAGCGGACTGATTAGCTTCTGCTAAATGTAATTCCGCTAAATATAAATCCGCTAACATTTTTTCACAGGTACAGTGAATAAAACATAATGGTCAAAAATGTTTGTAAACCCATGTCTGCAACAGTCTATCTGGCACGCTGTTGGCTGACTGTGCAAACACAAGACATGACTGGTTGATAACTTGTCGGATTTAAGGTAGTCTGGGCTAAATGTGAGTGAACAAAAATAGAATCCATTTACACTTAGCAGAGAGCAGGAGCCTGTATCACGAAGCTGGATTTCTTGCTTAACCAGATAACTTGTCGGATTTCAGGTATCCTAGTGTACATAGACTTTATCTTCATTCACTTACACGTAATCCAGGCTACCTTGAATCTGACAGGTATCCAGATAAGCTAAAAATCCTGCTTCATGATACAGATATTTTACAGGTTGTATTTTTCGGTTATAGACCAATAAAGAGCCAAGACCCCCCTTCCTAGTTTTGGGTAAATGCTGCCATGTTTGTAGTCTACCATGTTTGTAGTCCCCAAGTGGCTTCACTGAGAGCAAAATATCAGCTTGGGCCAGTTGTGAAATTGGGCTTCTCTGACAAAAATACTAATATCTCCCAAAAGGAATGTGATAGGGAGAAAATTTAATTTAATTCAGATTTATTCCGGAGACTTTACAGAATCCAATAATACCCAATTAGGTAAGCTCTAAATATCCCCTGGTAATCAGTGTAGTCAGACACATAGGACTGTTAAACAGGTTAAAATTTTGGCTCTCCAAGTATGTGGGTTTCAGAGCTAAAAACTAAATCAAAGTTAAATTCATATAATAAAAGTTAGTGGGTTTCGTTAGCGGCTGCTAATTTTTTGTGGTTAATTGGTTTAGCATCATCAAATTAAATTCTGGAGTTAGAGGATTAGCAGTTATTGAAGCTAATTTTGTGGTTAACTGTGCTCACTGCTGCTTAAATTAGACTACAAGGTACATTTACCTGCAGATAGGGTACAAATGGCAGACCCGTGAGGCTACAGCCTCAGTGACAAGTATTTGTACCCTCGAAGGTACAAATTTGTAAAAATATTTCTGACTCTGTACATGAACTGGTCTAAATCAAAATATTATTAAAATGTAAAACACTTGAAGAACCAACAAGCAGAACAGCAAGGATATTGTGATATCTGCAGTTTAGTCAGGCTTCAGTAGTACAGGGTGCTGTACTGGGCTCTCCCTATATTGTCTCACCCAGCTGGTGTGTTGTTCCATTTTTCTTATCTCCAGGCACTGCCACCCAGCTGTCTGCTTTAGTGAGAAGCCAAAAACACAGATAACTTTTGCCACGCAGACGCACTCACACATTACGGTACACGGTGCAGCTGTACAACTGGGAAGCACTGCAAGTTTCACAGAAAAAAAAATGTCGAAAAACCTTCAAGTTGAGGAACACTGGAAAAATGTTCTATATCTTTTGCGATGGAGTCATTTTATTTACCAAGAAACAATCTCATCCGGAGGTAAAATTGAGTTTGTAATGAATAGATTTTATCGCAGTATGGGGAAATGTCACAAAGAACAACTGGGACAAAACTGCTTTCGCACAGCAAAGAAACTACTGAGTCAGACAATAAGACCAACTTACTAACATGCCAACCATCCAGCTTCGTACTGGTCGTCCTGGTCAGGGTCACAGCGGTCCCTGAGGTGCAGGGGGACACTCTTTGATGGATAATGCTGTGGATACTGTTTCTTACTGACTCATTATAGTCAGAGATGCACGTAACTGGCGCATGAGTAAACACATTCGCAGTATATAGCTAAAAACGCGCAGCCATTTCTTGTCGTAACAGCACAAATGCAACATAAAAGAAGTACGCATATGCACTGTTACAATGACAATACGCATAACATCTCATATGTAAAACGCATACCTGCGCACCAGTTACGTGCATCTCTGAATAGCACATCATCAAACCAATAATGTCCCTTTGCTGATAATGAGATGTTTACTTTGAAATTATTTCCCTGAATGAAACACATTGTTCGTGGCTCTTGTTTTCATCGGCGTACTGTAGCGTTGTGTAAAATGAGCTGTTGGCTGATAAATACTTACAACAGTTTCAGCCAGAGCTCAGTGATGGACTGTCCTCTGTGTGGTTGAGTCATAAATGGCTCATTTCCAGCACAGGTCTGGTCTGGGGGCACCATGGCAACCGAAGGGTAATTTGAGGGTCAGGAGATTAATTGGTACCAGCAGGGGCCAGCACAGTGACTTTGCCATGCAGCGTTGCGTTTTGAGAAAAATCAGTTAATCTGTAAGGAAGTTGCCCATATCATGGCAAGGAGGTCAAGTAAACCAGAAACCCTCCCCAGATAGGGTTACCACTTAATCCATGCCGGGAAGGACCCCTTGGGCCAGGACAGGATTTGTTAATTACCATTTAAATCAAAAGGACCTGGATTTCACTTAAGCACTGAGTTCTTGCTGTGTGCCGATTGGTCAGTCTCCTATAATCATGCATGTGTCACTAATGTTAATGTCAAACAGCTGGTCTCCTTTACATGGATTAGGTGGCTACCCAAGCTCCAGCTGATATCAAGAAAGTTGTTTAGATGCAAAATTATTTTGAAAGTCATTTGCTTCCCTTAATTTTGAATGAACATTTGTGTTTACGAAACAATATTAGATAAAATGGACAGACGTTCTAGTTATTAATGAAGAATTTAATTTATACTTAAACCAAGAATGAGCAAGTTATATGATGCAGTTATAATGCATATCACATAAAGGTCAGCCACTCAAGATATTCTACCATAAACAAAACAAAGGAATACCCCTCTGTGTTGTATTTTATAAATGTCTGTCGATATTAGCGTTATATTATCAGGCCGCTGATACATTTGAAGTAAAGTGAAAATGCAGTACGCAAACACAATGCAATCTAGATATTCAGTATTAATAAGTGTAGATTAAGTAAATATTGATTTACATCATTAAATTCTATAGGTTGATACCTACCAGGTACTTTAATTCCAATGCTCTTGCAAAACATCCAAATGTCACATTCAGTAAAAACAATGGTTAAATAAAAAAAAAATAATTGCTCTTAATAATGTCTTTGTCATTTCAACTATGAGTTTTTTTAGTGCAACAAGCTCACGTTGATGTCCATCTGACTTCCTGTACCATTAGTCTTTATGATTAACCACAATGATTTCCTGTTGACAGTCTAATTAAGTTTGCACTCCCCCTTAAAGGCTGAACTGTACAACCCTAGTCATCAGAGGGTTATTTTGCCAATAGCTGTTCTCGACCCAGGGCTCAAACAGCACACTCTTTTTACTTATTGTCGGACAGTCTGCAAAACTGAGACTGTGGGACTGTCTGGTATGACTTTATGATGACAGAATCAGTTCTGCAAGCAAACTAAAACCTGCCTGTCTTTCACATGAGCAGCAATACTATGGAATTGGGAATAGGTCCAAGCCACAAAGTATTTTTAGCAAACATACAGTAGCAAGCAGGGGATAATTCTGTGACTCAGATGGTTCCACTGTCACCTCTAGGGCGGCAGGCTTACCCTGTAATCTAAAATAACAAGTTGTTCAGGTGAATCAGTCAGTGCAAATTGCCACTAAGTGTATATCTGTGTCAACGAATGTGTGTCTGTATAAGTATCCTTTGATGGACCTGTCTCCCCTTCAATGTCCACCATACATTCCATGCTAAGCTTCATTAGGTGCCTTTCCTTCCACCGCGACCATAAGTGGTTATTAAAAATGATGGATGGACACAAAGAGACTGGCAATTACCGTATTTAGTGACTATATTTAACGAGCATTGCAATCCTGTACCTGATGAAATGGATGAATGTATTTCATGAAACTTTGTATAATGACCAAAATTATTTACTAAACTTAATTTTTTTTATAAGAAGCTATTGCGATATTACAAGTAGGAAAAAAAATCAACATACATTTACGTATAATAGACTAAGCAGCTGACTGGGATTCAATATATTGAATAATGCATTTATTACAAATATTGAATCTGTTTTTAATTTTACATTCATGGTGAATCTGGAGCCTGTTCAAAGGTGTGCAGAAATGCAGGCAGGGGACATTATTGATATCACTCCGGTCCATAACTGGGTATACATAGGATCAAATTCTAAATTCAGTTTAGACACAGCATTGCACCAACGCCCATTCACAACAATGAATTCTGAGAATTAGTAAAACTGCAACTGCAAGTGGGTTTCAGATGTGATACCAGGCAATCAATGGGTATGTTGTTGAGGTTTCCACTGAAGCAAGCTTACCTAAAATAAAAGAGGAAAATAAAAAGACAGGCAAACCACTAGACTTTCGATTTGGGGAACGTGTGAAGCCAGGATCAGTACAATACATAGATGGCCGCCTCTATTTTTTTCCCTTTAAGCTAATGATAAGCTGCATGCCATCAAACAGAAATTCTGAGTTATACTTTTTTCAGCCTCTTCAATTAGTGAAACAGTTGTCAACACAGACACCTCCAACTCGGGGCTAAAGGTCCTTGAATCTTTGCCACACTGCGTGCTGAGTGATGGCATGCCAGCTCATTAATAACATCCCACGGCTACCTATCCAAGCATTGATGAATAGATGTTGCTGGAAAGTCATTAGAGAGTGTATGCTGGATGTCTATTTATACTGTGGGAGCAAACTGACCGCCCATATTACCACTGGAAAACTGTGACGACAGTCAATTACGTTTTCTAATAGGAGACTTTTCTCCTTGATATCTCACCCCACTTTCCTTAGTTCAATTCCATTTCCCCTGTCATTGATTTAAAACATAATGGAAATGCTTTATAAATACAGCTTGTCCAAGAACCTAGAATAAGAGGCATGAGTATGATACTATTTTGGATCCAGACACTCAGTTAAGAGGCTGAGACCTTGCAGTGAAGATAAAATAAAGGTATGTGTTTGTGATGAGTGAGAGGCACGTTGGGAGAGGTGCTGAAGAAAAGGTGATGCGTGGGAGAGTGGAAGAGCGAGTAACCTGTGACATGCTTTATGGAATCTTGAAAATGCATCCATTCCAGATTCCTAGAGACTATGGTGGATCATGAAAGGCCCCAGGACATATATCATAAGGAGTTTTAGAACTGGCCAAATACCGATTTGCAGTTAATTCAGCCTTTGATCGCACTACTACAACCTGGTTCCTTCAAATACACTGCGCATATTCTAGGTCCTGACAGTACACAAAAATTCAGACTCAGCTATTCTATGGCCTTCTAGGCCTTCCATGGCCTGTTGGGTTTTTAAATAGTAAACGAGCCATGCATTTGAACCATCTGGTAGTAAACAGCGTATCAGGAACCTGGGGAAAGGAGTCTAGCTTTTTTTGTCACGATGCTCTGATTCTATGAGTCATGGAGGGTTTTTCGGTTGACACACTGCCATTATTTCGTTTAAAATGTGTCAGAACCACTGAAAATGCAAAAAGAAACTAATTCCGAATAACATACAATGCAGATTTCTAGATGCTTAAAATTAAAGTACATGCATTAAACTATACTTACATATACTTCCACATCATTCTTCCCAACAAAATACTTAAAGACTTATATAGCTGAGCTTTTACCATTAAAAACCCACCTTTTTCAACATAATAATTCATGTACTGTACTGTTTTCCCATTGTTTTAGACAAGTTTTATCCTGGAACTATATATTATAATATTTGGACCGATGCATTTTAATGTCATAGTAACCCACAACCTTGAAGCACACAATTGCAAAAGAAATCAAAACTGATAAATATACTGAAGTCAATACCCAAGCAAATTTGAAAGTAGGGAAGCTGAATATGTGTAAGGCAATAATACGGCTTAATGTGAACCAACAGCCTTTAAATCAAAATGCAAATTCTCATTATTGCACAAAGGAATTTAATGGCCACTAGTATACTAATATAAAGCGTAATACTTTGTACCCTGGCTATTCATCCTGTAAGAGAAACAGGCAAATAACATACAAAATGAAGATCAGCTTACAATGCAAAGGGATTAGTAAATTTTGCTGTTCGTTAATCATTAAGGGTGCTGAAAGTGTTTCATTCAGCTTCACTCATATTATTGCCTCAGACACAGCTGGTTATCATTGTTATCATTGTTTTATCATCGTTAATGTACTCCTGTGACAAATACCTACAGTACAGTACAACTCTGTGTGAACTGCTGTGAGACAGCCTTCATGCGTTGGGTTTTCCGTTGAATTATATACATGTTCCTGCATTCCTCACTTTGCACTTTATGAGAAGTCCACATTTTTGCTCCCTCCCAGCTTCCTGCCAGAAGGTCCACATTTTTGCTCCCTCCCAGCCTCTCACCCAGGTCCTTGGGGACCCCCAGAAGGTCCACATTTTTGCTCCCTCCCAGCTTCCTGCCAGAAGGTCCACATTTTTGCTCCCTCCCAGCTTCCTGCCAGAAGGTCCACATTTTTGCTCCCTCCCAGCTTCCTGCCAGACAGTCTAGTTTCTTGTGAGGAGTTGGGAGGGAGCGACATCGTGGACCGTCTGAAGGGCCTCGAGGACTGGGTTGAGAGACACTAGGATAGACACAGAAGGGAGCAAGTTTTGGGGTCAGAACGTACAATCAGCCAGCATCCCTAAACCAGTTGGGGTTAAGGGACTTCCTCAAGCGCCCAACAGTGATGGAATTACTCTGTACACAACAGGATTCAAACCCATGAATATTACTGGCTTGTTGGGTACTTAGGTCTGGGCTACAGGGCCACTCAGTCCTCCCACGTACCTGACTACAGGCACGCGGAGATTGTGCCTTTCGGTCTGTTGCACCAAGGCTTTGGAACGGTCTCCCGCCAGCGTTGCGTTCAACTGAGTCAGTTGTGTAAGGAAAAGTAGTAAAGACGTCCAGTGTTCTTGGCTGATCATTTGAATACAGACAGTGTTAGCAATTTATGATCATGGTGGAAGGCAGGAATAGAATGAGGGTTCCAGCCGGCTCCACTAGGGTGATAAGGAAGTAATTGAATTAAATCATCAGAAAGTCTTTATCTTGTCCTGCCCCATCCCTGCCTCTTCACACTCCAGGGGGTCACTCTTTATATGTAAATTCACTCACAGCACCTACACACAGCACCTTGTTGGGGAGGGTCTTTTGGGGTGTAAAGTGAGGTGAAGAGCTGCCCTTACTTTGTATTTGAGCTGCCTTTCAGTACCTGGTGTATGTCTGCACTGTATCACATGATATTATTTTTACTGTTCAATAAACCACCCTTTTGCCGAAACCGCGGAGACACTGCAAATGGATTCCTTACAGTTGACTCAATTTAAAAAGCAACTAAAGCCTTTTTTGCTTAAGCAGGTCTTTGAGTTCAGTAGAGTTGAGTAGAGTAGTCTTTTGTTTGTATTCCGTTTTTTAGTACTGTGTTTTTAATTTTTTTTACTTTTCCTTGGTTTTGATTTATCTTGATGGTACTTTTAAGTGTTTTAGTGCTGTACAGTGCTATGTGACCTTTTCTCAGTAAAAGGCACTTTATAAATACATTTTTACTTACTTATTTACCTACTTACCTACTAACCCTAACTCACTAAGAAATCTTCTACAGAAAAGTAAACAATCAGGTGTCTAAAGAAATACCGATAAAGGGATAAATCAGAATACTGGTACTTTGTAGCAGTATTGTTAGTCTTACATCATAAAGCAAAACAAAAACACTAGGGAAAGAATAAATAGCTAAATTGAAAAGGGATTTGTTGCAGAAAACTAGCATGCTTATAAAGCCCCGCAAGCTTAATCCCATGTAAGCCAAATCTAAGATTGATGCAAACAGAAAGATGCTGCCAACTCAAAACAATCCAGGCACCAAGCTGTTTGTCCATCCCGTTGTAGGAGAATTAAGTCAATTTAAGGGACTGACAAAAGATTTCAAACTTGAAATCAAGGATGTAGGCTGACAATGACTGTATAACTTCAATGCGTCCATTTATTTGTGCGATGGGGTAAACCAGTGCACTAGATTTCACTGGAGTCAGGTCCTCGTCAAGGGACAGGGTTTGCAGGACCCCAGTTCTGAAAAACATACCAGTTTCACTATGATTGTAATCATTTCACAGTAACTTACACAATACTTCAGTGCTTTCTGAATGGATATACTTTATGAATTTCTAAGTAGCCCCGGGCACGTTTAATCAGTTCAATGAGCAACCTGAATGAAGGGCTGTGTGTATTTATATATATAAACTCTACAATTAAAAGCAATTTACACAGTTATGAGGTACATCTAAAGGCCAAATGTATGTGGACACTCCTGTTAATTAGTGGAATTGGATAGTTAAGTCACACCCGTTATTGACCCAGGTGTATAATTAAGCACTAACCCTTGGAACCTTCAACCTTCAACAACAAACACTGGCGGTGGGATGGATGGTCATGCAGACGATGCTAATAACGTTCAACTTGAACCCATCATAGGGTGCCAGCTTTCAAGTCGGCTTGCCATGTTGCTCTCCTGCTAAAACTGCCCTGGTCAACTGCAAAAGACGCGCGTTATTAAGGAAACATTTGGGAGCCAGATTCAGCTGTGAAACAGCAGGCTATGCAAACTTACAGAAAGGGACTGGATCACATGACACCAGTACCCAGCCGGAAGGGCAGCAAATCCCACAAGTAACAATCTAACGTTTAGTGAAAACTCTTCCCAGAAGAGTATGTGCTATTATAAAAGCTACAGGTGAACAAAGTTTATTGTGAATGTCCATGGTTTCAGAATGAGATTTTGGGCAAGCTGGTGTCCACATACTTTTGGCCATGCAGGAAAATTCCATAAATGCAACTGAAAACATGCACCAAATTAAAGCAACATAATGCATCAATAAGCCAAATAAGTGACGGCAAAGGTTTTATCGTGCGTTTGACTAGATGCATGCACACAGCCCTACTCTCCTGCTCCTATTGGCAGCTGAGTTATTATTGCGGTCTTGCTGTAATGAGATGCAATGTACTTAGTCTGACATGTGTTACAGCCTCCCAGATCAACACTGCGGTGTCTGCATGAGTAATTCGACCCCACAGATATAGAATTACTAGACTGGTTCTATGTTCTACCCACTGTGCATTACTCCTTTCACATGGATACATTTTCACTGTTGCCATACAGTGGGTATAAGAAACATCATTTTATTACACACATATACTGTACATTTCATTTGACATTATTGATGATACGCAAAAGTAGCTCCTCCATAAACTGGAATCAACACAGCTGTGATTTTACACCCAATGAATGAAGTATTTGCATTTAGTTACACTCTTCCTTCTCTCCTCTATCGCTCATTTGTTCCCTGCGAAAGGAAGCGCATAAACAGGAAGCTGACTGCATGGCGGAAAACACTGGCAGATAGTGGCCCAGGGCGACGAAGCTGCTCCCTTCGGCACGGCGGGCGATAAGGGGATTTGCGGGTTCGGGAGACTGGGACAGGCCCATAATGAGAAATAGATTTCCTTTTGAAAGACGAGAGCGACAAATGGACGCCTTATGGCCCCTGCCCTTAGATCAGGACGCGGGTTGGAGTGGGATTAATAACATCAGTAACTGCATCATTAATAACAGGAGAAGGTGGCAGTGTGAATAAAGATCAGCCCCCCCCATCTGCTAGCACTTACTCTAAGGAGTTATTTGTGTTTGTAAGTGCTGTATGTTTGTATATTGTAGTCAGCTCATGTAATATTTGTGTCTGACATGAATGCAAGTGTGTATGTGTGTCTGTTAAACACGCATGCGCTGTGTGCACTGTCAAAAACAATACTAGTGAGAAGAAGCAACGCTTCACTGATGAGTGTCTACATATAGGTATAGAAAGGCCCACTTGCTTGTCTGTTTACCTCTGAATACAGTGAGGGGTGGGGATACTCAATGCCCTTTAACCCCAAATACACTGAGTGCTTGTGCAGATGAGACGTTTAGTCCCGTTCCTCCAGGCCTTCTCATAACACGTAACAGACACTGAAGACCTACATCATTAATGTGCTCCCTGACACGGCGGTCCATTGTGGGGTTGTGATTGAAATAGCCACCGTGAAAGTAGTGGCGTTGCCTTTCACTTTCCAGGGCCTGCTACGGTTACCTAGGACGCAGAGCTGACTATGGCCCGAGCCCCAGATTGCCCTCCGTTCACACCCCGGTCTTGGCAGAGACTCTAGACGGAAGTGTGGGTAGCCCAGACAGGTCCAGCCCGGCCCAAGTCGGAGGTGGATGAAGGCAGAGCCGTCCACGTTCCTTTGCCGTATCACACGACACATCGAGGTTCTGTTCCAGTGCGGTTTAACGTTTAGCCTTCTTCACTTTGCTTCCCGGTGGCGAGGAGCAGGGATACCTGAGCTCGGCAAATGTGCAGGTTCTCGGGCGCAGAGCCGGGTCAGGGACCTGGACGGGTGATCACCCGATACCCAGCCATGCCAATGATTGGGCTCAGCTGATTAATAACTAATCAGGGCTTCAGCCCCGTCAATGGGCATCCGCTCTGCCAGGACGGTCCATGCCGCATTGAGTGGCCCGTGGGGGGGTGGGAGAGAATGGCGGGCAGCAGGGGGAGAGGCCTGTATTATTCATGGGTTTCCCTCTTTGTATTTCTCCGCTACTTCCTTTGCGTCACACGCCAAAAAACAAACAATGATGCAGCATGAACTGATGGACCGACGCGACTGGGAACACAGGAACCCTCCGGTGACATGGGTCTCAGGTCACATGCCCGAGACGCCGACCTCATCATCAACGGGCAGTGTGCGGCAAGCCGTGGCCCTTTAACGCAGGTCGACGTTCTACCTGCGCCGCCGTAGGAACGACGTCATGAAGCCACAGCTCAGCCTGTCTCCATCGCTCGCATCTTACATGTATATTTAACAACCGTCTGTCTGTGCAGGATGACGCTGCTGTCTGTGTGCTTATAACAGGTGGCTTCTCTCCTATTCCTGGGTCTTAGAAACCTAATCTTTGTTTATTTTTAATTGCCTCTCTTTGGAGTGACAGAAATCAATTCACTGTGTCAACACACAAAGATCCATTCAGTCAAACAGAACTGAAGGCACAAAATCCACCGGCCAGCGACATAGAAACCCGTCACAGCAGGCTAATACTGATCCTGACGAGAGAGACCATGAAACTACCGTGGCTGATTCAAATCTGCATGCTACCTTTGAGATTCCCCACTCAGGTCACGTCTAAGGGGTATAGCAGCTGTTAGCTAATTAGCCCGTAATCATATTCAACGATTGCTGCAGAAAATAATAACCCGCGAGGCAACATGGGGAATAACAGACGCCCTGTGGCACTTTGGTACCGGAGCAGGTTACGTTTGTTTTAATTGCAGGAAGGAGTTAGGCAACCCTTTCAAAGTGATATTTTAAGGAGGGTTTCTTCCAAGGCATTGTCTTTGAATCAGCATAAATGCCCGATCCAAATCTGAATTGTGTCTTACCGCTAAAGTTTGTACAGGGTTGAGCCATGTCACATGTGCCATGCGATTGGCAGTCACCTTCGACATATCAGCCTTTTACAACGCAGCAGCTGCTGTCAGCTGCTCACTTTAACGTCAGTGCTAATGTGATGACTGTCATTTCCCCTCTCGGGAGGGTAAGAACAGTCTTATTTCTCCCCGGATCCAGAGGATCACACTTCTTGGTTGTCCCCGACAGCCATTCTCTACAGAAAAAAACAGGTCCTTCATATAATGATGGTATAGATATATGGTGGTATAGATATATGGTGGTATAGATAACTACAAAGGTAAATGCAACATCCCACTCTCAGCCAGTTCCGATTAATAAACAGTTGGGACCCAGCAACAGAAAGGACACAACTGGCACAAAGGGCTGAGCCTTTGCAGTGGGAGCCACATGCTTAAAGGGCCGTTATCGTGCCGAGGTTCCAGACGGCGTGCTCCACTCTAATCCCCATAGGGAGTACCGACATTAGCAGGAAACCACACGTGGGGCAGGCATAGCAGGCTAGCCTGTAAATAGACCATGCGCCAGCACACACGAAGCAAAGCTCAGGGCACGTCTGTGGGCACCACCCTGCTGCCCTGGAACGAAGAACCGGGAGACATGGTGATGTGGGCGCGGATCGTACGCGAAACACATTATTCCGTTCCAGATGTGGAAGATGCGCATGGCACATCTAAATATAAAATGTCACACAGATAAATACATGCTACATAATGTTCACAAATATCCCAAAAGCGATTCTGAATTTCAATGATAACAGGAGCTTACTCCATGCGATATACCCATACACAAGTAATTTGACCTGTTCTGAGGAATTGAAAAACAATCCTACCACAATGTAAAGGATACTTAGTGATTTCTGTGAGTACAGACGTAGCTTGTGGCCACACCAATTCATGCATGCAAGTATATCTGACAAGATACAGAATTCCCACATTGTGTGTACCTGTCGAAATCCATAGCTCTGAGCTCGCCTCGTGGGCGTTGTCTGTCCATCTGAAAGCTGACCAACCGCACAGCCTGCTGAAAACCAGCTAGCCAGGCTGCTGACAGTGGAAAACCATCTGGTTAGCGGTGCATGAAAGTGTGCCATTGAGTGCAAAGTGAGAGAAAAACTCTCAAGCCTGACAGGCGGCAGGGCATATCAGCAGAACACCAAAACGGGGCCACGGGAAACAGGCCGAAAAGCTGCTCTAGACCAACTCCACTGAACACCAGCACACTTCTAAACTTTCTGGAGCGGTTCAGTTATTAACCATATCCATGAAATTCATCGAACATATTACATATTATGTTTATTACCAAATAGCATTTTGCATCCTGCTTTGGTATTATGGTAATACGGTATACCATGTTATTTTGGGTATACCGTGGTATTTTGAATTCTTGGTGGTAAAATTGGCTGAGCAGGGGGGCTCAGCTAATTGTCCAACCATGATTTCAAAATACCACAGTGCACCTCAAAAAAACCATGGTATACCGTATTACCATAGTACTGAAGTAGGGTGTACAGGCCATTTTAAGCAACGAACAGCAAACACTTCATTCCAAGTAACAAAAGATATAAGAAGGGTTAGGTTAATTATTATGTTCACGTTTGGTGCTAAACAGTCAGTGCGAAGACATTAATAAAAGACATTAATAACATTAGTGATATGTATTCAGGTGTGAATTCTAGCACAGTTAAACTATTGGGTACCAGACATTCTTCTTTCTCCAAGAAAAACATTCCATTCTGAAAGCCGAGGGCGATTTGGTCGAAGCAAAAGCATATTTTACAGGGACAGGGTGACGCTGCCCGTTATGCAATGCTGCCACCTGCCCCCCCCCAGCAGCCGGCAGATCGGGCCACAGCACTCCAATGCACCAGTGGGCCAGTCTTGTGCCGGTGCCAGAGGCCGTCGTGTGACTGCCGTTTCCCCACAGCGCTCCTTCATCTAGGTGCTAATGCTCTCCGCTTGTGAACATCGCCTGGATAATAACTTCATCACCCGTCATGGTCCAGACATCATTTTTCAGCCCAGAGCACGGAGCACAGACACTATTATGAGCAGGTTATTACGCTTCATTTCGAATGGAGATCCAATTCTATATGCATAAAAAACAGTCATGTTAACTATATTCCCCTCGTATATGATACCTAGCCCTTTCTTTTGTTAACTAAACCATTTGACCAATATTATACTGTCAGAGGGAAGGAGCATGTACTGATCACAGTGCGTTGCCACACCCACCACACGACAAACCACCTCAGGGATGAGAACCTGAACGCAGCCGTGCACCGGGACTAATATAAGGTTTTTCCCAGTGGCTGGAGTGCCAATCCTGTCCCATATTATTTCCTGTAAATTGGAGGACCTCGTTATAGGGCTGGATGTAGATTAACATCATACCCAGGACGACGCAACTGCAGGTTAAGGGCCTTGTTCAAGGGCTCAACAGAGCAGAATCACCCTGGGCATTCAAGGAATTTGAACCAGTAACCTTCCATTATACTGTTAGCCTTTACGTAATTATTAGGCTGAGCAGGGGTGACCAACTACCAGGATTGTGTCCTTGCTTTCATGTGATATGCTCCAGGTTCACCATAATCCCACACAGGATGAGAAGTTGTAGAAGATGGATAGAAGAGTGACACAGCCTCATTGTTCACGATAAAATTAAAAACATTATAACTTTAGAATGTGTTTTATATTGTCTGATTTTATGCTCTGAAAGCCACCAGATACCAGCTGATGGAAATGGGGGTTGAGATGAGAATTTGTGTATCTGTATTACGACCTACAAATATCACCCTTCTGGTTGCACATATCGGCCGAGCGTCTCGCAGTATGACAGGTGATGAGAGCACTCACCAGCCTCTGCCTTTATTTCAGGCAGCGTCTCTCTCATTACACTAAGAGTCCTGTGTCTTTCATTGTGCACTTAAGGTAAGTGATTGCTGGAGATAAGCTTGCAGGGCTGGTGCTGACAGCAAAATGGGAATTAACACCTTTTTGAAGTTTAATATACCCTCCTGGCAGCTTGAGAGAACAGGTGACAGGTGCACAGTAGCACTTGAAAGGCAGCAGGGAGCGAGCAGAGCCCAGCCGTCTTACTTGGAGCAAAAACCGAGAGGCCGAAGGAAACGGCCAAAGACGGGGGATGAGAGGTGATACACGAAAGCACAGATGGAGTGCAGAGAAACAGGAAGTGCAGAAATGGAGCTTGAAAGGAAATTAAACACAGCCAATCAGAAGCCAAGTGCAGATAGCTATATAAAGGGAAAAGTAAAGCCAGTTAAATGAACATGGCCATTCTGCGTCACTGGTGATCTCCACCCCTCAGATCCATAATCGTCCAGGGCACAGGAAAGCCTAATGTTACCAGAGGGGAAGGATGACGGATTAAAGAAGGAGGAAAAGAGAGAAAGGAGGAGAAAGGATCTAAAGGGGCTGTGCGGAAAGAAGAAAGAAAAAGGAATGACAGATTAAAGAGGAAGACCTGGTGGAAAACAGCAGAAGGACATAGTATATTAAAGAAGAATTAAGCAAGCAGCAATAAATTAACTGTGGAGCATAAAGCATCTTCTCAGTGTCCAGGGTGACTGGATGATGCGGAGGGGTCCATTTATCACCACCAGCGTCTGTCCTTGTAGAGTCAAGCACTCCAGGAAAACAGCGATAAGTAGATTTAGGCAGTGCAGAGGGTTAGGATCCCTGCAGACACATGCCTACAGAAGCAGAGATCCCAATGAGAGAGTCTGAATCATTGGCAGACACACACACACACACACACACACACACACAAATCGTTGCCGCTGTCAGCCGCTTTCGAGCTAACGGCATGGTATCCCCCACACTTCTCCCTTTTGAGATGAAAGCTGCCCTCACCTATCAAATCAGCCCATTACCTAATAAATTTACGCTCACTGTATGCTTACTGACAAATGTGGGAGGTGGTCACTGAGGGACAGAGAGAGATATATGAGTCCCAGTAATGGCTGAACGTGGGTTCAGGAGGCTTAGGAAGACGCATCCATCACCAGCTGAAGAGGTGGCGGCTCTAGCGGGTATTCGTGTGGGTGTGCACCCCTTATCATGCAAAGTGCTACTGCTTATTTTACCCTGATCTGTCAGCAAACCAAACACGTCAATTTTCACCTTGTGTAAATATACACAGATTTCTTAGCAGGTGCAAAACAACTTAAGATGCATTTCCTCAGTGGTGTACTTACTGAAAATGCCGCATTAAAATCATACACATGGGAAGCAGGCTGGCACTAATTTCAGAGTATTTCACATTAGCCGGTGCAGCTGAAGGAACCGCTGTGTCAAACTGTCGATTTGAGATGAAGGGGATCCCAACTCAAGCGTAAACCTGTCAGAACATCTCCATGTCGCTGATGCTGAGATAAAGGCGTACTGTCCTCCTAAAAGCAGTCGGTTTTAATGTAGACCACTGCCTCTGCTATCACCACGAATGCCGCAGTGCTTCCGGAATGCTAATGTCAAAGTGATTCAAAGTGTCATACCACAGACAAACAGGAATCAAAATTTAGTCCAGTAATTCTCTCTCTCTCTCACTCACACACACACACACACACACACACACACACACACACACACACACAGAGTTATTCGGTCTCATGGATCGCTCTGCTCCAATTGAGCCTAATCACATGCTGAATTGATCTTTTTTATTATACTTCTCACCTGCCATATGCTCAAATTTGAGTGGTCTACTTTCTGCACAAGTTACTTTCCAGTTCCCTGGTGTTAATGGTGTTTCTTGTCCAACACTGCGGAAGGATCAAATAATGTAGCATTTGCATTTATATTTCTAGGTATGGTTATTTTATTTGTGAAGCTAGACCTTTTTTGTGATTTTAGGGGATTATATGTTTCGATTTGTGGAAAATAGCCCATTCATATATAGTTAATGTCCTGGGGTTGGCCTGTTTGTTTGTGTTTAATTCTGTGGTAATAAACTGATCGTTCAGCAAATTTAGATTGTAATTAAATGTGCAAAATGACATCAAAGTGCAGAATTACAAACATTTAATTTTAAACATTATTTAAAGAGGTGACTCAAAAATACGCATATAGACAAATACATTTGAAAGTACTACTGTAAGTATGTACATAAGGCTAAAAAGTACATTTACCTCAGTAATAAATATGCATGCAGAGCTAGCAAATACATTTACCTCAGTACTTAGTATGCACACTGGGCTAACAAATATATTTACCTCAGTACCAAGTGTGCACACAAGGCTGACATACCTCGGCAACCCAAGTCAGTATTAGATATACAAAATATCAGGCGTCTGTGCTTCCCAGTCGGCAAGACACAAATGTAGGTTCCCTGCCAATTAGCTGGCAGCAGTGAGCTGAAAACCAGTGCTAATGCATTTAGCAAACCGCCGTCTTTTTGCTGCAGTGGCACACAGCTACCCAATGCCAAGGCAGTGCTCAGGGCACGCACTCTGTTGTCATGAGAACTGCTTCCAGCTCTAGGCTTACTGTGAAATATTTAGGGGAAACTAAGTGATTCCCGTTTTCATTTTTTTCTGTGTTAATATTAAGGCAGAATGTTAATGGATGGAGAGAGCGGAGCAGAACTGCACACGGCCTGCAAACACGTGGAGCTCCTTCGAAAGCACACTGTATAATGGCAGCTCCTCAAAGCGCTTGTCTGAGCAGAGGTACAGACTGCTCCACGTTGGCGGGATAAAGTGGAAGGAAACCAGGACTTCATCCTGGCGGCGTCGATATGGTGCAAGTTCGCGCCTCACTCACGGTGCCGATATGGTGCAAGTTCGCGCCTCACTCACTGAGTGCCTGTTGCTTTGTTTCACAGGAACAGTCTGAGATGTGTGTGTGCATATGGGGGTCATTCTCCACTTGGAGTGGGAGTGTATGTACAGTTTTCCTTAATCCCAAAAGTAAACCAGCCTAATAACAAAAACCGCCTTAATTTCATCTAAATGAATAAAAACCACGTCGTACCTGAACTGTCACCGAATGTCAGTGACACCACAAAACACCCGTGACGGACCAACAGGCTTCGTATCTTCATTTTTTTTTTTGCAAAACAGCAAAATGAACAGACAAAATATTAACAAAGACCTCATTTCCATTTTAATTAGTTCTTTTTTTTGTTTTGACCATTCATGAGATTCACATTAGTTACTAGTGTCACAGACATGGTCTAACACTATTGACTGTAACACCAGTGACACTCTAATTAATACAGAATACCCCCATGGGGGTAAGATGACCTTGTGTAACTATTTAAAATCAATAATATAAAAGATGCATTAGATTATTTTGACAAAAATTAAATTGCCCAGCACTCTCAGGGCATATACACTAGTGATGTGTGGACGTTGTGCTCTCAAGACACGTAATTATCAATAAATTTGATAAAGTACAGACTCACCTTCTCATTCCTTGAGATGCCTCCTTGACTGAAGGAAACAGTTTAATAGAATAAGAAATTCTATGTTAAAAAATAATGCGTGTTCTAAAAACAAGTCACCTAAAATTTTAGACATATTTTTTTTAATAAATTACATATTTTTTAAATATAGCACAATGTTGATTATGTATATAGTATAATGGAATTATTTAGTTCAATTTTATGTCACACCTTTAAAAATATTGGTTCACACAACAAATGGTTTCTCAAATATTGAAATTTGGTTGTGTGACAAGCTGGTTTGCAGATGTAAAGCAACTATGAAACCTGACAGAAATTGAAAAATCAAACAAATCAAGAGGGAGATGTAATTTAATCACGTGTCAGATGTATGAATGCACATGCTGACTCTGCTTTTAAGACCTGCAAACTTGCTTGCCCACTCCAAATGGTGAATGACAATGTAAGCTGAAGGAGACAGCAAGCATGAGCTCTCTGCGTGGGTGTGTGTACGTGGCTTTGTCTTCCACCCATCTCTCTCCTGCAGCACACAGCACATCTTACCTCCCATAACCTTGTTGCATTTCTGAACAACATAGTAAAAATCCGACTAATTCCAGAGACAAACCAGAGCAGAATAAGCAAAGCAAAAGAATAAACCCGATAAAATTTTACGTGATGGATTTTGCTCAAAAAACGAGTGATTTTATACATTATGTTTCACTCTTATTGAATGCTCTGCTCTGGCCCCATACGTGGTTCAACTGGGCAGCTGGACCTAAATGCAAATGAGTGTGAAATGGTGCCCATTTGATCTGACTGAATCCAAATTCAGGAGATTGCTTTCAATGGATCAATAAAAGGAACAAGATGCATTCCAGCCTTCATCAAAGTCCACAGCCTTTATTCACTCTAAAGACCCCTCTCACCGAGTCATTAAATATGCAGCCTAACTGCTAGAGAGATACATTCAATCTGCCCAGGCCATGGTGCATATTATAAGTGTCCCATGTACAAAACCACTGCAGGTGAAGTTTCTATAACCTCCAAGTGAAAAAAAACAGCTGCATTCCACAATCTAAGCATTTCTGCTATTACTTGACAGACATGTCCACATAGAACCATGCATTATGCAAAATCACATAATACAAATAACAGAACTGGGACAAAATAGGGTTGGGAAAGACCAGTTAAAATGAAATCAACTGTTGACTATTATGCTTGCATCACTCTCTATGATCAAACTTTTCTTTGAGTTTTAAAGGTTTACTTTTGTGTCAACACCTGACATTTTTCATTATAATGTTTAGACACCATCTAGCAACCTGTTTCCTTTATATTCATGGCAATGGAGATCTTGTGAAAATGATACGGTGTGTAGCAACAGAGATACAATTGGAGTATACATTTGTTATGTTTTATCAGAGTTTGGCTGATTTCCTTCTAAATTCAGGTGGATTGGGGGTTTTGAATAAATGCAGCTGTGCCATTGGTACTTGAACCAGATTTCCTTTTCAAATCAGTTTTCTTGATAATCCCCCCAAAAATTGCACTTTGCAAGCAGATGATGTCAGCTAACTGAGTGTGCTCTGTTATTAGCTGGCATGTTCAGGTTACTGCAAGACCTAAATCACCAAAAAGCCAATAAGAAATTCATGTTGCATGAATCATTCCCATAATTACCTACTGCAATTAGTGAATTGGAAACACTCCTTATTTAAAAAAAAACCTCACACAGACAGACTGCCTATAGTGAGTGAGTGAGCTCTAGTTTAGTGCAGAGACAGGTTCTTTCTTGCAGGCTAACTCATGCCATTTGCTAACTCAAATGGCATGAAGAACTAATGCAACTGTCAAGTGATCTCCCACAAGAACACACATGATGAGTGTGACATTACTGCATATGAGACCGATCCAACCAGCGGTTTCCCCTAATTGAAAAGCATTGTGTGTTGACGTGGTTCAACCCAGAAATCACCTCTATTGTCTGGCTTGGAAGGGGGAGGGGCTGTTAGGGACAGGAAGGCCCTTGTGCCGCACTGTTCAGCCTCCTCTCCAAAAGACAATCAGTTCAGGAGATTGCTTTCTATTGGATCAATGCTGGCTAAGGAACAGGGAAAACTGAATGTGGCATGAATGCAAATCTTTCCCTCCAGTTTCAATGCATGTACAAAGGACCAAATAGAGAAATCTCATTCAAGGTTGCTTAAAAATAAAGACTTTTAAAAACATTTTTAAAAACACTTACCTGTATATGTGATAACAATGAAAGTTTGAGGACATATCTGACAGATCTAGATTATATCACATTAGATAAAACTGTATTTACCCCAAGGGAAATTACTGTGCCAAGGCATGGCTCTCACAGTGCTAGATTAAATCAACCAAACAGATCTTGAAATACCAAAAATAAAAAAGAGGACAAGTACAAAGACAAAAAAGATGAAAAGGTGACTAATTTCAGGTAAGGTGCCATTTTGCATAGGATGTTCACCATGACATGGAATTCATTCTTAACGTCTACATTGCTTAGCTTTAAGTATTATTATAATAGACTAATACAGCCTTTATAAGAGGAAAAAAGCCAAATAAAAGAGGCATTCCCTGCCTGCAGAACCATAACAAAATAACTCTGATAGAAAAGGACACAGCTGAAAGTCCAACAGGGAGGACAGTAGGTTTGTGAGTCAAAAACTCATTAGAAATCTCATGCCCTCGATGCCAACGGGTCACAACATGGTGAGGGCAAGCCCAGGAAGCCGCCTTTCTGCGTCCATCTGCTTCGAGCATATGGTCTCTCAGTGCTTCTTTGACGGTCCATTCGAAACGGGAGCGCAAGCCTTCGCGTTCGTTCTCTGGGAGCTGGGCTCCCCGGAGTACGCCAAAGCACCGGTACCTGTTGGCAACGCCGTTGACACGCTCCGGAATGTAGCCACTGCATTTAATTATATCTCCTAGACACAATTACTTTACTGCTTCAAGAGATATTGTGCCAGCTGCTTTAAGCGGCTTACAAATTAATAGTGAAGTGGTTGACCTTGAAGCTGGTTCCGTTTTTGTAGATTAGACACTTCTGCCCAGATACGTCGACTGTTTAATCACATTGACTTGTCGTGCTCTGCTTGGTCCTCAGTGATAGATAAATTAATCGACAGATAGATTAATCAGTAGTTTTAAAATATTTCTTCCGACCCAAAATCAATTCCGGTAATGGATAAGGTACAGCTCTGAGATGTGTGACAACTTTCACAGAGCTAGGCTTTAGCATGTGACTACCTAAGAACCTACAAGATCCTTATGTGACACTTCCATTTAATTCAACCATTTTATAAATACTTTACAGGCAAAAAAATGGTCCTAGGATTAAATGTATATAAAAGTAAAGGCTGTATTGTGTAAAACAGCAGTTTAATTGTATCCTTCTGAATCTCGTTCTGTTACGTTCTTGGGAGATACTGTACATCTGCTACTTCAATTATTACAATTATTAATTATGATTAAATGTACTATTAAGAAAAATACAGTAAAAATTAGATAATATCAGCATTGCGTATTATATATCCTTAAACCAGACATACCTTCCCCACCAAGAATGTTTATTGTATTTAAGCAGGTTGGCTCTCATGTTTACCTATAACCACTGAGCATTCGTCACGGAAACGCTGCTTCCCGCAACCCACAACAAACGAAATGGTGAGAATGGATGGATGACATTTTAAAATGCTGTTTAAATTAGACAGACGTACAGGTTTTTTAAATGTTTAACAACACAAGAAAACGGAGAAACTGAAGCCATAGTAGTCAGCCATCCAAAGAATTCTGCTGAAAACTGAAAAATGAATTCTAATGGAATTAGTCTAGTGATGTATATTTCCGGGAATGTGGTAAAAATACACCCCTACATTAATAAGTAAAATATATGAATATATTCAGGAGTGACACTTGGGGCAGGGGTACCCTGGCCAATTCAGAGGATCCAGGACTTGATAGGGGCCCTTGAAAATGTAAAATGATACATAAAATTGGGCAGGGAGTGGGGGGCAGAAATCCTAGGTACACCCCTCAATATACTCATTCCAAAACCAGCACATTAGGTGAAATGGTAAGTCTTGTTTATTCCAACTGTTATACTTGCTGGGGTTCATGTCTTCATAGCCCAGCAGGTTAAAGAATTATGCTTGTGCCCAGAAGGTTGTGGGTTTGAAGTCAGTAGCAAGTACAGTAATCATGTTACCATGGGACTGCAAAACCTTTAACCTCAGCCGCTCCAGGAATGCTGCATGGCGGCTCACTCTGTGCCCCGACCCAAAAACAGAGTCCCATGTGGGGAGTGAGACGGGACACATGGCCATTTCATAGTACTGTGTACAAATGTAAATACCCAATTTCATACTTCATTTTGTTGTTACTGCCCTTATGCCATGAAACTAAACCTCTAAATAAACTACTTGTATTTCCGTGAGATTAAGACCTGAATGCAGCAGCAGATGCCTTTCATACCTGACGGTGTGTGTTTGCGCTCTTGTCCTTGTTTGCGTTTGCCCTCAGTGCAACTTAGCCCACAAAACTTGATATAGTGGTGATGTCTTTGGTAAGTAAGCCATACAGCGGCTGTCTGTGTAAGGTAATACAAAGGAACAAAGACGGGCTCTAGTGGCAGCAGACAGTGGGGAGGGACGTACCAAGGGCTGGGAGAGGTGGAATAAAATCAGGAGATGTATAGGGACGCCTGGCTGGCACAGTAAAACACAACTTAAGAGAATTCCCGCCAATTTACAAATACTTTTTATTTTATCGATACACAGGACATGAAAACGCAAAACACCTAGACCTGGCAGGAAACATATGTGCTTTTTTCTGGAACAGGGAAATCCCATGCCTGTTAACAGAATGACTGAGCAGCCTATTTTATATTGTCTGGGACTCCAGTAGTTCACTTTTACTGTTTACAGATGATGTCATCCCTTTAAACCTGATAAATCCTCCCTCACACAGCAAGGTGCTTCACCCGTCCAAACGCTCCCTCCCCTCCACCACCAACTGTCTCTTGCTGGCAGCAGCAGGACGCATATAATCTAGGTCTACAAAATTATCTATAATTATTATCTGCAAGGACTTAATAATGCAGGATAATGCTCATTGTGGAGGTCTACAAACTGCTTTATGTTAATTCATTATTATTTCCATCGCATGTTAAAATGTTCATTCATTATGACTTTATGTAATATATTGATGGTAAAATGATTAAATTGAATTTACATTTATTATTGCAACTGCGGGTTGCAGTCACTTCTAGGTATTATGAATCTCTTGCAGAAACAGAACACTCTGCTCTTACTATAAGGCAATTTATATATTAGGGAAATAGCAAAATAACATCTGTGAGACGAGTCCTTGGCAACCACTCGCAGCTCTGCCTTTTTAACAAATTCCCAGGGCTTTTAAGAGATTATGGGTGGCTCTACTTAGATAATTCAGGATTAATTAACTGACAGCCTTAGCAAAAGTCAGCAAAAGTGACTAGACAAAAAAAATAGCTGAACCATTCATATGTAAACACTTCGCAATGACTTACTGGAACAGAACAAACCAAAAGGACTGTGCAAGAGTCACAATATTAATTCACGTCAATGACGGAAAAAAAGAAAAACATCAAACAAACATACATTTAAAAAAAAATTTCTAGAATAGATTCAGCAATAAATCACTTGTGAATAGTGCATTTTGTTTGTTTGATCATTTTGTTGTCGTTGTTAATGCTATAAAACTGGTGATAGTTATTAACCAGCAGCTGCTTGCAGCAGCATTGGCAGCAGATATGATGCTAACATGGATGAGAGCAGTCAATGGAGAAGAGAAGCAGGTTCTCTAACCACTCCCAATAAGTAGGTTAGCCTGGAGCACTGCTTGCGGACAGATGGGTCTGCTGTAAGATTCACTTCATATTTTGATTAATGTTATGCATAGTCTGTGCCAAATTTTTACATTAATTTACATATTTATTCTGGTCATTCAACAGTACTTTAAAGTGGTCATGTAGAGTTTATATAGCAAGGTGTTTTAACAATATGTCATCAGATTCAAAAGTGGATAAAAAATTCAGGCAACATAACCAGCCTAATCCCTCTTAACTTTTTAAAAATCGGTTTTAGGAAGGTTTTGTATGAAAACAAATGATAGAAGGTAAATGTTTATTATGTGCATGAGTGAAGGTCTTTATGGACGGTTTTCCTCTTGCATGTCTATAGTAATCATGCCATTTTTGTTCATTTTATTCTGACCTAATACATACTCATCACAGAAAGTCCTGGGACGCTTGCTTGATTTAGTAAAAATATTGCAACTGTATTAGTTTTTATATCAAATTCATAACTTTATTCAAAAAAACAAGCAGTTTAAGTAAAACATCCATTTCACACTTCAAATTGAAACCCAAATTATAGTTATAGTGCATTATAGATGAGAGCTTCATAAGGCAGTCATAATGCATAATAAACATGGCTACAGTGTGTTATGCCTTCTTATAAATGTTTATAGCCATGTAAAAAAAATGCTTTATGAATGGATTATAATGCATTATGAAAGTGTTTATAAATTACTAAAACATGGCCTCATGTAAAGTGTTACCATATTGGTAAATAAAAATTTAGTTATTAAACTTTTTGACGACCACATTCAGCTTTGGAATTCAGGTTTAGAATGACACAAGTCGATTCTGACAGGCACACTGGTCACAGGCTAAATGAAAATCACTTCACTCTAGAAGAGCTGTGGGATTGATGCCCTTCCCTCTGTGCATGTAAAGCTTCCATGTTTTCCCATCATTTATATGAGATTCCTCTAAATTAGACAGCAGAATATAAATTAACTGGTTACTCTAAATTGTATTTCAATTGTAAAATTGAAATAGTGAGTGTGACTGGTATCCAGTACTTTGCCCTTTGGTTCCAGGGCATCCAGACTGACCCTGTGATAATTAACCATGGATAACAGGTGAATGTTTTAATAGAAATATATTTTCATGTCTCCCCTCCAGTCATATATTATGCAAACTTTTTATATATTCATTTTGCTATGTGACCTTCTATGAAATTTCTAAAATGTACATAAAACTGATTGTATACATAACGCATGACATGCGAGTCACATGGTCACAGGGTTATCATCATCTTCATCATTATCATCATCGTCATCAGAGTCGTCACTCATCATCTTCATCATTATCACCATCGTCATCAGAGTCGTCACTCATCATCTTCATCATTATCACCATCATCATCAGAGTCGTCACTCATCATCTTCATCATTATCACCATCATCATCAGAGTCGTCACTC
>JAABNX020000042.1:8144578-8157233 GCA_015163995.2 Mormyrus lacerda | reverse complement strand
ATCATCATCATTATCATCATCATCGTCTGCATCATTGTCGTTATTGCCATCATCATCATAGGGGGCTCTTTATATGAAGACTTCATTTTCATTTGGTATTAAAATGCATCCTAAAACATATCAAAATGTAATGTATTAGTGTTTAATATAATGCAGCTTCTTGAGTTTAGTTTACGCATTAACTAAGTCCTTTTACATTTCATTTAATGGGTTTTTGAGAAGAACTGCTGTCTAATTCCCAAGGAAAAAAAAAGGAAATGAAGTCCATGCCATAGTCGTATGTATGACAGTAATAACTGGACTGGAGATGAAGAGTCATTTTATGCATTTTCTTTATCAAAATATGCATATCCAACAAATTCTAAGATATCATTAAGTATTTACATGTTATCCAATCAGAAAATGCACATGCAACATAACTATTTGGACGCACTAAGTCAAAATTCCCGCCCATATAATAACTTACTTTGCTAACTGTGCTAAAGCAGTGAGGGTGTCTTCCACGATCTTCAAATCGTAACACAGCGTTTTATGAAAATAAAACAGGAATGCTTGTCATGGCTTTCACAGTAGTTTCTGAGGCGGGAATTATAGACTAAAATCAGGGAATTTAATACCTGCACTTCTTATTGCATCTACTTCATATGTCCAGCTTTTTAAGAGTGAATAAAAATAACTGGAAAAAATCTATAGCTAATTGATTTGATTATGGAATTAAGAGCTACAGGAGAAACAGGAAGCAGCCAAACCATTAAGGTGAAAAGTGAATATTACTTGGAGGAAGAGGCAGTAATATGTGTGATTCATATATGATGTAGCCATGTAAGGCCCTTTCCGACAAAATGCCTGCTGGTAGCTGGAGAAATTTGCTGTTCTGATTCCTTGAAGAGAAAGACTCCAAGAGTTATTATAACTGCCATGTGAATATGAGCCTCATCCCCTAAACGGCATGATGAGCGAGTGCAAGAGAGGAATGACACATAAAGCTGTTCTGTGGGTTTTGCTTTCCCCCGATTCCCTCCCTCTCTGTCATTGGCCCTTGTCATCCTAGAAGGAGGCGCACTCTCATTTCTCGACCTCAATGGCCAGAAGCTGGGCACCGATATGCAACATTTAACGGCAAAGCAGAAAATGCACAAAAGCCACTGATGGAAAAGAACAGACAGTGAGGCGGTCACTCTTCTGTCGCTAATGCTAAGCACAGAATTAGGCTATTTAAATGGAAAAGACTCGCAGCGCCCAGTGACAGATTTTTATACTGGCATTTTTTTCCAGTTTCGACTGAGCAGCTGGAGCACGAGTGCCGTTGTAGCTCTGAGCGGGAACCTGTACTTTTTTGCGTTCCTCCAGGCAACAGACATGTGGGCGCACGGTCCAGGCAGAACCTAAAAGCTGCAGAGCAGCGGCTTAAAGTGACGAATTCTCCGAAGGCTGGAAGTAGCCCAGCCGCCAGCTTCCCAACACGAGTACGATTGGTTTAAAATGGTTCACATCCGTGGCGTCTGTGGGCTTTTAAGCTGAATCTTGTCTGTGAGTCCTGAAAAATGCGTGTTCAGTATGACATTCACCTGCAAGTCCCATTCCATTGCAGCCACCTGGACCTGACACCCTATTCTGCATCATTTATAATCATGACAGGCATCTGGGCAGCAGGCAGAGCTCTATATTACATTCTCTTCCCCCAGCGCCCTGTCCTCTAGCAGCCATGTTGTATCATATGAAACTCAACACTACAAAGCAACCATTGGATTAGGTTATTGTTTCAAGGTGTCCGCTGGACAATCCAAACCCCTAATCGACTCCATTGTTAAGTGAACGGGATCCAGTATTCAAGACACTGTGGGGCGCAAGTTACACGCATCACAAACCATAATGCAGGCTGCGCTTGATGAGCAGTGACAACAGCCCAGGAATGGTCCAAGAAAGGCAAGCTGGCGAATTAGAAGAATCTGACCCTTCGTTTACCTTTGGCAATGCTAAGTGCTGTTAGCCTGGCCAAGACAGAGAAGCAAAGTGCAGAGGCAGCAGGTACAGACACTGACACACCTATGAGCTGGACGGCAATCAAAACACACACAGGCACACAAACGGAAAAAAAATATAACGGTAAACCTGACCCAGCAACCGAATAAAAGAGCACTGCACCTGAACACGTTAGCAATTAACATTTAACCCTGCTGCAACAGAAATGGATGATCACCTTCACCACAGAGAACATTACCTTTCATACCATTACAGGACACTCACAACCAGACTTGTGGTTTCAATTGACTAACCACACCGGCTGAAAGCGGTTTTAGATTTGTAACTACAATTATAGGATGCGTGCGAATATGCGAATACACAAGACCTTTTCTACACAGGTAATTGAACCACCACAGGTTCATGCTATTTGACGGTAACTGAATGTGCATCATCCATCCATCTTATAGTTGCTTATCCTTCTCAGCATTGTGGGGAAAATCACTCTGTATCTGTTACGCCCACGGGGACGGGGGAGGACAGGTGTGAGTCCTCCAGCCCTGATTAGACCTCCTTAAGAAGGAGAGTCGAACACTCGGCTAATGCGAAGTATTGAGCCGATGATTAGAAGCCGTACCGAGCGTTTTTCTGTCTCTCGTCTCCCCAGCTTCCCGTACCTTATCTCTCTGCTCGTTGTTGGATCCTTACCTTCTGTTCTTTCCTCCCTCAGTCCAGTTCCCGTTCTTAGCTCCCCTGCCCCGCTGAGTCCAGCGTCCTCCGTCCTCCTTCCCTCCCGTCCGTCCGTCCTGTGCCTCACCGTGGGACCGATCTTCTGGCTTTCGGCCTACCCTTCCGGACACCGACCGCGACCCTCGCCTGCCGATTCTAACGCCGGTTGCTTGATCGCCTTTCCCAAGGAGCCTCGGCTTCTCCCCGCCGCTCCGCTTCCCCTAGCGGGTGTGGGGATTCCCTGTGTTTACTCTTGTCAGTCGCCTGCCTCATTAAAACTCCTGATCCCTTGCACTTCTGGATCCGTGTCTCCTTCACCTTCCCCCCGTGACAGTATCATTCTTTGTTCAATTTTACATTTGCATTGAAAGTTCAATGACTGTGATTAAATATTATTTTCAAAGCACAACACTCATATTTTATGCTACGACTTCCATCATTTGACGAGTATTCGAGACAGAAAACCGAGCTGTCCTCCGCTGTATAAGGCATGATGGGCCGCTGCGATGTCGCTCGACAGCATGGGCACACGGAGTCGAAGGGACTGACACTGAGCCGTGGGCATCGAAGCAGAGTGCCAGGGCGAGGACAGGGTGGCAGCATGGAGGGCGATAACCGCTGGTTAAAAAGGCGTGCCGCTGTTTCAGGTGGAGCAGGACCAGGATCTTACTGACACATGACACTCCCTCGATGCCACCGCCACGCTGACCTGTCATAACAGGCGCTGGTAAATTCCGAATACCAGATTACTCAGTAAGGTCTAATCTGCGGCACATTATTTTACGCCACACTATCAGAAACCATCATGGAATAACGACACCGATGGGCAAAAGCACCTCGCAGCTCACATCATCTGTCTGATACCCTGTTCGAATTTCACTAGTAAAAACCTAGATTTAGTTTGCAGAACACAAGCCTTGTCTGTGACATTCTAATCAAGAGATGGAAGACGGCTTCTAGCCAATAATACTGAGAAGAGACTGTGGTATATGTGAGACAGTAACATCTACAGCATTATTACAATAATGTCAGATGGAGTTCCCCACCATGACGACAGATGAATTGGCCAAAAGTGGGACAACTGGTACCGTCAATCCTGGAGTGCAGCCCACTGGAATGGGCAATGCACGCCCTGCGTTATTGATGAAGTCACAGCAGGTACGCGATCCCCCACCATCTCGTGTTTGGCAGCGTCTGTACGCTTTCAGCCTATGAACCAGTGCATTCCTAATTTACATCCATGCATCCAAATCCACCTCAATGTTTATATTCAATTCGAAAAACAGCATCTCTCTGCATGCGTGCTTAATTCATTATTTAAGGGCCACTGTGGCCCCGATTAGAGTGATTAGTAAGGGCTTAGTAACTATACGAAATGAAGACTGTCATACACATAATGAATAACAAGACAGAGAAGAAAAGCAGTAAAGGAGGTAAAGTAATACAATGAAGGAATCATTATTCATTAAGATTTGTGTCAGTGACTATGGATTATAGCCAGACTGTAAAAGAAATTTATGAGAGAGCTATAGGGTTCTGCTAGAACCTTTCAATACTGATCCACAGCAGCGCTTTCAGAGAGAGACTCCTCCCTTGTTGAGAACACCCTCGACACGGGCTCCCGGACACGCCGCGATGAAAGCACGCCCACGCAGGAGTGTGGAGACCAGGGCGGGGAAGCATGAGCTGCAGGACGAGCCCCCTCCGACTGCGCTATGCCAAGGCTCTATGTTTGCTTTGGAGAGACAGCACTCATTGCATATATTTTGCAAGAAAATGCAGACTTCTTTACTAATTCTATCAGTGTTCATTATACTTATACATGCTTTATGTGCTGAGCATATTTCATATCCAGAAATATTTATTAAAATATTCACTTGAACAGGCATGAAAATAATTTGTCTAAAACATTCACACTGAAGCACAAGTCATTTCTAAAACGAAACTTAAAAGGCTCCGTTGATTAAAATTGATTGCTTACTCGTTCTGTTTTTAAATGGGGGGGGGGGACTAAGCTAAGCATTAAGTCATAACCGCTGGGAGGCTATAATTGTAGGTTTCTAGTACACTGTAGAATTAATATTCAGAGCAACCGAGCAGAGAGCTAGGTGGTAATAAAATCTGGTACAGGTTGCTACAAAATGTAACTAAAAATGACACACACACACACATACATACATTGAAAAACTAAACCAAATACGGTATATGTGTGGCTGTGAAGGGGGGGGGGGTGGGGGCGTGGTCCTTGCGCCAATTCATAAAACATTGGGCTGAAATGCGGGGTAATATCAACACCTTATCAGTTAATAGGCTTCACCGACCGAAGTAATTACAGCCCAGAGCAAAAAATGCAGCAGCAGATCAACCCCATGTGCTATAAAGAAATGGAATTGCTTCTGTTAGCTGATAGGCAGCCAGGAAGTGCAGGGAAATCCCAACTGCAGAAAATACCCATTCCCCGCAAACAAGAGGAAAGCCCTGCTCGCGGCCGCTCCGCGCGGAGAAGCCCCTCCCGCAGCCCCTTAATCATAACCTGTCTAATCCACACAAAGGCAAGGCGCAATCACTACGTCGTGAAAACGTGCATCATATCACAGCTGGTATACGCGTTTCTATTTTGCGCAGCGCTACAGATTCGCACATTGCATAGGGCAAATACTTATCAAACAGCGGATGCATTTTTTTTCGCTCAATCATCGTCAACTTATAAAAGTCGGGGTGTGAAATTAAACATTATGTTCACATAAGCATGAAGTATATTTGATGCTAGCACATCGGATTTGTTAAATTATCCATATTTTGCTGTCCCTTGGATTTACTACAGCTTGAAGGGCAACGTCCCACTATGTAAATTGCCGAGCACGCGCCTCTTTCCTTCTGTCAGGTTAGTGACACAGCTACATAGTAAAATACACATATATAGATAATATCTGCGATAATATATATTATTTAAGATGCAGCCTTCACTGCGTTTAGAAAAACCGAATACCCATAGTAAGTCATCAAATTCAAATATGAATCAAATCTTCAAGTCTGTCAATAAAGCGATATAATATATTCCACTGAAACGCTTTAAAGTAAAGCAATTTAGAATTAAATCATATAATAATCACAATCATAGATCGCATTACAAGCACTGCCACAAAAGAGGATTTAAACATCTGTTTTGAGATCAGCTACAATAGCATTTGCATTAAACTGAAATCCACTACCTGGACGGAAGGCTACTTTTTTCCTCCGCTGCCCGTCCAAACGCCCCTGCTTTACACATTAAACATTGAAAACTTGAAAACTTGAATTACTGCAGTCTGGTAATTCGGGTGTCTGATAACTTCTCCGCCACCATTGCAGCTGGTTCTGAAAGTGCACGGTGTCAACCACTAATAAGAGGAATTATTCATTAAGACTAAAACAAAAATAAAAATAAAAACCCGGTTCAGTGTATTTCTAACACCGAGCGGATTAATTACTCAGTAGTCAGTTGAAAATACGGTAATTCCTGTTACGCCGTCTCTTTTCCTTTGGAATTGATTGTCAAGTGAACGATTGCTTGAGTACATTAAAATGAGCGTTAAATAATGTTTATGCCATATGCTGCTTCGTAGAAATAGATATATAGTAATATAAAAGCAGTGATACTCGATAAAATGCCTGATGATTCACATTGCAGTGGATTTAGGTATTCTGCGTAGTTTACTTACAACTATTTGTTATTATCGGCAAACCAGTTTATTAACCAGCACGCACATCCTATTATTTTAATATTATTCCTGCATCACAGTCACACTTTTGCTGTCTTACCTTATTTGCTAGTTTGTCGTTTCGCTCACTGCAGAAGTGTTCGCAATTAACATATTGCTGTGGTATTCATTGAAATTGTTTCCGATAATTTCTCGGCGCTCCCCGGGTACGGGCTTCACTCTCACGCGCTGTCTCGCGCTCTCTCTCCCTCACTCACAAACACAAACAGTTCACACGCGCTCAGCCGCGCTCGCGTTATACGCGGGTGAGGCGCGTGGCCGAGGGAAGAAGGGCGGTTATCAGGGGAACTCAGGGCTGCGCTCGCGCTCACTCACCGGACCGCTTACCCGCGTGGCGAATTCACTTTGACGCTCATGCCCCTGTTATATTCGAGCTGCGTGCTCTGCAACTCATTTTACATTTTTACATTTACCAACACTTTGTATTAAGTAGTAGTAGGGATGCTGCTAGACATTTTGCGCCCCATGAAAGCATATCATATTGGGCCCTCTAGTCCAGACCAATCCAGAATATTTTTCAATTCCTTTAGTTAAATCAACTCCACCCCAACACCCCCCCCTCCACCCCCTTAGTAGTAATACTGCGCCCCTTAGTAGTAATAGTTCTAGTATGTTGTTGTTGTCGTATTTATAACTCTTCCTTGCAATGGTTTGGATTTACCCTATATAATTTCCGTTAATTTCTACTACAGAAGCATCTTACGTGGAACATAAACCTGTGACATTTTCTTTGTTACGTCTACGCCCTTAACAACTATGCTACCAACTGCAAATTAGTAGTGGACATATATTTTATAATAGAAAAAACATAAGCACGGAAGATAACCATAATGGTATGTCAAATCTTTTTAAAAATCCATTGATTTATAGACACCCACAAACCTACTGTCAGAATAAAGAGTACCAATTTGTACCTTTGCTTGCCACTGGGACTGTACCCATAAGGGTGAATGCACCTTTTAAGATGCGGAAATGGACTCTGGGGAACATTTTCATAGCATTGGGGTACATAAATGTCGTTTGTACCTTAAGGATGTCAATCAGAGGCCATTTCAGGACCTTAAATTAGACTAAAGGGTACATTTGCCTACAGCTAGGGTACAGTTGGCAGACCCTTGAGGGTACAGCCCTAGTGACAATTGCATAATTGCACCCTTATAACTGCACCCTTAATGGTACAAATTGGTGCTCTTTTTTTCAAACAGTGTAGCCTTAATGTCGGCCCTTGTTGTGCCATGTTTCCTGTGTACTTTTCTGTTTTTTCCAAGTGTTTAAGTACAGCTTTTAGCACCAAGAACCTTACAAAGGGAATCAGTCACTTAGTCATAATTCCTTCTTTCAGCTTTTAACTTACAAGGAGCTTCTCACGTAGAAAAAGCACATAATACAACCAACACTACCCCCACTACCGCCCTGCATGTTATTTTCCATCAAAGAGTGTTTTTCTTTATAGACTAACTACAACCAAAGCACCGGGGGATACAAAAGAGGAAAGAGGTCAATGATCTACTGAAGTTCAACAATAGCCAGAAGAACTGCAAAGTCATTTTGATATCATGTCATTGTGTATCTGGGGCACAATATGCTCAAGAAATAAACAAGAAAATATCTATAAATAAAGTGATCTGTAGCGTGTTGCATCACAAATGTTCATGAACATCTGAATCCTCAAAAAACTGCGTTGCCCCCCCCGCCCCCCAAAAAAAAACTTACAATGTGATAAACTCTATAAGAACATGTCTTGTATTGTTGTAGCCTATCATGACCATAATTCATCTCCACTTAAAGTATCATTCGGATTTGTAAAAGTTATTTGTCATAAGCTGCCCAAAATAATGCCTTTTGTACTTTCATACTCATATGGACTTCCATACTCATATATACTTTCATACTCATATGTACTTTCATACTCATATGCACTTTTATACTCATATATACTTCCTCTATGTACATTCAATGTTTTCATTCAGTCCAAGGATGTAGTTTAGCTACTAAGTCACAGACTGAAGCTCATGCTCTTTGGAAAAACTGTTATCTTGTGTTTTATGGGTTAGAATCCAGGCTCACTGTAACCCTGTACGGGATAAGGTACTGAAAACAGATTTTAAAGTATTTACGATCACTTGTTGCTGATATGCTCTCCAGCTGTGCACCCACACTGTGTACCCACAGACGAGGAGATGTGGGTTTGACGTAATGAAGTTACTCTTCTCTGTTATACTTGGCTGCTCTGTCACTGATAAGCTGTTTCTTTTCCATAACATAAAAGCATAAAATATCCCTCCCAGCCACCCCCTCCCCCAATATATTTCCTTCAATCTGTGACAGAATCTCATTTCCATTCATGGACTGTGATGCTCACACATGCCCTACGCCCTCTGGCATTCTATAGCAGTGTTTCCCAATCTGGTCCTTAAGGACCCACAGACAGTGCACGTTTTTGTTCCCTCCCACCTCACGATGGGAGCAAAAATGTGGGCTGTCTGGCAAGGATCTCAGAGGGAGCAAAAACATGGACCATCAGTGGGTCCCCGAGGACCAGATTGGGAAACACTGCTCTACAGTACTGGAACTATTGTAGAACATATGTGACTTTCTGGGCGCATTAGATGAAGTAAGGTGTTAAAAATGAACAAAAGCATTTGAATTCTCTGTGACACTCATACACCTGCCTTTTTGCTGTCGACGTTCTACGGTACATTTTAATGACCTTCATTCACATGCTTCTCACCTCTTTTGTCTTTATCTGTACATACAGGAAACTCAAATCCTTTCACATGCAAGCAATGGCTTCTTTACTGCAGACAGCCAGTGCAGAATCAAGACTGAAGCACAGAATACAAATTCTACTTCAGTTAGTTATTACACAAATAAAATTTAGACAGAAGAGGAAGACCATACACCTCCAGTGGTCGTTGTATTTGTATTACTGATCTAGAGAAATATTACTTTGCCACACTGGTGGCTCCTGATTGGTGAACAGATTTATATTTTTCTTATGAATTTGTAATAAGGACAAAATGTGAACGTTAATGCACAAAATATTTTTATTCTTATACAGATGCTTCCTGGATTATGACGGGGTCACGTTCCTATAAACTTATCGTGAGATGATATCGTCACGCCCACAGGGGCGGGACAGCACAGCGGATAACAATCATCCTCTTTAACCGTCTCCTACTTAAAGCACAAACGCGCTAACAGCATTGTGAAGTATTGTTGCCATGAACCGAACCTTTACTGAGCATTTATCTGTCTGGTGTCTCCTGTCCTTTCCCTGCCGCCTCGCCTGTCCTGCCTTCTACCTCAACCCCACCTGCCCGCTCCATCCCATCATCTCCTCGTCCCGTTCCTCTCTGTAGGACTCATCTGCCCGGCTTTGAGCCTTCAGCGCGCGACCCGACCATCCTCCCGGATTTCCCCTTCGCTTTGTTTGTCATCGGCTGTGTCAGACTCATTAAATCAGTCTCCTGCATTTCGGGGTCTGCCTCCTTCCTGGATCAGTGTTCTAACAGCAAAAATGCTTTTTATACAATACACCTAACCTAGCCAACATCATAGCCTAGTCTAGCTTAAACATGTTTAGAACATTTAGCCTACAGTTGGGCAAAATTTTCAACACAAAACCTATTTTATGATAAAATGTTGAATGTCTCATGTAATTTATTGAATGATCATACTCCTGAATGATCGTGACATGGACCATCGTAACCCGGGGAACGTCTATATTAAAATGAAAAGACCAACTTTCGTTTTGTTAGCCACTCGTGCTTTGTAGCAGTCCCGTATTAGTCTCAACCTTGTGGCCTCTCTAGCCATGTTTCCAGGGTAACCATCAGCATGGTTCAGCAATCAGAGAGCGACGGGGAAAAGCCGTGACTAACATGCACCAGAATGAAACTTCGAGAAAATGTGCTGCCTCATTCTTTCCTATTTATTGTTTGCACTTTTTCTGACACATGTCACATGACCCAGAGTCTGGCTTGGGCAACAACCCGAATAGTGCCAGAATATAAATTAGCTTAACCCTATGAGGTTAACCTCTAAAAAGCTCACACGTTAGCTAAGCTGGGGTGAATTTTACACCCCAAATTAATTTGGCTGTCATACTCAAAATTAACCCATATTTGGTGAACAATATAATTTGTACCATGTTCAACACAAAATTGCTTATTTCAGGTTAGTTTTTCTTCAACATAAATAAAACGTAAAATGCTGATGTCCCCTCAGCGGTAATTACTGCCTATATTATCCGCCATTGACACGTCGCTGTTGTCATCATTACTGTCATCATTTTCAATCCAAGTGATCTGATATTAATTTAGCAACAATTGCAGCAGATAACCTTTGAGATATTTTAGACACTCATTATCGATAACAATGTATGTAACTGTATGCAATGGTTGCCGATGGTATGATGTCAGTCACATGACCGTGCATCAAGGAATAAGCAGAAGAGAAACATGAAAGTACTCCAGAATTATCCAGGAACAGATGCAACAAAACACATAACATAGATCCAAAGCTGTAAAACATTTATGTAAAAAGTCCACAGATTAAGGTTACTGTACTGAAACTATGGTCAGGATTAGAACATTTATGGCTTTTTCAAACATCAAAACCTGTTTTTATGATAGGTCAGGCCCCCAGTATAACCACAGAGAAACCACAGCTTAGCTCGAGTTAATAGCAAAATTCATATTTTCCAATCAACTGTTCTGTTACTGTAATAGTATGCGATGGTTACTGTCAGTATGATGTCATTCACGTGACTGTGCATCAAAAAATAAGCAAATATGAAACTATGCTACTGGAACATCATCTAGGAACAGATACACCAAAGCACATAGCAAACATCACAAGCTGTAATACGCTGCAGTACAAATGCTGGCAGTGGGGTGAGAAATTCAGCCCAGGTTAGCCTCTAAAGGTTAAGTGAAGGAGTGACGGCCAGCTTTGCTGTACTCTGATTGGTTACTGCTCAGGCTTCCCGTTAGCGTAACTGCAGGAGCTTATTAGCCTGTCAGCATCCTCAGAGCTGTTGCCTTATATAATCTGGAAGCTTTTACCTGCTACTGAGCAGACAGTGACAGTAGCCAATGCAAATTTACTGTAAAACTACATAAACCAGCAGTCTGGAGTCTCTCGCCGCAGGCAGGGGAGACATAATGAACCGCAGACCAGCAGTCCATTGCCCTCCATCGTAAAAGAAAATTACACTGACCCATTAACCATATCTCCGGGTAATGGGTGGAAACTAGATATGTACAACTACCAGGGGATCATACAACCCCTGCACAAAACTGGGACCACATTGCTCCACAGCAAGGACACACACCAAAGACAATAACAGGACTTTTAAAGGGTTACATATAGGTCCTACAGTAAATATGTTTGGAGTGGTGTGTGTACGGACTTCATATTAATCGCAGCTTTGAATACTTGCTTGTCTGTGTATATTCCAGCACTATGCCTGTACGGCTGTGTAGCTCTACTTGGCTTATACCGTTATGTCATTTACACTTTCTAAACTTTTTTGAAACTCTCCCCTTGTCAGTGGTGTGTCCTGTTTCCTGGGGTAGGCTCCAGACTCCAGTGTGACCCCGCACTGGAAGAGCAGCAATGGAAGACAGATAGATTGATGAATCAGGACGATTGGCAAACAGAACTGCTGTATTAACTGGCATAAACAATCATTTTGTCACTAAAACTGTCATACTCCACCCCTAGGAGTGTTTGTCAATAGACAGCTAACAGAATATCTTTGCCTGTCTGTCAGATGCTAAATTATTTTTCAATTAGCAGTTGATTCATGTCAGGAAATCTGAGCAGTGGAATTACAGTCCAAATAAGAGCTTCTCTGAATCCCTCTGAACCTGATGTAGAGACTCCTTGACCCTCAAGAAGGATGTGATGTCCAGATGATGTCACTTTTATGTCACTATGACATTTAAAGGAGTATACTGAAAATCATTTACGGGTTACATTACCTATCACAAACATTAGATATAAGTAATGTTCATTTGTGTCCAGTACTTCTAAAAGTTTATGTGGAAATCGTAAGTTTTGTTATTCCTGGTACATCATCTGTTACAAGCTTATATTGTAAAATTGTATTTACCGTAAATATATATACCGTATTTTCCGGCGTATAAGACGACTGGGCATATAAGACGACCCCCTGACTTTTCCAGTTAAAATAT
>JAABNX020000042.1:8130654-8144478 GCA_015163995.2 Mormyrus lacerda | reverse complement strand
AATACGGTATATATATATATATATATATATATATACTGTATATATATAGTGAAATAGGGGTCTAACAATTCTCCAACTCCGTGGTTTGGTTCAGAGCTCGATTTTTGAGCCACGATTTGGTTCATGCATTTTTTTTTGGAAGTCAATAAAATTGGTGTAATGTGTAAAATGTTGCCCTAACTTTAAATGGAATAATAATTCTGTTATTTACATGTGTTTTTATAGTGTTAATTGTGCAATGAAAAATGAGCTTTGTAACATTAGTAACGTAACTGAGAGCTTAGCAGGCTGCATCTGTGGCAGCGAGTTCGGGTTGAGAGGGGGGAGGGGCCAACATCGGGGTTCTGTTTTCCAGAACCATGACACCGGATACTGAATGTTTGTATCGCAATTTCGGTCTCAGTTTTAGAACCGGCACTCCATTATAGAGAATGTGATTGTGATTAAGAAGAAATATTTTAATAATATAAAACGTATATCTGGGCGTGACAAGTAACTTTAAAAATACACCAAATTTGAATAAAAACAAAATTAGTCCTAATTAAAATAATGATTTAGCCGATTTAGTGTCAACCCTGAAGGAAGATGGAATATGGAAATTACATCATATTATATCCACAAATTAGTACGAGGGAAGGAGATCAAATCCCAAATGGCAGAGTGGAAGCACACATGAACTGAACAGCAAAAGATACATTTTAATAATGATTTTATATAATGAAAAGAGTTTTAAATGAAGCCTATTAAGTTTTAAATGAAACTTATTAAGTTTTAAACTAAGCCTATTAAGCTCATTGGCACTTAAAACCCGTTATAACACATAAAACACTGCCCTCAAAATAAATCATTTATGGTTATCTGATCTTTATCTTAAATGCCTAAGGATTTTAAATACCCACCAGTCCTCCAACTGTCTATCTAGTGCAGGATTTGGGGGGGACAATGCAGTCTATCCCAGGCAAATAGGGCATGAGGTAAGACGAGACAGTGGTCTATGGCCTGGCACATGCACTCGCACGCATGCCAACTCACCTAACTGGGGGGGTTAAGGAGGCAAAGGTCATACCCACTGATGTTTACAGTATATATTTTGAAATGGTGGCAGAGGTGAATAGTTCGGGTTCAGAAAGTAACAATCCACACCAAGATTTTTTTTCAACCGACCAGTTGCATTTCAATAGTTGAAACAAAATCTTGGTCTGAATGTTTTTAATTTTTACTTTCTGGACCTGAAATGTCCGCCTCTGAATGTTGGTTGAAAGGCTGTGAAAGAGAAACATCCATAGGCTCTCGAGTGTATCGTGTTTGATGGTGATTATTCTAACCACTAATTATCATTCCATCACTGACACCTATCCCGGAAGCTATGGGCTGGAGAATCCAAAGCTAGTCTTTGAGGTGTGAGGCAACAGCGCTAGCCACTGCACCACCACGAGGTCAGTACGAATCAGGTAGGGGTTAGTACCAAAAAAAGATATAAAAATGATTCATCCAGTCAGATTATCACTCGGAGCCATTCCCAGGAAGCACGTGGAGTGAGACGTCTGGGTGAGAAGAGTCCATTGCAGGACATCATCACACCATCATCTGCACTGTTGAGGCACTTCAGTGTTCATGTGAACAGCACACGTTCTTATGGCAGATAGATGAATGCTACAGTTCTGCTTCTGCTGAGTTCCTAAGCTTCCCATGGTGTGGGAGTGTTTGTGAGTAAGCGTGCCCTGCGTTGGACTGGAATTCTATCCAGGGTGTCGCTTACCTCGCGCCCTGTGCTTCCTGCGATAGGTTCCAAGTTCAGGACAGAAATGACAACAAAACGAGGACATTTATTCTCCAGGTCACTGATATCTCATGCATGGATCAAGGCTACAATATAGACAGAACTTTCATACTCTTAATAAACCAAAAGCTCCCAATTAAAATAACATAATTTTTCAGTGACTAGCCCTGTTATGAATGACAGATACCCTGCCAGCGATTCCCCAAAGCGATTCTGTAGGTACACGTAATGAGGATATAAGCAGGAATGCAATAAAATCAGAAATTAATCTATAGAGTGAACCATTGTGCAGTACTGCGTGAACAGCTGCTAGCTGTTCCAGTATTTGACCATTAGGGTGATTAGATCCACTTTGTATTTATTACTGTGATGTGTTTAGGCCTTTTAAAGTTTAATCAGCATGTTCATGCATGTAAACTGCAAGGCTGGTTTTTAGGCCTACCTTATTGTTCTACCTGCAAATACTCGAGCAATATAACAGCTGATGTTTTCATTTTAATACCTCTCCATAATAAAAAGACTGTAGCCGTAAACACCATGCATCCCTTGCTTTTCATGCTAAGTTTGTTAGTCATAGACCTGAAATATGTTCTCTGCAATAAATTCTGCAACTCAGAAAATCACATTTTCACAATAATAAAAACAAAATCTTAAAAAATTCTCCAAATAATCACAGATTTATGTTCATAACTATAATCATATTTATTTATCCTTACACTGATCAGTTATAACATTAAATCCACTGACAGAAGACCACTGACAGAATACCATTGATCATCTTGTTACAATGACACCTGTGAAGGATACCATTATATATTATCCACAGTCAGTTCTTAAAGTGGATGTGTTTCTTTATTCAGGAATAGTTTGATGAACATGAATGAAAAGAATTCAGGGTGTTGATTTGGCCTCCAAATTCCTCAGATCTCAATCCAATTGAACATTTGTGGGATGTGCTGGACAATCGGATCCGATCCATGGAGGCCCCACCTCGCGACTTACAGGACTTAAAGGATCTGCTGTTAACGTCTTAGTGCCAGATACCACAGGACACCTTCAGAGGTCTTGTGGAGTCTGTGCCTCGATGGGTCAGAGCTGTTATGGTGGCATGAGGAGGACCGACACAGTATTAGGTAGATGGCCTTAATGTTGTGACTGATCTGTGTATTTTGTATTAAAAGTGATATCGAGGAGCATAAAATGCTTCTTGTGTAACAAATTTCAATGGATCATCTACTCTATGCAATATCCTGCAGCATGTTTGTATGTAATATTCTGTGTGCAGCCATTTTTTACAAAAGAGAAAAGTTTAATGAGTTTTTCCAAAAGCTAATTTTGCCATTACTGGTTTATAATATAGTCAGTTATACAGTGTGTATTTTCTAGCTTAAAGAAGTTCACTTTTGTCCCAGTTATGCTATTTGAAAATGTAGCAGCCGTCACTGCAACAGTGAACGGTCAGCAGTTTTTGTGAAGAGCGCAAGATTTGCAGTGTTGGTTGAATTTTGATAGTTATTCATCATACGATATAAAATCTAGGGCATTAAAAGATATTTTTAAATGATGTTTACAGTAATAAAGTTACCTTGCAAAAATATTCACCACACCATTTATCAAGTTATTGGTATGACAGGGAAACTAGCTGAATGCTAACATAACCTTACTGAAGGTATATTAGAAGACAATGGATAGTGCAGAGCATGAGACAAGAGGACACCCTGCACAGCACAATGGCCCAGCATAGGGTATATATTCACATATAATTACTAATGCATGGAGCCCAACTCACCTAAAATGTAAATCTTAGTGGGAATCAAACCCCTCAATCGCGGAAGGTGTGAGGCTGTTGCGTGAACCACTATGTCAGCATGGCACCCTGCGAATAAATAATTTAGAGACATCTAAGGACTCTTTTAAGTGAATAATATATTAGATGAAGTTCATTGTCACCACATTCTGGTTTGCTGTTATTCTTGATATAAATGAAGTATAAAAGAAAAGGGAAGCGTCATTAGCAAACTGACCATTTCATGCATCATATCGTTACACTGTTATACTGGTAACAATGACAGTCTCATACACTTACGTGTAACACTGAGATCAATGCAGCCAGTAGGTTTAATGGAATCAGATTATTATTATTATCCAAGAAAACAAACAGACTTCAAACTCAGAATAACAGAGGGGTGTCCAAAAAAAAACACGTTAAAAATGGAAATGAAGGTGGCATATTCTTCCGTTTTCAGAGACATGTAATGTCCTATGTTTTTAAAATCGTGCTGGTGTACACTCTCAGAAAAGAGGTAAAAAAGTTGTACCTTTGCTTGTCCCTGGGACTGTTCCCTTGTAATTGTACATTTAAGGTACCGAAATGGACTCTGAAGAACTTCCCACAGGTACAAACAGCATTAATGTGGTATTAGTGGTACAGAAACGTTCCTTAGGGTCTTTCTGTACCTAAAAAGGTGTGATTACCTACAGCTGAGGGTACAATTGTGACAAGCAAAGGTACATATTTTTCTCCTTTTTTCGGAGAGTGTATAGGTAGTGAAACATATATGGGCAATGATAGAGGCACAGCTTATAATTAAGGAGGAGACTAAAAATGGAAGCAAATAGATGAACTGCCAGTTAAGAGCCCTGGAAGAACAGAATGAGTCATTACATCACCATTCTACATCAATCGACCATATAAATGACTCGTTATTTTAGAGGAGGCAGCCACAGATGTTTGCACTGTTAAAACATCTGTTTAATAATAAACGCTAAATCAGAAGGGTAGGGGAAGACCCAGTGATTAACCCCCTGCATTTTGGTAGCTTCTCTTATGATGGATAGTGCAGATATTGTAAACCTTAGACAGAGATGGATAGTTCAAGTCCAGGGAGTAAAAATCCAGACCAAGATTTTGTTTCAACCAACCAGTTGAGCATAAAGAGTCACAGTCATATGGATGATTGATTTTTACTCTCAACCAAACGATTCACCTCTGGCCTTAGAGATATTGGAATTGTATATTTTGTATTGTAGTTTTGTCATAAGTGAAATGTGTCCGTGAAGATATGGATCATGATAAGGCTCTTTACGCTGCATGTTATTCATGTGATTGTGCATTTGTCAATAAAATGACATTATCGTTTTCATAGCCAAGGTCATTTAAAGTCCGTTTTGACCTCCCGACACACTTTTACATTTTCCCTGAGAGCGATGTCCATGTCTAATAGGCGCCCAGGGCATTATGTGCCATTGATTAGTGCTTTCAGGAATGATGGTGCAAAAAGCTAAGTAATCACTGGGACACGCTGCTTCGCTGGGAAAAAAAAGTTCTCCAAACTGCCAAGGGACCTTATTTGCTGGAAAGGAAGGTGCTGAAATGGTAGCAAAGAAGACGCTGAGACGGCAGAGAGGGGAATATAATGTAGCAATTGGCTAAAACTGTCTGGATCGCTGCCCATCTGGTGAGCTGCAGGTGTCTTCCACTCAGCAGATAAGAAGTCAGATAAGACAAATATTTAAATCTGTCATAATGATGTGTTTTGCAGTATATGGAAAAGTTTAAGATTTACCCCAAAATTATAAATATCTACATTTAAAAAACAAGAGCAAGTAGGACTGTGTGTAGTTTTTACACATAAATGTTGGCCAGCTTCTAATCTAAAATTTTTTTGTATGATCGTATTATTCTTAACTGTAGAGTGCTCCAATGGTTTACAGAATAATCACATTATTGACACAGCAAATTCACAATGTAGCAATACATTGCAACTTCAATTATGAAAACAAAAAGAATCAATAAATAAATAAAGCTCCGATATCTGTTCATTGGCAGAGTTGGGTGATTCAGGTCCAGAGAGTAAAAGTCCAGACCGGGATTTAGTATCAACCAACCAGTTAAGTACTTTGTGACTGTGACTCTTTATGCTCAACCGATTGGTTGAAACAAAATCTTGGTCTGGACTTGAATTACACAAGTCTGTTCATTAGTATCCAATCATTTTAGGAAAGACTTATAGGAAACTCTTAGGGAAGATTACTTCTAGGAGAGGAGATCTTTTAACTAATAAGAATGATTAGTATGTGAAAGAGAATTGCGAGTAATTGAACTGAATGTGGTGCGACTTTCAGCTTTCCAGGTCGTGTTCTTAAATCTTTCTATGCTTTTTTTCACCCATTCAATAACCGTCTCTCTATTTCTCATCTCCTGTTTCCATAATCAGCATTTTGGCTGAACTGAGCCCGACCAGAGAGAGACGCCTATAAATATTGTGGCTCGACAAGACAAAATGTGACACTAGGTGACTCAGCTGCATGTTAAAGGCAGCCGTAAATTTGCCTGAAAGATTTTTTCCTCTCCTCTATTGCCTTTGAACATTGACTTTTAAACTATATATAATTAAGACTTCAATTATCTGCAATCCTTATACTTTTAAATCTATTTGTAATAGTTTATATGGTTATAACTGATGATAAGTGTTATGAAGGAACTGTTAGGAGGGGTGTTATATGAAATATATTGAACTGGACACCCAAATGGGGTGTGACAATTTCAAATATGAAAAAAAATATACAGATAGGATGTTGTCTATGATGGGAGGTCAATGTAGCTTAAAATTATATATCTGATCAATGGTACAAAAACAGAAATCATACTAACTGCTATGTTCCGGCTCATTTCCCTTAACCAATATGCAACCTGCTCCCAGTAGAATGTGCTGCCTCAGAACAGTGTTATAATAAACTTTAACATAAGAAGGCCAGTGAACTTCAGTATCTTACATCTAAATAACATGTTTACAGAGCTTGGGACAATACAGTTTGCTCCACGTAACTGTGAGCTGCACTAAGACAACAGGATAGGTGTTCTTCTAAGAAACTTCTAAGATGTTTTACAAGGAAAGACTAAGCAGTGAAAGATTATGTTTCAGTTCGTCTTTCAGGTTTCCAGGAAGTGGAAAACGTAGACAGCTAGGGCCATTTAGAGAGAGGATACCCTTGGGATCGTTTCTATGTGAGGAAAGCTTTTGTGCGCAAAAAATTAGGATTAATACATTGTTAAACTCATTATTTTCCTTGACTGAAGTTGCCCTTCAAATATGTCATAAGATGAAGCATGTTCATAAAGTAAACCAGTCAAAACAAAATACCGTGATACAGAAGATAGAAAAAAAGATAAAAATACAGTAGACAGGTGTGTAGACCAGAGATATTCAGGCAACATTTCATGGCAGCAAAACAGATAAAGAAAGGGGTTAATCAGATTGATAATGGAAGAGATACAATGTAACAAAACAATGAGTTACAGTGTCACTTTGTGTTGAGCACAGCTTTAATTCCACTTTATCCTGTTATTGAACCTAACTGAATGGTAGCTTGGAGTGCAAAATTCCGCCCAATATGCTGCCAGACAGGATAGAGACGATAACTATGAAAGCAGGAAAGTATCTACTCACAGTAGCAACTGCAGTCTGTCATGCACCTGACAGTCACCATTATTTAAATCACAACAGATGTACTTCGATTCCTCCTTTGGCTACGTAATTATAACGTTTCCCTAAATATTACGTTGAAAATATATATTTTTAAAAATTGTTCTTAGCAAGATGTCCTGTGTTTCTTATGTTATTTGAATAGTTAAATGAATAACTTCTGAATTTGAATTTCCCAGAAATGTAGGTATGGCTTATGTAAAGGGGTACATAGTACCTGGGGGGAGCAGGGGGTGTAACCCCCAGTACTTAATTTGGCTTCATTTGCCCCCACCCCCCCTATAAACAGACATTTGCTTGTATCATTATACTGTATCCCCCGTGCCACTGCTTACAGTATGTGCTGTATGTATGCAGGAAAACTGATGCACTGCCTAGTGCCTCTGTCTGCTGCTGGCGCGGTGCTGGTATCCCTGCAGCCACGCTGATACCCCTACAGCCTCGCTGATATCCCTGCAGCCATGCTGATAGCTCTACGGCCAAACTGCACTGATATCCCTGCAGCCACGCTGATAGCCCTACAGCCACATTGATACCCCTACAGCCTCACTGATATCCCTGCAGCCACGCTGAAAGCCCTACAGCCACACTGATATCCCTGCAGCCACATTGATAGCCCTATAGCCACGCTGATAGCCCTACAGCCATGCTGATATCCCTGCAGCCACGTTGTTACCCCAGCAGCCACGTTGTTAGCCCTGCAGTCATGCTGATATCCCTGCAGTCACACTGATACTCCTACAGCCACGCTGATATCCCTGCAGCCATGCTAGTAGTCCTACAGCCATGCTGATATCCCTGCAGCCATGCTAATAGCCTTACAGCCACGCAGATATCCCTGCAGCCATGTTGATAGCCCTGCAGCCACGCTGATAACCCTACAGCCACGCTGATATCCCAGCAGCTACGCTAATAGCCCTACAGCCACGCAGATATCCCTGCAGCCACACTGATATCCCTGCAGCCATGCTAATAGCCCTACAGCCATGCAGATATCCCTGCAGCCACGCTGATATCCCTGCAGCCACGTTGATACCCCTGTAGCCACACTGTTACCCCTGCAGCCATGCTATACCATGCACAGAACACAGTGTTTGTCTGGGCATGTTAGATTAGGCTTCTGCAATGACCTGTACCACATTGATTCACATCAGTGAATTTCAATAGGGGATTCATAGCAAATTAAACCTGTATATGCTGGAGCAGGGGTTGGCATCCCTGATCCTGGAATAGCAGAATTCAGCAGGTTTTCTGTCCCACCTGATGAGTTACCATCTGCCTAAGATCAGCTGTGGTTCATCAGACACCAGGTAGGTAGAAATTCAGGATTCTCTACACCTGCTCTAGACTAGTCATAGCAGGACCAACTCTCTGTAGAGCATTTTGGGATTAAATGGGATTTTTGCTGTGACACTCCTGACACCAGGATAAGCCCCCGTGATAGGCCTCCGGGATAGGCCCCCAGGATAGGCCACCGGGATAGGCCTCCAGGATAGGCCCCAGACCTCCGAGACCCTGAATAGGACAAGTGGTGACAGAAATTGGATGGATGGATGGATGGATCAACATTCCTGACACCCTTCAATGAGCTACTCTGCCTTATCTCAGTTGTTCATGGAAACATACGGTTTATAAACAGGCAACAGAAGGTTCACAGCATGACATTATGCACATTAGGAGTTATTCTGTAAAGGAAAACAATCCCTCTAAAACCCTGTGATACTCACGCCCAGGGGTTCATTATTAAATGCAGGATATAATGTCTTGGAAATCTGTGCTGTTAGGTGTCATACACTCACCAGTGAGGGTTCCCACTGCCAACAGACGCCTAGATTAATGCCTTTATTCATGAATTGCAAATGGATCACATCACAAATGGGAATGTTTGCTTGACCACTTTTATTTGCTTTACAATTACACCATGTGTAAACAAAAAAAAATCCATTACATATTTGTCAATTAACATGTGTTAATTATAATTAAATATGGCACAGGATTATGCATATTTTAGGCATTATGAGGAACTCGAACAATGTAGACATCGATTTCTAAAAGGTAAGATTAAAACATATTAAGTCATACAAACACATAGCCTAATAGCATTCAAAATAAGACCCAATAATATTTGAAAGTCAGACGGGGAGACGAATTACGATTACACATTGTTAATGTGTCCTCTGTCCGCGGGGTTTCAGAAATCAGTGTGTGAAATCGCGATGTTTACCACTAATGTTCCATCTCAAATGTCCTACAGAAGCAGCAGGCATTTCCAGGCCAGAAATGAATCAGAATCTGACTTTTGAGTTTAATTTGATTTTTCTGCAAAAATATTTTCCATTATCAGCCGCAAACGTTATGATATTATTTGAATTACTAATACATACACGGTCAAAAAATAACGAAACGACTGAATAATGTGCATCTCTTGATTCCTGTTGCTTAGGAATAATTGTGTCTTTTTTTTTTTTTTTGACTAATGACCTTTACGTTAGATATTTTTTACTACGCACCATCTGACACTTGCGAGCCGTTTTCGGCATCGCTTCCATGTGAGAGTCCAACTTTGACGTTACTGAAAATCAGGGGTTTGAGGTCTGATGATGCGAGACGCACGCTCCATGTGTGGCCGTACAATACCTTGATCTAAAAGATTACTTACGTGCATGTCACTTGCTGTTTTTAATTATCGCTTCCTCAGTTTTGGCGTCTTTCGTAGCAGCCTACACACCTGTCCCAGCTAGCTTTGGGTGCCCGAACAGCCACTGGGACACCTGCACTGATTCCAACAAGCATCATCCTCCGTTTTTTCATTTAAATAATCTGTTCGGATATGGGGATTTCTGCTGTAATGAAACAGATAAAACCATGGGTAATGCAAAATCGTGTGACAAATATAAGAGGGCTGGGGCAGAGCAATGAAAAGTTAACGGAACCATTGTGTTTAAAGAACTTTTACATTCCACACCTGAAATTTTGCCCACACTTTTCAAAAGTTCCTAAAGTTTTTTGCAATTGTGTTTACTCATATTTATGGCAGTGATGATGCTTTTGTGAAAATTGAGATGGGTGTATCTCTCTCTCTCTCTCTCTCTCTCTCTGGTTATACATTTCACATTTTATTTAGCAGACATTTTTGGGGCTGCACCCTAGCTGTAGGTAAATATACCTTTTAAGGAACAGAAATGTTCCCAGAGGAACATTCCCAAGGTATAAATGACATTAATGTACCCCTAAATAGTACAAAATGTAACACAGAATAAATGTCTTCATCTTAAAAGGTACATTTACTCTTGAGGGTACAGCCCTAGTGAGAAGCAAAGGCTGGTACTCTTTTTTCCGGCAGTGTAGAAGGAAATTAGGGGGTTGTGAGCAGATTCAGCCGTATCCTTAATACTTGGACTTGGACTTATACTCTAATTCAAACTAGTTTATCATCACACCTATAAAAGTAGTACTTTGAAAACAAAGAAAGTGGGCTGGCTAAACTAAATAAGCATCAACTGCGTAACTATATGGACCTTCAGGATTGTTATGTAAAAGGAAAATATACTGGGATAAAAACATCTTTGCCCCCGATACCAACAGCATCTGAGCCCATCCACATTCTGGAAAAATGCACAACAGAAGAGCTACATTTTTGAATATAAAGATGAGAAAAAGCAAAAACAAAGAAAGGAGAAATCAAAGTTACATATCTACCGTAGGTAGTCTGTGATAGATAAAAAGATATGAAGAAAAAGTCTTCTAAGTTTGTTTTTATTTTGTATAATTTGTTACATAACAAACTCCTCTTCAGCTTTTCACATAACATTTGTCTGCTGTAGTCATAATAAAATGCCAATTGTGACACATATAATGCAATATATAAATATCAGCTAGTCGGCTCTTTTGTTTCTTCCTTACTCATGCTGCTCGAGTTCCTAAATAGTCATTTTGTTTAAGTCCCAACAATAACAATTTCCATCAGACCACAGAGCAGTATTGGAGGGTGAGGTGTATTAATTATTTTGGACACCATGTAGCCTTCAGATAACATGATCGAATTATGGCCAGTGATGATAATTTGTTACTGGGCATGTGTACATGTTCTCTCCATATTCATGCAGGTTGACTCCCAGTACTCCTGTGGTTGAGCAAATTAGTGTTATTAGAATGTCTGTAACGTGTGATTCTGAATGTGAGTGTATGCTCAGTGATGGACAGCCAAAGTGTGCTTTTATGTTTCCTGGGATGTGCTCCAGGTCCACAGTGACTCTGCACTGGTGAAGTCGTATGTAAGACGGATGGGTGTATTATTACTTTCATCACAACGTAAAGTTTGGTTAGTCACGCTGCGTATCTTCAGCGTTGTTTTACACCTTATTTCACACTACTCTGGTACCATGAAACAGGAATATTTCTGTTCTCATCTGAGGCACCGTCGACAGTTTCCGGCAGCCAGAATCTCCCATGAAGGTGGGCGTTAGCTGTCACTTCTCCTTAAACAATTGTTCATTAGAAAATGTCGGGGTAAGAATTACCAAAACAGGGCTGATTCGGAGGACATCACTCTTGCAGCATGCAGTCAGCCCCTGAGGTGTCACTTTCTGGAACTTTCTCCGCTTGCACATGACGAACATCGTTACTGACAATGTTTTCTTCCCCAACTCAGAGCTACTGACAATGTTACTGGGACTGTCCAGAGCACCCTGCTTGTGTCCTAAGGTGACAGTGGGATTAAAAGGTGGCCCAAAGGCATGAATACATCCTGGGAGTCAATGCTATACTATTTCTCTATATTGAATATGTTTTGAAACGTCTGGTTTCTAATCTCAATAGGGTCAATCATTTTTCCATTGTAGACTACCATGATATATATATATATATATATACACATACACACACATATTTATCTGACTCAAAGCACAGGGATCAGAACCCTTATCTGGTGCCCTGCACCTTTTTGGGATCTTGCTCAAGGGCCCAACCGATCTGTGACTGTTCTGCTGGGGCTCAGATCTGTGACATTGTCACCACAAGCACAGGTACACAGGCCTGACCCACTAAGCCACACACCCCAACAATGTGACATTAAAGCCACATCACTCCAGGGGACAGCTGTGTGTGTGGGATTTACACATCCTCATGGGATTCCTTAGTGTCCTCTTACTTCCTCACAAAGTCATGATTTACAGCTTAGTGAAACCAACTTATGCTTAGTGAGTCCTGGTGTTTGTGACTGTTTATATGTCTAATCTGTGATGGACTTGTGTCCTCTCCTGGTTTCTCTCCGTCCCCAGTGCTGTCCGGGGTATGTCACACCACTGCGACCCTAACTGGAAAAGTGAATAATGGATGGATTGATGCATTATTCAAAACACGGGGCCTTTAGGAGAGGGATTTTGTACTTGAGTTAGATCACTATCTCTCAACCCAGTCCTTGGGGGCCACCAAACGGACGATCCATGTTTTTGCTCCCTTCAGCCATACAGTGCACATTTTTGCTCCCTCCCAGCTCCCAAGCTAGGAGAGACCAAAAACATGGGCTGTCTGGGGGTCCCTGAGAACCAGTTTGAGAAACACTGGGTTAGATGAATGTGAAAAACTGCCCAATATTTTATATTTGCCTAGAGAGAAGTCTTCAGTTGTGTTACAGAGTGCAGTATATAATGCTGACACATTGAGGTATTTTGAAAAATTCAAACAAGCAATGTATCATATAACATGTATGACGCATTATATCACTTATGATTGACAAACCAAGGCTGTGGGTTTCATTTTTTTTTTAGCTTTTTCTATTTCTATGCTGCTTGAAAATTCCTACTGTATAAACAAACGCTATTTGATTGTTTGTGGTGAATTACAAAGCTATTATAGAAGTTTTATGAAGCAAATTATGACTAATTGAAATTCCTTTTAAATATTAAAATTATCATCATTAATATAAAGCAATCCTTCACATTTCTACCATCAAGAGCTAAAATCAATAAACATAGATATTTTCCAAAGTAGATTTTTTCTTACCATTTCAGTAACTATCATTATGAGTCACAAGGCATACATACATACATACATACATACATACATACATGTAAGCTTTGCTAATTGGATTTCAGATGGATACAGTGAAAAAGCCACGCATGTTTAGATATTAATAATGCAAAAGCTTGCTAATTTATTAGTGTTAAAATCCAAAATGCAAAAGAAAAAAATCCAAGTAATGAAATATTCTGCTAATTTACCAAAAATCTGTCCCTGTATATCCATAGTTATGAATATAACTTCAACCCACTTATACCAGTTTACTATCCTTTAAATGCCATGGCCTATCAGAGTATACCAGAGTATACCTGATGATCGTGGGAATCACTTTATAGCTACATATTACCCTTCCTCTAATGGCTACATCCAGCAGGATAATATACCGCAGCACAAAGCATGAACCGGGTCCCTCGAATGTGACAATGAGGGCAGTCAGTGCACTTCAGCGGCCTCAGCACCCACCAGACCGGGATCCCTCAGCACCCACCAGACCCTCAGCACCCACCAGACCGGGATCCCTCAGCACCCACCAGACCC
>JAABNX020000042.1:8045444-8058333 GCA_015163995.2 Mormyrus lacerda | reverse complement strand
GGTCCCCTGATGGTCCCCTGATGGTCATGTGTGTAGGGGCCTGAAGAGGGAGCTCAGTTATACATCGTCAGGTAAAGCCACTGCGGGGAAAAAAACAAATAAACAATTAAATAATAAAAAAAAAAAAGATTCTGAGAAATAAATACATTAAGAGGCAAATAATAATAAATAAAATGCATTCATTTGTTTGTTTATAGAGCACTTTTAAACAACAGGACAGACAAACCATTACAAACAACACAAATGACAAAATAATGTAACAAGACAAAATTTAAAAGTAAACAAAAATAACTGAAAAGAAAAAGAAACAATAAGGGACTAAAAGCAGAGACAATTAATAGACTATGAGAAATTTATAACGGCTTAATCCTTTTTTATTTTATATACCAGCACATTTAGATCTTTCTTCATATATGATGACATGCCCAAGGGTTCACAATACTGATGTTTTAACAAAGTTAGCTTTAGTTATTTCCGCATACCTGTCTGTAGTTGAGAGAGATGGCTCCCATCCCCATTAGATCAAAGCTGTGAAATTTTTCTGTGAAGAAAGATGGGTGTAGTATGTAGGGCGATCAGAAAAACATTCACAAGCACCTTACATTTTACTTATTTAACAGACATTTTTAACCAATGCAACGTGCAACTGAGAGAGCAGGATGAGTCGGTCCTGAATAGGGGGTCAGGGGCCTCTGTTAAGGGCACGGCGGTGACATCAGCCTGCTGACCCCCAGGCATAGTGTCCTAACACACTGAGTGAAACATCGGCCCCCCATATAAACATTTAAGCACTACACAATATACACATCACTGTGTCTCCAGCTGTTCCAAATTATATCGAGGAGTGCTGGTCTTCATAAACCACATCCCCGTCCCGCTTTGCTTACGGATCATGGTGTTTAATTTGAGGAGCAGACTCAGGAACCCTGGGTAGTTGACTGTCATGTCAGGTTCAGTGTAGCGCAAACTAATCAGCTGGATTAGGAACTCGTCCACCTGCAGCCCTAAATGACATCACAAAAGAGCCAGGATCAGCGCCACCATTTAATGAATAACTCGGAATGATAAAAGCACAGTTATTGGCTGTTGTCCTTGGACACAGTGTGTGGTACCTGCAGCTGTCAGAGCAGGCAGTATCTCACAGTATTCCAGTGACTGTGATTTGTTCTTGTCAAACAGCACAAAAATATCCTGAAATCAGATAAACGTATCACGTGGCATTTTGTCCTTCGATATTAAACATTGATGCTGGCAGAATGTAAGAGATATGCAAGGTTTTTATAAATTTCAGTTGCATCACGGTCACAAACTTTAGTTCACCCAAAACCAAACAACCAGCCACTGACCACAGAAAACAACAAAAGTATTTAGTCATTAAACCCAGTGAGATAAAGGCTTTCTTACTGTCCACTTGCTGAAAATGTCCCATAGGGACTGAAACTGTAGCCAGTCCAACTGCCCTGATCCCTTGCTCTGCCACAGTTGTTAAGGGAAATTCTGCAGCTCTTCAATGGATGACAATGAGCAGTTCTTGGCACAGCAAGTCCAGTTAAACATCAAATACCTAACAGAAAACAAATCTTTCTCTGGAAATAGGATACATCCATCAGGGCTACAAAACTCCTGCAGTGCTCCAGACATAATGCCTTCTCACTCCCTGCCAGTGCTGTTAAGGTTCCAGGATGAAAATAAAATACAAATAATCATCATTAAATTGACCGCATTCATAAGCATAAGTGAACATGATTAAATCTTTTTCTCAGACTAATCTGAGAGATACATAAAGACAGAAACACTGGCTAATGTTTCTGATAGTTATACGTGTCTTTTTTATTTAGGAACTAGACCAACTAATTCATAAGAACCTCCTGTGCTTATGGCTTCTTTCAGGATGTTGTACAGGTTCGTCGCACGGCACTGCTCTATCTGAGGAGAAGAGAGAACAGCACTGATCAACAAAAACTGTATCTCAAGGGATGACTGCTACCAAGGTGATAACCTTGATATGTGCAAAAACCTGAAGCCTCATTTATCAAACTTGTGTAAATTTCATTGTGAATAAATGCACACATGCAAATGGGGGGGTGGAAATGCGTACCCACAAAAAAAAATTCGGATTTATCAAACCTGGTGTACACACATTTCCCCTCGGAAATATCAGAACTATCCGGTAAATCTGCATATATGCCTAAGAATGCAACCCTGCACAGTTTCTATCCACAAATAACCAAAAAGTAGTCAATGCAAACAAGCAGCATTTTGCTCATATGATAAGCAGTCAGATGATGATGATGATGGAGCTACTGTAAGTAAAGAGAAAAAACAAGAGGAGGGTCTAAGAGTATTCATCATCACAAATAAGAGAATGTAAAGACGTACATTTCCTAACGATTTATTTATCACGCAAGTATATATGGTCAGCTTTTTCTAGATTCCAAATTGCATGTCGTTGTCGCAGTATGTGTACAGTATGTGTACAGTATGTGTACTTTTTGTAATGATAATAATGTTGAATCATAAAGTATGTGTTGAAAAGCGACTCATGGCCGCCACTGTAAACTTGGTCAGCTCCACAGAACGTCCCGCAAAAACGCAGCCAGATGTGAAGATAGAGAGAAAGAAAGAGTAACGGTATATATGTGTGGGGCAAACTCACACTTTTCTGCTTAAACTTCGAGATGATTATGAGGCAGGTTTAAAGGGAGTTTCCCCTCAGTGATCAATAAACTATCATTATTATAACAGCGATGCCCTGTCATGCGTGTTGTGGTAGCAGTCGGGAGATACTGGTGTGGTTTGTAAAACTAAAAATGAACAAATTAAGATGACCCAGACCATCAAGCTACTATATTCAATTTAACAGAATGAGTCACTGCTCATTTAATTGTCTGCATCAACTGCTGTATGCTATACTCTCATGCCCTTGGTGTAAAAATAACCCTGGAAGTCCATGAAGACTCACTCCATTGTAATCTTTCTGTTTACATAGTCACTGGCAAGAATGCAATTGTGCCATCACAGATATTCTCACTTCATGGGAAGAGGTGACAAGACGTAATATTCAAAATAGTAAATTAATTTCATCAAAACAATGTCTTCGGCTTACACAAATAAATTGAATCCCAGTAGAATAAAACAGATTAATAAAATAAAAATAATTAAGATACACCCCAGTTGACATTTTTAGATCTTTTAGCATCTTTTTGTGCATATGCAACTTTGATAAAAGAGGTCTCTGGATTTTCTGATCTGCATATAGACCCACGGGACATGGGAGTTGGCGTGTGGAACACGGACGATTTTATTGGAACCCTTGAAATGACGGATCTAAAAACCCACAAAACAAGTTTCGCTCATTCATTCAGATCAGCCAACTTGCCAAGACATGAGAACGGAGCCATTGCCTAATAAAAGTGGTTGCAGGTGTGTTGAGGGCAAGAGAGCATGACAGTGTCTGCACCGCATTGCAGTATTTCTACAGGCTGACAGTGTGACACTATATGTGCCTTACTATGAGATTCTATAGATCAGCAACTTGGCAGTGTCTGTGATATTCGACAGACTTACATTGCAGCAATGTTTGTTGAAAATCTGCTGAACATCTGCGACAGAGGGAAGGACTGACTGGGTTGGAGTGATGGTCTGCATCTGCAGAAAGCATAGTTACACATAGAGATGTCTCACCAGCAGGACAGTATTCAGCGTAGAGCAAGCCACTTGGCTTCGTGCTGGTGTTGTAGTTCTAGGTGTCTCATAAAATCTTGGCAAGTGACAAGAACCAATATGACATGTAGCCATTTACCTGCATGGGGGCGTTAACATCCTTGCTGGGATTCTGAGAAGGCCTGCAAAAATGGAGAAAGATATCTTGAACACCAAGAACATCTATCCAGTTATTTCCAAAACAAAACTTTTTAAAGAGACCCTGCACCCTTTCAATTTGCTAATTATTTGTTACAAATCAATTGTTAAAATTCACTATTGATGTAACCAAAAATGCAATAAATTATTGATTATGTGGGGATGACGCTTGCAACTTTACCATGTGACGCCAATAATCTGATTTCTGACTCTCAAACTCTATTGACCGTTTAGTGCTCTTTGAAAATTACACAGGATAACTTAATTAAAAAATAAATGACTAAATTAACCACATTTCAACGTAAAGACTTTAAACTGTACCATTCGTAATACAGAATTGTATCTTTTCCAACATTATTTTATTTTACCATTACAAATAAAATGTCAACAGGTTCACACCGTGTCGCTGTGAATATTCTTTTTTCCCCAGCAACATTCATTTTTCACTCTTATTTAATATATCAATAATCAAAAAATACATCTGACATAATGTGTAGATAAATGGACAAGTCGAAAGCTTAATTAATATCAGCAAAAATAGACCAGTTTGCAAGTTTGCACTTCTCCTCCTGTCCTTTCGCATGACATGACAGGAGAACTCGCGCTAAAATTGGAAATTTCCCTTGGGGCATGTGGGTAATTCTTATATTTGACCCCCACAATGTACAGTTCAGTTGGGTTTTCACTGACGTGTCGCCGCTCACTTTGTTGTGTTGCCCTTCTCCGTCAGGACACGGAGAATGAACTCTCCCTCCAGACCAGCTTCCCACGTTGAGGGGATGATGACGTATTGGCCGGGGGGGAGGTGGCCGCGCATCACCACCTCCCTGCGTGGGCTGTAGCTGTCCAGGTACAGCAAGGGCTTGAGCAAACTCAGGTCCAGGTGGGATAGGTATGACTGATCTGAGCGCACCTGCGCGCACACAAGCACACGGCATTAACACCATCAACGCCTCTACATTAAGTGAACAGTGAGGCTGTCTGCCTGCATGCACATAGGTGTACGCTTGGTTTTAAAATGTGTCTTGGGCGACTGGATCATAAGCAGTCAGCTGACACACACCGCTGTTCACACCTGTGTCTCTCATGGCTTCCAAGGTGTCCAGCCGACTGATTGCGTCACTTCCGCTAAAAGGTCAAATGGCCCCACGCACAATTACTGTGACGTCCATGTCAGAGACACATCAGGCTGCGTCAGCGTTTACACTACGAAAGATACGTGTTCAAATGCGCACCAGACCAGCTCAGCTAGTGGTTTGAGTGATCGGTTAGAAGTGTGTCTTGGTGGCTGTTTACACTCGTATGTAACACTGTCTACTTGCAATCTGATTGCCTAAGTGCAAAAAGGGCCATAATGAATCTTGTCCCCGAATTTGTGTCTATAAGCCAAATCGAGTAACAAAAACTGACCTTGTATATGTGCAGATTCACGGCGAGCTGCGTCTCAGTGCGTCTCTTGTTCTTTTGCATTAGAGCCACAAGGAAGGTGCAGGTCAGCTCGGGGTGTCCTGGGTCTTCATCCTCTTTTTGCAAGGTCAGGTGGAACTGAGGGTTCTGCCAAAATCTGACTGCAAAATCACAGAGCCCAGCATAGCATAGTCCAGCATTAGTGCATCAGGTGTAGAAATTGACCCAGAAACAAAGTTTAGGTCGCCAGCGTGCATTTGTGTGGGCAGGCATGTTCCTGGACTGCCATCCCATTAGAGGCCCATCTGGCTTTCTGCTCCCTGAATCGTTGGATAGGCTCTAGCCTTGCTGCAACAGCATGACAAATAAGCAGTTAAGAAAAATGCATGAATGAACGGACCATAGGCTGAGACATTACTATTTTTAGAACGTGATAGACATACGTCTGTCTCTAGGCTTCTTATCGCATTATATCAGGTCATTTGGTTGAGCGACAGTCTACTACGGTTGATAGCAGATCACAAAGCAACATTGGCTATTAATCAATGGTTTGCTGAACCGCCCACTTGTCTATGCGGAAATATGATCCACACAAAATACCAAGAAACCACTGACTCATCGATCATTCAGCCACCGCAAAAAAATGTCAACAATGTGGGAATCTTTGAATGAAGATGGAAACACGCACGGCATATGTCATGCGTGCGGAACAAAAACATTTCAACAATTCACAATACCGAACGAAAAAAAAAAAAAACAGTTCGCAGGAGTAACGCAATTGAAAGACAGCTGTCAGTATATCAATGTACGGCCATGGGGAACGTGTCCCTGAGGGGATCCGGGTCACTGTATCCTCGAGCAGCTGTGCCAGGCCAAGGGGACGCCAGCATAGCACCTGTCTGTGGCCGATTGACAGTCACTTCCGGAGGGTGGGACTGGACCTCATGAAGGCCTGGCGGGGGTCGCTAACCAGAATCCTGAGGTGTTTCATCATGTATGCACTGCACCACTACATGCTCATGCTCCCCAACCTGTCCTGATCTTACAATATTGTATTTTCTTCGGGATATTTATATTTATGTGCTGTGTTTGCACTACACTTATATGTTCGCACTATGCGTAATGCCTTTGTCCGTTTGTGCACTATGCTGAAAAATTCACATGCATAGTGCCGGGAATTAGATTGACGCTGAAGAAAGTGACTATTGACATCAGCTTTAAGAATCTATAAAAATGGGGCCTGAAACTGGACCCAATTAGAAAAGGCACCAGCTGACGAGACAATCTGGAAGAGGCGGTGCGTCCCGTCCCAGTCCTCAGGGACCCCCAGACACTCCATTTTTCCATCCCCAGACATTTTCACTGGCCACTGGATTGGGAAGCACTGGTGTGAGGGATGCTGATCTGGTCATTGAGTGAGACGACGCTGACATAAATAGATGTCTGTCCAAAGGGTGACGGTAAATCCTAGCGAGAAATCTGGCTTCATTACCACAAAGAGATGTTAAACATGTATTAGTAACCATTTTATTAACAACCAGCACCAAAATTGTCTTACCTCCTCCAGGAGGACCCCCAGCGGTCAGGGCGGGGACCCAGCTTCCCTGATGCAGGGTGCACTGCCAGGGTTTGACAGTGTCCAGGCCACTGAGCGTAGCCTCAGTTAGATGGCACACCTCAATCTCATCGAAATTCAGGCAGAAATCTGACAGCGTCATCCTGCGGACGCAGGACAGGGAGAATCAAAAGTAACAAGTTCTGGGCAAGACAGAGATCAAAATATTGGGAGATGCAAGCAGCAGAAATTGACAGGAGACAGACCAGAATTCCCCATCCTCCGCTTGCGTTCTACCGACGCGCTCCTGCTCAGCTTTGCTGACTTGGTTCCACTCGGACCTGCAAAGGATATTTAGGATTTCAGCGCCGCTTTCTTCTTCTTCCTTCATAGCTGCAGTTAAAGGCTGAGTTTCAGTTTCATGGGAGGTCTTGGTTCACCGTGAAGGAAGGGTAGCGAAAACAGAGGCTGAAATGCCAAGCATAACGCACCCATTTCTGTCGCTCCAAGGTCCCTCCCATTCCGTGTTCCCCCACGGGTTATACACTCGCACTAGATCAACCACCCCAGTGCGAGTCGTGACCTGGGAGAGTGAAGGGTGTTTATGCTCATCAGAAACATGCGCACAAGCTAAATAAATGCAGCGTAGAAATGGTGCTGCTATCTACTGATCAGTGGTGGAAATTTCCGGTCCAGAAAGTAAAAATCCAGACCAAGATTTTGTTTCAACCAACCAATTGAGTATAAAGAGTCACAGTCACATAGTATTCAACTGGTTGGTTGGAACAACATCTTGGTCTGGATTTTTACTTACTAGACCGGAAATCTCTGGTACTAATGAACAGCTGGACCAAAGTATCACCTTCTCCACTGCTGTTATGGAGTAGGCATGTCTGAACATGATTCCAAACTTGTTCTTCTGCTCCAGCGGACCCTGTTTGTATAGAAAGACGTTAAGTATGCTGATACACAGTCCACTTATACAGCAGTGTTTCTCAACCCGGTCCTCGGGAACCCCAGACACTCCAGGTTTTGGTTCCCTCCCCACACACCTGTACCAGCATACTTGATTATTTGCTTCAGGCATGCTGCAGACTGGAAGGGACCAAAGGTGTGGACAGTCTGAAGGTCCCTGGGGACTAGGCTGAGAAACACTGTGTTATCCTACACTCACTATTTATGCTGCAATAAAAACACTGCTTTCTGAGAAACAAAGGTTGACCTATAGGGGAAGAGAAAGAGACAAAGTTTTCTTTGGCTACAGCTAGAGGTAGGTGTAGGGAAACAGACATCATTTGGTCAGTATGGCAACACACACACACACACACACACACACCCACACCTGTGTGCTGGCACAATTAATGAGTGCTCCTCTCTTCAACAGGCCTTCGAGAAAGTGTCCACTATCGTGAGGCAGTGCCGCCATACTGAACACCTCTGTCACCCCCCCGGTCATGTCCACCATGGCTTCGTGGGGGAAGCCCATGTTTAAGGCCTGGTACCCCCCCTTCAACCTGGCGAAAGGCAGAACACTGGAGCATAAACTACAAACAAGGTGGAATGAATCAAAACTTATACGATATTCATAACTATTTTTAAAACATCTGTTGATGCAGGAATCTTCATCGCAAAAGCAAGTTCAAATATGATATATAAAATTGGACAACCACTAACGCGATTAATTTTTTTACCAATCTGTACATTTATGAACAAATTTTACCTGACAACAATGCACACCAGAGCGAGGGAGATCTTTGAAGTAGGATGTACAAAAGATAAAAAATTTGAACTTCATGAAGAACAAAAAAAGGATGATGTTATAAGTAAGGATGATGTCAGAAAAACACACCTAAGCTACCGTAATTCATTTTTTGTTTCCCCCTTGGACTGGTGACGAGTTTAGTAGCTTAGTTGTTTATACATTATCATGGACCAACATATGACATTTTACTTTGATCATGGAATGTCTCAAGCAGAAACAGCAGCATGTCTGTCAGTGTTAGACAATTATCATATTAGTGTTTGCTGCTTGGATAAAAAGAGGGAAAATCACAGCTTTGAATTTGTTTTACAGTATAAGGGATCATTACAATGTGATGATGTTGAGCTGTGAAAGAATTCTAACTTTTCATCCAGAATCACATAGACATAGTTACTGTATAGACATCCAGGTAATTATCACTACTCACTAGACAGTTAATGGACCAATACAATTTACCAAAGATTGATTATTAACCTTCATTAGAGGCTTAAAATAAGGAATTTGACAGCATTGTCCTGTATGCTGATACCGTGAAGCAGGCAATTACAGCCATCAATAAGTTGTTGATAATGGGAAGAAAAAAATAACGAGAGAGAGTGTCCTCTGTGGGCTTCTGTATTAATGTGATCAGCGTCCTTTTGTATTCTCTAGCCAGCCTTTTCCATTGGATGTTCTAGATGTCAGCAATGCGTCACATTTTAACTAGCTAAGGATGCTATCTGCCCTGGAGGAGACGGCATATCCAAGAATCTCCATATTCCATATTTTTCCCAGCATGAGAAATTTAAAAACAAGCGTGTTAAAATAATCATTAATAATATTAGTGGGGTTCAAACACAGTTAAATGCACGCTGACTTAGCATATGCCTTCTCCAGAAGCGAACTCCAAAACTCTTCTTTCACAGACGAATGCAGATAAACAAGCCGGCCCTCGCTTGTCGGCAGGAAGTCATCAATCTTTACTTCCTTCCATTCCCCATACTGCCAGAACTGCAGAAAGAAAGAGGCGAACAGGGAGCTGAATTGGTTGCTGTTAGTCTTTACAAACTAGCAATGATCCAGGGAAATTTAGATGTCATTGTATAAAAAATGTATTTAACGCCTCTGATGATTGCAACCATCTGGGGAAGTTCATGCTTTAATGATCCCGAGCGATGTCGTTTGGACGATGTCATGCCATCTGGTAAGGCTTCCCTTGGTCAATAGGTCCATGGGGAAAAGCCAGACAAACTCCAATCCAATAAAGACCCTCATAAAAGGTACCAAAGCAAGTAGGAATAGCCTGCACAGAATAAAGTAACTTGATATGTTTAAAAGGGAACCCCCTACGGACTACTGGGAGACTTCAATGGTCGTGTGGGGAATGACAGCAATGCCTAAAGAAACGTGACTGGGAAGAATGGCCTGCGGGGTCCAACCCAAGAGCCGCTGGTGAGCTGGATCTGGCAGATAAAGACGAGGTTGGTGATCGCTGGGAACATCTGGCTGAAGCTTCTGTGTTAGACAAATCCAACTGACACTTCCGTAAAAAATGAATGGATTATGTTCAAGGCCAAAATCACTGCAGCACTGTCATGGTGTTCACCACTGGTGACGAAAACTCTCCAGTAGAAGGAGGAGACCTTCGGGGCAAAGCTTACTAAGAGGTCACCTGAGACAGGTGAAAGATCCCAGTGGCTAGAAGGGCAGCATCTAAGGCAGTCATGGTGGAACTAAATTATCAGACCAAGCTTGTTGTTTACCAATCAATATATGCCCCAATCCTTACCTATGATCATGACCAATGAGTAAAACATCATGGTTGCAAGTACATGCAGCCAAAATGATTCTCTGCAGGCCTGTGAGGCCAACTCTCCAGAACAGAGATCATTTTTATGTTTCAAAATATTACTTGGAAATAACAGAGGGTCTTTGAAACAGAGCTGCTGCAGATCAAGGCAAGCAAGCTGAAGTGGTTTGGGCATTTTATAAGGATGCCATCTGATTGGCTGCCAAGGCAAATTTTCTGGCCAGGATCCACTGGGCAGACAAACCCAGAGCCGACCCAGAATATGTTGGAGAGACTATTTCCCAGATGGCTTGGAAATATCTTGGCCAAGGATCCCCTGAAACAAGCTGGAGGGCGAGGCTTCTGGTTGGGGCGTAACGTCTGATCTGATCTGCTCTCTACAGCCATAGGTGCGATGAATGAATATGATGCTAAATTTAAAGGATTACCAGCATACTGTCCATCACCGATGGGATTAATCCAACAGGAACCAATACAGTAATTTACCAGTGATTTACAGGAAATTCTCACCAAGCAAGACTTTCAAAGCTTTTCACCTAATCGCCACGTCTAGTCTTAACCCTTACGAATGAATAGGCAGATTACGCCCTGTGATAGCTGACTATTACATCTGGCAACATCTGGTGGGATCAATGAGTGAGTCGAGGGAAAAGCAAAATCCTCAAGATCCTCATCGTGATCATTACCTCTGTAGGTGGCGACATGGATCAATAGACAGCACAAAGGTTTTCGTTTTGATTGTTACTTAGTCTCTATTTGATATAGATCTAGCATTTTCTTCCCACATTCCCTGGTATTTGTAAATATCACCATCACCTCCCACAGTCCATCTATATTTTATTAAAGCAGATTGGCTTCTCTAAATTGCCCTTAGTGAGTGACTTTATTTGTGTTTATGTGCCTTGTGATGAACTGGTGCCGTGTGTGGGATGAGCCCTGCCTCTCGTCCTGTGCCTCCGAAAATAAGCATCAAGAAATGCAATGATGCAGTGTGTCTGCCAGCTACTTAACTTACATTGGATTGATATCCTTAGTTTGTTCCAGCCTATATGGAATTAAACATTTCATCATTATCTACAAATATACGTGCTGTCAATATTATTATGTACAGACACACAAATTCTGTTTGTTACATATTTTACCATATTTATATTCTGCTGCTACACTCCTGCTGCTAGTTATATATAAGCAATTCATGTATATACTGTGTGTCTGCTCTCCTACTGTGTCCTGTGCACTGTGTGTGCTCTGTGCTCAACCCCCACGTTTACACTTCCATATTTAATCTGCATCTTGCCCCTGTAATTGTGTACGTATGCTCCCCCCCCCCCTCATGTGTCTTATTTTTACATCGTGGTCCCAGGTGAATGACATCTCGTACTACCATATACTTGCGTATGGGCTGGCTTGACTTGACTTGAATAGATACCTACTTTTAAAATCGAGCTTCAAAAATAGCAGCAGAACTGTGGAAAGTTCCTATTAATAAGCTCAGAACAGACTTTAATCTGCTGCAGTTTTGGGCGCAGTGGAGGACTGACCGACCTGGAACACAAAGCACCCGGTGTAGCCTTCCTGGAAGCTCTGCCCGCAGGGCACCACACGCTCCAGCAGGTGGCGGTGCAGGGAAAGAGAAGTCACTCCCGACAGAAACCAGCAGTCACCTGAAGAAGACAGCAGCGATGTAATCTCCACGACATGGTTTGGAATCTCAGTCACCAGATACACAATTTTAACGCTATAGAGGGATCCCTTATAGCCCTTTGCCTTACTGACCCGCAAGAAACAGTCCAGAAGCTCCAGAAAACTAACTTAAAGCGTTAATACACCAGTAGGTTCCTCCCCCTTTTTAAACATTTCACCAAGGAGTCACGGAGGCCAGTGGTCATTTAATGCAAGCCTTCATTAATTAACATGACAAAAATCAGGTCTAAACTGGTTTGCGTTCATTTTAATATATATTATAGATCCATCATGGGTGCAACACAAACATTTCAGCACTAGGCCATCATCAAAGGATTCAAGGGGATTCAAGAGATTTACAGATTTATTCGGCACATCATATGGAGTCAGGCTATAACCTGCAGCGAAATGCAAGGTGGTCATCCCTGTCATGATGAATACAGCAGAAGACAAACAGACAGAAAGGTAACAATGTAATAAAGATAAGGAACAGGTTATACTGAGGGCAAAACAGAGCAGAAATGCACAACACAGTTCAAATAAGGTGCGAGGTGCATACATAAGGAGTGAATGCTAAACGACAGCCATCGCTTAAGTAGCAAGCACAAGGCTGTACCCAATGAGTCAACATTGGGGGGAACCAAGGCCGTAATAATAATATTCATTGGGGGGGGTAATTATGAGCACATATTAATTTTGGGAGGACTTGTCCCTCCCAATACATATTATGATTAAGGCCTCGATCTGCAATCTGATGGTGCGGCTGTAGCAGCTCCTGAACCTCTCAGCTCTCACCGAGACAGAAGAAGCGCTTACCCGACCTCAGCCAGGT
>JAABNX020000042.1:8029284-8045344 GCA_015163995.2 Mormyrus lacerda | reverse complement strand
AAAGAGGCAGGTGTAGCAGCTCCTGAACCTCTCAGCTCTCACCGAGACAGCAGAAGCGCTTACCCGACCTCAGCCAGGTAAAGAGGCAGGTGTAGCAGCTCCTGAACCTCTCAGCTCTCACCGAGACAGCAGAAGCGCTTACCCGACCTCAGCCAGCTATGTGCCCATTGTGACTTGTTAAGAACTTCATCTGCTCTTCTACCCCCAGCTCCATCGATCCACTGCAGTTCGCCTACCGCACCAATAGACCCATTGAAGATATCGTCTCTCATGTCCTACACACCACCCTCATTCATGAGGATGGAAAGAGGGGGAATTACGTGAGAATGCTGTTCATAGGCTACAGCTCAGCATTCAATACCAAAGTCCCTCTAAGACTGTTCACCAAGCTGAGGGATCTGGGACTGAGTGACCAGCTGAGCTGATGGATTCTGGATTTCCTTACATGAAGACCCCAGGTGGTGAGAGTAGGCAACTGTGTATCCAGCGCAATCACCCTGAACACTGGAGCTCCGCAAGGCTGCGTCTTGAGCCCACTGCTGTAACACTCTACACCTACGACCGTGTAGCTACACTCAGCTCAAATTCCTATGTGAAACTTGCTGATGACACAGTAGTGCTCGACCTGATCTCCAACGATGGTGAGTCGGCCTCCGTGAAGGAAGTGGAGAACCTGGAAAGCTGCTGCCAGAATAACAGTCTCCAGCTGAACGTCAGCAAAACAAAGGAGCTGATTGTGGACTACAGGAGGCAGCAGGGCTCTTACACACCTGTCCACATCAATGGTGCGACAGTGGAGAGGGTGAGCACCTTCAAACACCTCGGCGTCCACCTACAGGAGGATCTCACCTGGTCCACACACACATATACTCTGGTCAGCAAGGCGAGGCAGCAGATCTACCATCTGAGGACATTTAAGGTCTCTCCTGCTGTCCTTCCATAGTTGAGGGAATTGGGAAGTATTTAAATACATCTGAAATGGATTTACCGTCATATACTATACCTCTGTTAGTCACATGTTTGTTAAAATATCATATGGTTTTTGGGGATTGTTTTTTATTCAATAAAATCCACCTAGATAAATAGTAGATATTATTAAATTATTAATTGTATCAAACCCACCACTCACTTCTTTTTCCCATTTAAGATTTCTGATGGGAGCCATTTTGTCCTTAACCATTGGTCAATAAACCATTAGTGAATAAACGTTGGCCCTGTTGTTTATGTAAATGTGTTTGTCTTTTACTAACATCAACTATTTGTTTTACATAAGTACCTTAAAATTATATGTCAGGGCTTTTCAAATCTGGCCCTCGATTCCAAATCCAGGCCTTGTTTTCAGTTCTCCCAGGTGATTAGTTTAAGAATGACTGATTCTGATTGGCCACGGAGGCTTCACACCTGACTGACAGGTACAGGAAGCTGGAAAATCAGCAAAGCTCAGAGCCTGAGGACCGTGGTTTGAATAGCCCTGATATAAGTCATGTCTGTCTGGTCTGATTATCACAGGATTCCTGAAAAACAAGCATCTTCATAGATGTTTTGGAAAAGATACTGCTCAACAGCATCTTTGATTGCCAAAGCTTCAGGAAAGATATATAGCTGATGTCATACCTTTCAGAAAGGTACCGAATTTAAATTGTGCTTAAGTTTAAATCAGGGGTGGCCAATCTTATCCACAAAGGTCCACGAGGAGTGTGGGTTTTCAACGCAACTCCCTAATTAGATTATTAATTAGAGGACTGATTAGTTGAGTCCTCACACCTGGGTTTGAACAGCTGACCTAAAGGTTACCCCAAAAACCAGCCCTTTGCGGATAAGATTGGCCTCCCCTGGTTTAAATGAATAGATCAGTCTTTCCCAATCCAGTCCTCAGGGACTTATAGACGGTCCATGTTTTTGCTCCCTTCCAGCTCCCTGCCAGACAGTCCACATTTTTTGCTCCCAGCTGGGAGGGAGTAAAATTGTGCACTGTCTGCAGGTCCCCAATGAATAGATGAATTACAGATCTACAGAACCTGTGGCTCACTTACTCAAGCTTCCCTGACACACATCCATGCGCGTGGCTCCGCCCACAATGAACTGCGGCGACTGACAGATATCCTGGCAGCAGAGAGAGCACACATCACAGTCACATCCGTCTGCTAATTGGAAAGGTTATGTCTGGAGAAAGCCGCAATGACATCAGCTTGCAAGCAGCATAGTTTAAACGCAACAAACTCGCAAACTTTTCACAAGTTCGTTGCATCTTTTCTTGCAGACCTTGATTTATTTAGCTGCCCGTTGATTCACGTTATATTATGCCAGTCAGATTCATATTTATTTGAAATTTTAAAATATGACATAAGCAATGAAAATTGGTGAAATTTGTAGGTGTTTAGTTGTCATTGAAAGGTCCGTGGCAAAGACGGTCTATTTACAAAATGCATACTTTTTGTAACTGTCTAATGTTACTTTATTTCATGGCAACGACTATTAACAGTCAACACTTTTGAGTTTAAAGTTACAGGACGCTGGCACCTACATTTGGGAGGTACTTCTAGGTAAATTTGCATATACGCAAACAAATTATCATGTTTAATTGATTACCGACCAATAAGCCTATTTCGATTATTTATAGTACTTCAAGTAATAACTGGCACGCAGGATTACATTAAATTGGAAAATTGATAAATTTGGTTTACCTTAGGTCGCTTCCACACAATGTTTGTCTGTTGCTGCATGTTCCCGTAAGGGAATGTCGTATCGACGAAAAGTCCATCGTCAGCGTAATTAGTATTAGAAAATGCCGGGGCAGACGGAACCAAAGCTGCAGAGCCTCCTAAGGGCTGGCGCGACGGTCCGGCAGGAGAGCTGCTTTTGTCCGCAGTTTTGGTTTTAGTCTTGGACATGGTGGACCTGCTTTCGCCCTAGTTTGATCTTTTATGCAGGATGCGTTGGCGGTTGACTGTGCCGTTAAATTACGCGGAAGACGTGTTCTTGGAAAAGATTCAATCAGATATAATATTAAGGGAATTTATTTAAAATACACCATATACGTTATTTAGCACTATAAGGCATGCCCAAAATCCAGGACTGGCGTTTAGTACTGATTAACAATAAAACTTTACCTTATATTAAATTCACAGAAACCCAATACCTGTTCGAGGCCACGCCCACTTGAAAGAACGCCACATCACAGCGCACCTGAATTAAGAAATATTACCATAATAAAGTCAGTATGTATTATTGCTTATTTTATAACAGCAGGCTCGCGCGCACGTTTAGGTAAGATGTTGCCACCATATCAAAATACTATCCTTTAATATGAATATAGTCTAAGTAGCTCACCCGTCCTTACAAATTCCGGGAAAAACATGAAATCAATAAACGAATATTTGTGTAAAAGGCATTAGGTTAGAAGTACAAGCATATTCAATGTCGAATGTTAGGGAAATAAAGCGATCAAAACGTTAAACCCGGATTGTAAGTGTAGTTGACAAACTTTTTGCGAAATTGTTTGCAGTATATAAACAGGAAATAAACCACTTCCGCTAAAGGACCTGCATGCTGTCCTTCCAGCTCAAATATTTTAACGTATTTTAATGTCTTAACGTTTGTATAACTCACATTAACGTAGTGCGCACATCCCGGATACCCGATTGAAGGTTTTCGGGTTATTATAGTGATGAGAACAGAATACGCGTGGGAAACTGGGATCTGAGTCCTGCTTGCATCAACACTATTCCTTATAATATGCATTATTAGGCAGGGTAGTGAATAATTTTAACCGAATAGACATTTCAGCAGATATAAAAATGCGAAACATTCTGTCGGCTTCATCTTCAGACATAGCCCTGTGATAGTGCTCAAGGACAGACACGTTGGGCACTTAAGAAGAGTTGCTGAATACTGTAAAAGTGCTACCTTAAAAAATACCTCCAGGGCTGGACTGGCATTTTTCTGGTGGGCCAATGGGTATGTGAGCCAACAAAGTCTGAATCTGGGGGGAGGCAAACAGCCCAGCCCAGCCCTGGTTACTGCAGAACTATAAAGCTTCACAAAGTTGGAGCTGATGCCATGGCTGCCGTTGGGCTGTTACTTATATCCAAGGTACAGAAAGGTGCACAAAGACACAAAAGCCAGCTGTGCAAGCCATGGAAGAAAGTTAGATTATGTCTTCTCCTGCTGTTCCAGACAGGAAAACATGAGGCTACAAGTGATTGCATGCAACACACTGACCAGATTAAGCAGTTCAGATGGCATTTGGTTAAACACTCAAGCCTGCAAGAAGTTAATTCCAAGGATGCAAAACTGGGAAGCACCTGGTACCATCTAAGTGTCCGTGATGAAGTGGCCAGTAAGCCTACAGTATGTCTACAGATGACTGCTGTGAACTGGGAAGCCTGTGACACAAATAATGAGCTGTTATTAATGAAAGCTCCAAAAAAAAACCTCATACATTAGCTTGGGATAGTTCTCATTGGAAACTGCTTGACAAGGTCTACTTTTGCACAGGGATCGCAGGTTTGTTTGAAGATTATTGACAATCATATGGCTTTTGTCAGTATATTACCAAATATATACAAATAACCAAGAACCATTTCAACTTTAGATGGAATTTTAAGAATGCTTTGATGTGGGTGAGTTTTTTTAGGTAATGATCCAGGAAGAAAGCTGGGACAAATCATACCCAGCGATCGTCAACCTGTCTGTACACGAACAAAAGGGTGTGTGGAAGTAGAAAAGAAATATGCTGTCTACTTTTTAAAATACCATATCCATGGTAACAATTGCATTTTGGTGACTGTCAGAATTCACCAATTCACCATGGTGTTGTGACCTGAAGTTTCAGTTTCACACTGAATTCCGAAATACAAAATCTTATTAACTGTTTTGAGGAAGAACTTTTTATGCACCATCCTATTGATATAGAAAAGGCTAGTTAACCATTAAACGCAGGACCTAGTTGGCTGTCAGCTGACATAATAAATGTAACAAGACACCATGCAGGAACATCTATGTGGAACATCTATGTGGAACATAATCATCCAGACTTCACTTGTGCGTGTTCTCTCCTCTTCACGTTGGAGATCCAGAAGTCATTTGAAATTCAGATCCTAAATTAATTGCAGAGTAAACAGAAAGAAAGTATTCCCCAAAAATACTTAACATTAAATTTCAGTTACATACACATAAAACATCAATAACAACAGGAATTACACATTATCTTTCATAAAACAGGACATATCAGATAGCATATCAGACATCTTACTTCAACATGTACAGACACAGCTCAGATTTCAAAAAGCACTTTTTCTTCTTCACATAACAAAAAAAGAGACCAATTCCACAGTCTGTTTCTTGTTCTTTGGAGGTATTAAAAGCTTTTAGGACTTTAACACATTTAATATATGATTAAGTTGTGATTCTATAAGTCTTCAGTTTTCGGTAGGTGGCACAAAACGGTGTTTAGGCCTACCTGACCTGTATCTGGATTAAACAAAGCCTTAGTAATCTTAGCACTAGAAACAAGTTTATGCACCAGCCCCAGCAATCAGATTTGTTAAAACTCGTCCATCATAGGAAACTGTTCAATCCAGCTTTTTTGAAATAAAACTTGATCCCTGTGGGGAATCTCTTCTTACCTACCCCATCTTGCTCTCCATGACCGGTAGCAGCCCCCGGGGAGCTGGGGGGTCTCAAGCGTCTGCAGACGGGCCGACGCTGGACTCGAACCAGCGCCCTTCACAGGCATAGAGGCTTAGCCCACTGAGCTAAACGCTAATGCCGACCTCAGACATGTTTTCATGGAACTTCCATGTGCTTTCCCTTCCCTCTCTCTCTGCTCGCCTACCTGTATCGGCACGGGAAGACGTGTAAAGCTCAGGCTGCCGAATGTCCAAATGATCAATAGACTTTGATGAATTTCCTTTGTATCATCGGTAGCTAAGAATGTTAAACCCTCAGCCACCGCAAGCTCAGTAGCATAATGGTATGTTGTTCTTTGACGAAACAGACGCTGCCGCCTTATGATATTTATACTCCTGCTCCTCCATGCTACAAGTTAATAAACTTACAAGCTTTTCCTTGCAGTTTACATATTAAACTGGGAAAATCCTTAAAGCTTAACCTAATGTGTTCCAATTAAGGGGGGGAGGACGCACTGATACAGTACATTTCCACACCCAACGCATGACGAACCACCTCGTGGATTAGAACCCGAGTGCAGTGTTCCTGTATCCTCCCCTTTTAAAAAAAAAAGAACCCGAGTGCAGGCAAGCGGCAGGCGATGCCTCAACACCACACTAGCTGGAATGGAACGGAATAGTGTGAAGTGATTCCTGGTGGCTGGAGTGCCGATCCTACCACCAACCCCCAGTTTCAATTTTAACATTAAAATAATCTTGGTAACATTTCAGGACCTATTGTTTGTAATTGTTTAAAACCAACAGTTTTTTATTTACATTGGACAAGTGGTCTTTATAGGTGTTTTAATAATTCTGTTTATTGCAAATACCAATTACATAAAATGTACCAGATGGATTAATTATCAGAAGACCTGCACTGTGTTTATGCACTGGGAGTCACTGGGAGTCACTGGGAGTCACTGGGAGGTGGCCATGATACTAGACACGCCTGTGGAGAAACGGACAGTTTGAGATTAGAGACACTCTGAAAGCAAAACTGAACCACAATACAAAGTTCATTCCCAAGGTCAAATGGATGGCTTAAAATCCAAGAGACGTCTAATTTAGCTGCGGGGTTAAGAGCAACTATACTCCTTACAGGGGCCACAAACCAGGAGGCATGACTGGCTAATAAAGCAGTGAAAACCAAAGGTCTATAACACAAACTGACTCGAGTCGTTTTTGCACACAAACACGGGGGGGCGGTTCTTGGGGGTCAGGTGAACTTCTTGCAAAACACATCTCTTGCAAAATCACAGACAGCAAAGGTCAAATTACAAACACTGACACAGTGAAGAGAGACCTACACACACCCATGATGTAGATAGACGCTTGAGGTACCTACTTTCGAAATCAATCTTTTCCACAATGTTTTTAGGCTTGATGCTCTCCTCCTGGTTGAAGATGAAAATCTGTCCGTCCTCGTTCTCGGTCCAGCCATATTTACTCATCCACAGCTTCACCTGAGTGTCTGTACGAGGCCACAAAGTCAACAAAACGGCTGAAGGCTTGATACCACTAAAGGATTGCAGCTCAACATATTGTATGCAATTCAACTTCTGCATAATCTAAATGAAGGGTGACAGTCTCATCCAGAAAGGGCCGCTGTGTATGCGGGTTTTTGCTGGAACTCCCTAATTACTAATTAGATGACCGATTGGCTGAAGAGCCCTCACACCTGGGTTTGAACAGCAGACCAAAAGGTTTCCCCTAAAACCTGCACACACACTGGCTCTTTGTGGATAAGATTGGTCACCCCTGGTCTAACTGAAAGCATGCAGTTCTGTGCTAAGCTTCACGGAATTAATTTTCATTTTAACAAGTTTAATTTGTGACTGTTAGCCTGCAGCAAATGTGTATTTTATGAAGGTATTCATAGCAGATTTGGGAGGAGGTCTCACCCAAGGGGTCCCCGAGCATCTCTGCAAGCAGTCGACGTTCAATATTCTGATATGTGATCCCCACCACATGGCAAATGACTGCAAGGAGACAGAGAGAGACTTAAAGTACATGGCAGAAAGCAGGAACCGCAGGCAGGAAGGTCTACAACATAACCTTCCAGCTCTTTTTAAAAAGTCCTCCAGCACAGTGTTTCCCAATCCGGTCCTCAGGGACCCAGAGCCGGTCCACATTTTTGCTCTCTCACAGCTCCCAGATTTGTTCCGGACTGGGAGCTGAGAGGGAGCAAAAACGTGGACTGGCGATGGGTCGTCGAGGACCGGATTGGGAAACACTGCTATAGCACATACACCACAGACCTGCTTCTACAATTAAACTTGATTATATAGATTTTTTGTGAGCAAATACCCAGTAACTGCATTACTTACAATATACTACATTATAGGACATCAACCTACATTTATATTTATTTTCACTAGCCATAGTATCAGCGCATATTTATCCAAATATCATGATGAGAGGGTGATGGGAACAAAGAATCATAATTAAAAAAATTTCCCTCAGGATAATTTGTCTTCTGACTCTGATAACTTGCAGCCACGGTTCATGTCGCCACACACTGATATCTTGTGACAATATGCACCAATAATTAACTTGGTGTTACGTTTTTGTAAGATTTCAGTCCATGTTAATCATGTGACATTTCACCATGATCACACATTCAGAATATACTGCTATTAGTGACTGTGTTGTATCATCAGCAGAGCTGAACTCAAACGCCAGTAGCTGACAACAAATTATGTTTTTTTTTTAACATGTGAACTGTTTGCCAATGTGTTAAAATGAAATGAACCATGTAAGAAAGACTCGTCACCTTTCCCCTCCGCTTCCGTGTGAGATACCTCCAACGCAATTGTTTTTTTTGTTTAAGCAATGAATTCTGAGATTCTGAGCAACGTTACGACTGAAGCAGTCATATTGTTTACAACTAGAAAGGATCTCCATTAGAAGTGCATCGTACAATCCTATTAAAAATTAAGAGTTCCAATTTTAATGCACAATTAAGTTTGCATTTTTCGGTTTATTTATCATATGCAAGTTAGCACGGGGTCAACATTGCAATGAAATGTGATTGACGAGAAAAAAAGTCTCTCAGCAATATAGTACAGAAAATAAATAAGAAAATGATATTGATAGAAATGGTAGTGTGATCATCCTATATCTCGTTTTGAAAATACAGTGAAAACCACTTAAAGTGATCATGGTTCTAGTGATCATTGCACTTATATCAGTTAAAAAAAATTGTGAGAGAATCATTCCTGTGCAAATACTGTTTAAATAATTTGCTTATAGTAATCAAGTAGTCTGCATTCAGTGTTCATTTTGGGTTGTTTTAAATATGACAAAATATTGGGAAAATTTAAAAAAAAATAATAAAAAAGAGCGGTCTTTTTTTTTTCCTTTGCCTTGCGGTGACCCATCTGCTTCTGGTAGCTACCTGAGGTTAATGCGGCGTGCACAGAGAACATGATGGGAAAAGAAAGTCATTTTGTCACAATGACAAATACAGATTCATCAAAGCTCATGATAAACCGTCAAGAATGAGCCACTGAGATGCGGCAGTGAAACTACAATAAGCGCCTTGAGACAATGTAACACTGTGAAAATGCTGTATAAATAAAATTCAATTGAATATTGGTGTACAGCACTGTACTGTATTATAGCATATTTGAATCATATACACTTCAGTAATTTAATTTGTACAGTTTAGTAATTTGAAAAGCATTTGAAACAGCTGTTCTGTATTCTGAAATTGTAATTAAAATTCAGTAAATAGAGACACTGTCCGTTCTATTACCTTATATTCATGTAATATATATACAAATGTCAATTAGATGGTAATCTGACTGGGGCATAAAGGAGGAGGGAAAAAAACTGGTTATAATGATCATAAGCTTATAGTGATCAGTTTCACCCAGACAGATGTTTATATGTACTGGAATATATATATATATATCTCGAAATACCTGAAAAATCCGATATACCACCCAGCCGTAAGTCACAGAACCACAAACCAGCTCATTTGTGCAGCATATTCATGCAGCTGACTGCAGCAGACAGCAGCTGTCCGTCTTCGCACCCAATCCACCCACACAAATATTGAGGCCTGACACTGCTAGAAACAGTTTGTCACCTTTTTTCTGGTCCATTTGTCAGGCTCCACGGACTTGTGCAGAGGGATTGAATAAACATTTTGATGTACGGGCAAACTTTTGTCTTCTTTCTAAGGTAATAGTCTTTACATGAAAATGATGATTCTGCCAACGTATCCTGACTTCTTGCAGTTTTTGCGCAATAAAAGCTCAGCAATTGTATTGTGATCTTTGTGGTACCCGACTATGGATGAGCTGCCAGTCAATAAAAATCATTAAGACTTCAGACCACCAGCAGACCAGTTTAAATTTACTTTGCAAAAGGTGACAGGGGAATTTAAAGAAACCATATGTTTGCCTGGGATATTAGCCAAAAAAAACATACCAGTATTTTCATTTTTCAGCATACTAATATAATCAGATGCTAGATTCCTTATACAGCACATTTTGTTAAACATTTTTTCCCTTTTTATAGATGAATATTAAGTGCTGACACCAGGGGATTTAAAATGCACGTTTAAGCAAAAAATGACTCACACTTTCTGACAGAATCCTCAAAGCCAGTAATTCCATCAATCAGCTCTCTATTCTCTTCCAGGCTGGACTGCAACACATTGGGGGAGGGGGAATCAGCAAAAGCCATACCAACAAATAAAAACTCATTTTAGTGAAATCATGAGCAGCATTTGTCTGATAATATATGAGGAGCAGACGATATATCATCTTTATATATTTTACTGTACAGAAAGATTGCATTAATAATATGTTAAACTGTGTGACCAAGGCAGATAAGCTGGTATTTAAGGAGAGCACAATTAACCTAATGACAGTACTGAAGAGGTTCAGGAAAAAAAAGCACAAACAGCACAGTTATTGATGTGTTTACAAAAGTACTCATTGGCATCCAAAAACAGAGAAAATAAATCCGCCAAAATTCAAGAAAAACTATTTTATGAAGTGCTTGACGTTCACTTATGTCCCTTAAGGCTGCATAACTAAGCACTGACTACAGAAGCTAAGGAATGCTCCAGTGCAACAGTGATGTCAACTGATCTTAGATCACAGGTGAAAGTCACAGGACCCTGCACTGGCTTCCACTGAGACACTGGCTGATGCCTTTACCCAAAGCCAAGAAAAGAAATCTATACTGATACAGCATTGTTAACAAATAATTCAGTTTAAGTTCTCATATGTATCCTGATACTAAAAGTGGGAACGTTCAAGTCAAGTATCTTTCATACACCACCATATAATTGAAACCTGCCTTCTGCATTTCTTTTTAGCAGAAATGGGTAGTTTGGGTCCAGAGAGTAGAAGTCCAGACCAAGATTTTGTTTCAACCAGAATATAAAGAGTCAGTGACAGAGTACTCTGTGACCGAACAAAATCTTGGTCTGGACTTTTACTCCTTGAACTTGAATTAACCACCTCTGTTTTTTAGTTACAAAAAGTGACAAAAACAGTTGATGCTTACCCAGAATGCCTGGAAGTGACACGTCTCCAGGAGGTTGCCGAGATAAAGGATCTGTCTTATCGGGCGTTCCTCTTGCTGCGACACTGTAGTCAAGAAAAGAGGCTACCACTGCGATGATAACTGCTCTTCAAAACTGCTCAAAAATACTCTTAATGAATATGCAGCCCTCAGCCCACTAACAACTCGGCATGCCTGTATATACTTCAGCAACGTTAATATCATATTATTATTAATAATAATAATAATAATAATAATCAACTTTATTGATCCCCGTGGAGAAATTCCTTTTTTGGGGAAATTCTTTTTTACGCCTCCCTCAACTTGCTCTTTGTAGAGCAAGCTGTCCGCGAAGGGCAGCCACCTGTTGGGGCGCCCAGGGAGCTGGGGGTTAAGGGTCTTGCTCAAGGACCCGCAGACGTGCTGAGGCTGGGTTTGAACCTGCGACCTTGTGATTAGAGGCACACAGGCTTAACCAAAATCTGTAATATCCTTTACAGTAAATACCAGTAATTTGAAAATTGTCCACCAGAAGCAAAAATAAAAACGAAATACATCATTATTAATGTCCTAGCACTAACAATAAACATATTCTGTGAATTTACAGTACTTACTAGTCAGGTCGTAATGCTGTAATGCTTAAATACTTTTCTAAACAACACTTTGTAAAAATAAAAGTGCATGTCTTCCTGCCCTACACAGGTTTGAGGACTTTCACAGAAGTGACAAATGGAACAAAAGGATACGTGTGTCTGGTCTATCATGCACTTGCACAACGTAAAGTCTGTGTGAGGCAGGTTGGTCAGGGCTTTGAGCAAAATCTGCGACGTCACAGTGGTCTGGAAGTAGGCCGGGTTGAACTGGTACCTATACAACACAAATACTTTATATACAATGTACTACGCAGGTATATGAAAAGTAAAACTCAGGAAACACTGTAATAAACATTACACAAAATGATACAACTGCCAGGAATATCCCTAAACACTCAGGAGTACTCACAACTTAAGAACGGCCAGGTTAGCTTCCAAATCGTAAGCGTTTTCCTTTGCCTGCGTTTCCACGTAGCGCTCAAGCGTGGCCAGATTTTCTGGGTTATACCTTTATTGAAATATGATTAGAGGAGCTGTTTAAACGTAGAGGAACATACACTAGTCCCCTGTAGACAGAGGCCATATACACACCAACACGACAGGTTAACTCATTTTAAATACTAAAATAACAATTTTTTTATAACAGAATACCAGATAAAGTTTAAAAAGCTTGCTCGTTGATTAGAAGTCTGATTTCAAACAAATCGTGCATTCCGTACTGTGAAAGTAGAGCAGAAAGCAAACTAAATGCTAATATTGCTGTTTACTGAATGACAACGGCGCTTAGCATCCACATCCTTACGCACCTATCAATTCCACGTAAAAGTTTCCCAACATTAGCTCTCATTTGTTCAAAAGATGACGCCATCTCGACCCGGACCTGGAACTCGTATTTTATCAGCTGGGTACTGGTACTGAAGATGTTCGGTTCGGCTGCAATCCACACGTGGACCAGCAAACGGAATAAAATGGGTCGGAAGGAATTAACAGAAGGACCGGATGTTGGTGTCACGTGGTGGGACCTTCAGAATGGGTTCCAGGTTTTGCTGAGACTCTTCCGGTGTTTTAAGTAGAATAGAGTGAAAACAATATTATTTATAAAGTTAATCTAAATAATCACAATGAAGATCGGAAAATTTCAATATAGGAGTTTGCTCAGGTGTTCTGACGGCAGTTCAAAAGAGTGTAATGCTCAAATAAATCCGTTGGTCTTAGCACATAAAATTCACAGTCGTTTCAGTTCCTACCTGTAGTAATCGTTTTAAAAATACATTTAAAATAGCGCTTCAAAAGTAAGAATGAAAAAAACATTTCTTACAAAGGCAAGATTACTTTAGCAAAAAAAAAAAAAAACCCACATACAAATTTTCTGTTCATGAAGGTGTGCTTCGACTGTTATACACAGACTAACCAGTTCAGTGACTGCAGCTATGTGGCCACTGAAGAGGTCTGTGGTGGTGAAGCTGGGCCTACATTGTCAAACAAGACTCACCTTTCAGTCTACCCCCATGTCCTCATGGTCAAGAGCTATAGGTGATTGGAAGAACAAGTATAAGTATTATAAGCAGCCAAAATGATGATCCTCCACAGAGGTGCTGAACTTACTCTCCAACCCTAAAGAAAGGTGCTGCTCAATCAGATCAAGGGCAGTCAGATGCTCCTATGGGAGCTTCAGCCCAAATCCCATTAGCCTGGCACCCTGAGGAAGACACAGGTCAGACACACTAAGGGGATCATATCTCCTACTAGCGCTTCAAAAAGGGGTCTAGCCTGATCTGTACAGCATGCTGCCAACTGCAACCCTCACCAGGAGAAAAAGCAGGAAAATGAGATCAGATGGTGAGATGAGATGGTCAGTGTATGAGGATGTAGCTCATTCATTGTAACATATTTTTAGACAAGTGCTGAGTTCCTGAAAAATTAGGGCAGGAGAATACTGAGAAATGAGGGCAGCACACTGGTTAGTACTGGTTGCAAGTTAGATCCCGCCCCCAGATCTGTGTGTAGTGCATTTGCACAATCTCCTCATCCCAAAACGTGCGGTTAGTTGAACATGTGAGTCTGTTTTACCCATAATGAGAGTGTGTACCCTGTGATGGACTGGCATCCCATCTTAGTTCCCAGCCTTGCACAGTGCGCCAAGTTTATTACAACCTTGTACCGGATCAGTGGTTAATGTACAGTAATATAAAGAGGCGGGCAGGTGTAAGGGCAGAGGCGCTAACTCGGCACTGTAGTGACATTTGCATTTCCCATCATGCAAAGTGCCCCTCCCCCCTTGTGTTTAATGTAAATAGTTCCCCACTGTGAGTTAAACTAAATTAGGATAGAAGTACAGTTCAGTACCCAACCTACACATTTGATGTCAGGAGTGGGATGGATGATCTCCAATGTAATTGGTGGAAACAATAGTTGAACCTTGACCCAGGGAAAACAATGGCCAGCTGTAGGTATAGAGGACTGGTCAGGGACAAAAGACTATCCAGGCAGCAAAACAAAAAGGGATAAAACCAGCAACACATCACGAGGAGGCAGTGACAGCCTTGTGCAAGCAGAGCTCTGAGGGATTGAAAATGGAGGAGAAAACTAGACTGAAGACACTGCTGCTCGCCCATATTAGCATCTTGGCTGTGTGACATGAAGACTGTACTCTTGAACTGGGCATCCGGATTCCGGGTATTTCCCTGGTGGTCCAATGGGCTTGTGAGCTGGGGGACCCCGTGATTAATTCCCTTAATCTTGAATGGCTGCCCCTTGCCAAGAGAGAAGAAGGTTAAGAGAAGAATCACTGAACCAACCTATGGGCAGTTTGTGCTTCGGTGTTGGGTAAACAGATGAGGATCTATGATGACCAGAACCAAGGTGCAAATTTAGAGACGAGGTTGAGGGTGTGGTTGTATAACCACCAGGGTAAGAGGCTGATTGTGCCCCCAGTTACCCGGCAAAGGACAGGAACCTGTGAGGTGCCGCTGCAGGTGCTGGATGTTTCCTGCCACACATGCACTCAGCACAGGCACAGGTACAGGCACAGGCACAGGCACAGGCACAGGCACAGGTACAGGCACAGGAACAGGATTGTAGTTGCTCTTGGGGACCCTTCTTTTAGTTCTGTACTGGTCCAGAGAACCTGCAGATGGTGTGATACCAGCCACAGCATCAGAAGTTAAAAGCAAGAACTACAAGCTACTCCCTAAAATCCAGTACACCTTCCCGGACCACTTGCAGGACACAGCACCCGCAGCCAGACACAAGGAAGAATTTTGTAAGGCCTATCAGAATCTGGACCTTAGTGGGACTTGTGTGGCAACAGAAGCACTAAGCTGCCATTGCAGTGACATTTGCACTTCCCGTCCTGTGAAGTGGCACCCCCTTTTGTTTAAAGGAAGTAATTCTCCATCATGAATCAAGCTAAAGTAGGGTAGAGGTAGTTCATTGCTTATTCAAACAACCTCATTAATTAATTTCCCTCCAAAAAGCACTGAAATTCCTATTGGGAGAAATAGCCTCTAATCTGAGAAACGCTTACAGAACCTGGTGTATAATGGTGTAGCTGCAATGCTACCATTGGTTACATGAGCAAAGCCCTTAATCCAAATTGTTCCCGGGACTCTGAATGAAGTACCTTTATTTATTATGAATAAAGTATCTCTAATTTTGCCATGCAGGTTTCCACAAAGGTCCCGCATCAGTGATCCAGACCAAAATTTTGTTTCAACCAACCAGTTGAGTATAAAGAGTCACAGTCACAGAGGACTCAACTGATTGGTTGAAACAAAATCTTGGTCTGGATTTGTGCTTCTTGGACCTGAACATTACATATCTGCTTATAATCTTAACGGGAAAAGAGCTCAAATGCATGTGATACTTTTCATTTTGCCCAGTTGATCTTGTCAGGATTCTGTCCAGATCAACTTGTGTATGGAATTAAGCTTCTTCTCTCTGTGTTGTCATGGGGTTTCCAGCCTCTGCCCACAGTCCAAAAAAAGGTGCTGAAGTTAATGGGAGTTACCAAATTGCCCATAGGTGTGACTGGTCTGTGAGTGCCCTGCAATGGGTTGGCATCCCATCCTGTGTTGTTCCCTGCCTTGCACTCATAGACTCCAGACCCCCCTGAAGAAGATAAGTGGTTACGGGAGATGGATGGATGGATGTTTGTGTATATATATTTCATGCTTTATATATATAAGGTAAGGAGCAAGCACTGATTACAGTGTGTAAGGAGCCTGCACTGATTACAGTGTGTAAGGAGCATACACTGATTACAGTGTGTAAGGA